>CM033651.1:30598479-31119929 GCA_019512145.1 Engystomops pustulosus | reverse complement strand
TAAAAAAAGTGTCTGCTCTAAGAAGTTACTGTACATGATATTTCCTTGTGGTGTAAAGGACCTTTGATGATGTCATCGCCATGTGACTTGTGTGGGAGGAGCAACTCTAAAGTTACACAGAAACCATGGAGATCCCTGGTAGAAGCTGCAGCCCTGAGGGATAGAGGAGCAATGCAGGTAGAGGAGAAGGTGTGGAGCAGGGAAAGGAGAAGGTGGGGAGCAGGGAGAGGAGAAGGTGGGGAGCAGGGAGAGGAGAAGGTGGGGAGCAGGGAGAGGAGGAGGTGGGGAGCAGGGAGAGGAGGAGGTGGGGAGCAGGGAGTGTGGATCCTCTCACTCCTAGTTGTCAGTGTGGATCCTCTCACTCCTCTCTCTCGCTGCTCACCCCCGCCCCTCTCCATAGGAATACACAGCTCACAGCACTGTATTCTGGAGAAAGATAGGACCTGTCCTTTCTTTCTACGGACTACAGAACGGTGCAGTGGCGCACATACCGCTCCCGTATGGCCCCTTGAGGCGATCGAAATGTATGGGGGATGTATATATGTGCCGTATACACATCGGCTGTATATATGTCCTCCATACCTTCGAGTAAATGTAGCCTTAAACCAATACTAGAAAGGTTATAACAAGTGTGCATTTCCTTTCACCCCCTAGAGATTACATTGTTAATATCACAAGGATTGTGATTGGTCAGATGTGCACTTAACCCCTTAGGGACGCAGCCTGTTTGTACATTAAGGCTTTTTTTTTAAATGTGACCAGTGTCTCTTCCTGTGGTAATAACTTTTCAACACTTGAAGAAATCCCTGTAATTTTGAGAATGTTTTCTTGTGAGACATTGTACTTAATGTTAGTAGTGTCATTCCGGTAATCAGTTTCTATTTTGGGGGTAAAAATTCAAAAATGTAGGAAAAAATGACAATTTTCAAAGTTTCAAATGCTCTACCTTTTAGACAAAAAGTCAAACCACAATATTTTTTTTTTACAAACCTTTTCCCATTGGTCTTCTTTTTATTTCCATAATTTGTTTTATATTTTTTTACGGATTTGAAAAGGTTTCAAGTTTTAGTAGCAACTTCTCCGATTTTCAAGAGATTTTTGGTGAACAATTCAGTTTGGAAGTGCCCTATAAAGGATTATGTATTATACACCCCACAAGTAATGAACCTAACATCTCAAACTATTCAAATCAGCATTTGAGAAGTCTGTCAATCCTTTTAAACAAAAAGGATAGGAGATTTTGAAATTTACATTTTTGAATAAGATCATTCTCTAAAATGGAGACATTCTGAAGGAAATTGAGGTAAATATACATCCCAAATTTTTTCCCCCGCTTCTTCCGAGTATGGCAATACCTGACATGTGGATGTCAACTGCTGTTTCGTCGCACAGCGATGTCCAGAACAGAATTAGTGCTACTGGGTGTTTGGCAGCCAATTTGGCTGCAAATGTTTTTGTGGTGCCAACAGTTTAACCTTGAAGAGTCCCTGCCAGTAACAGTACAATGGAAAAACCCCCCAAGGATGTCACCACTTTAGGCAACTAGAACGCCCTCAAAGCATTTGAGCAGTTTGGGGAACTTCTCCTGAAGTGCTGCCTGTTACACACACTGCGTGATGTGTAGTCCGTTTCAGAAGTGCTGGCCCTCCACCTTCCTAGTCCTCCAAAAGAAAGCACTTTACAACCGCCTTTTGCAAAATCCAGGATATGCCCGCCGTCTCTCTGTACATAGTCGCTGCATATTGCCCCTGCCGCCTCCTGTACGTGAGTCGCTGCATGTGCCCCCTCTCACTGGTACAGATCCTGCTATGCCCTTCTCTCGTGTACAAGTGCCCTGCTATCGTGCACTTTTAAGTTTTTGCCCAAGCAGCGCTTAGGGATACCCTCCTCGGATTGAAATCTCCCTTGAATGGATACCGGGACGTTGTCTATGCTGACGATGTTTGGCGGGGTTATATTGCCTGGACAACTTGTGCACTAAAATGATCTATATGGGGCCTAACCTTGCGAATAAGACATAACTTGGGGTCATCCTGGGTGGCACTGTTATTGAGGTTGATGGCAAAACTTAATGGATGGCTCAAGCGTTTTTCCCTGCCTCATCACCATGTTGGAGCTTCAGGTGGGTCCAGAATGTCTGTGCTTCCATTAGTCCCTGATTCGTGACTTCTTTACATCCCCATAAGACTATTATGCCCATCTTCTCCTGCTCTGCTGCGTGCATAGTCCACCTGGTATGTTTTGTATAAATGTAAGGGGTTTGGGCCATATGCTGTCGGCCTAAGATTGGCCTGGACTAACAATTAACATTCAGCAGCTCTGCACTCAAAAAGAAACTTGAAACGTCCACAGACTCTGAGCCTGCACGTGTCAAATTTAATTTCCAGTGTTGGCCCAAAAAGTCGTGGGACGCTAGGATAATTTCTGGGGCTATTACCCATGCGGGGTACGGTGAGGAAGCGCGCTAGTCACTTTAATCGCATGAAGTCCCATTGCACATCAGATCGCAGAATTCCTATCAGGCATTAATGGCCATAAGTCCCAGTCAGCATCAACGCCAAGTCCCAGCACATGCCCACGGCAGCCTAGGACCCTCCAGGGTCCGAAGATGTCCCACAGGGGTTCACTAAAAGTAAGAGAGGCGTACGGAAGACACAGTTGTCCAATAGCAGACTGCGGTTCAGAGCCGCTGTGTGTATTTCTCCAACAGCAACGGTGTGCACGTCCTTCTGAGACAGAGACACTTCACACAAATGAATAAGTATGCCAACGAAAAAATAACTGAGAAGTACAGGACAAGCTGCACAGATGGCAACAAACAAAAAATAGAATAAGTGCACCCAACTAAGGGGACACCTACGGCGCTGTGGAAGAAAAATAACACAGTGCACCAAAAAAAAAAAGAACCTATGTGCCGTCGCGCAGAAAGGCGCTACAGTGCACCTAGTCTTGCCTAAGACAAACTAGTACTAGCGCTAAGATACTATGCAGAGCTATCAAGACGGCGTGCACGGTTAATAGTGGCGTCCAGTGCAAACAACCGCTAGCCACACAGCCCGAAAAGTGCGTTTTGGTTCGAAGAAGGGACAGACAGGAGATAGGAAAAACGAGGCCCAATGGTGATCACCATGTGTGATCACACAGGACGCCGTGAGGTAACAGATAGGAGATCAATAGAGATAACATTTAGGAAAAATGTGTTTGTTTGGGGAGGGGTGCACACAGTAACGCTCTCTATCTCTCCAGCGGTACAAAGCCAAAATGGTGCCCCGCTAGAGGAAGACGAAAAGACATGGTTTTTAAAGACCCAAAAATGGCTGCAATGAATTACGTCATTTATTGGGTAAATTTGTTGATTTGACGACTTTTTTTTGTAACAATAATTTTGTTGTGAAGATGCATTTTTGGTGAATTTTGTATACAAAAGCATTTCGTGTAACGTAATTAATTATGTGTTAATGAATACTTCTTGTATGACCAAACATGCATTTTGTTATGGACAAAATGCTTTTGTGTG
Organism: Engystomops pustulosus; assembly: GCA_019512145.1. NCBI lineage: Eukaryota > Metazoa > Chordata > Amphibia > Anura > Leptodactylidae > Engystomops > Engystomops pustulosus. The sequence goes on along the minus strand of CM033651.1, from coordinate 31,116,412 downwards.
ACAGGTAATGCATTTTGTATAGGAAGAAAATTAATTCTGTGTTACAGGTATGATATTTAAATTTGAATTTTGTTATATGACAAATGCTTTTCTGTGACAGAAGTGCATTTCTGTGAGAGCAAATTTATTCTGTGTGCCACAAAAGCAATTTTGTGGAATTTTGTATGACAAAATCCTTTTGTGTGACGAGAATGCATTGTTGTAGACATCATTAATCGTGTGTTACAGAACACATGTTGGTGGGACAAAATGCATTTTTGTGACGAACAGAAATTAATTCTGTTGTGCGGACATACATGTTGTGAATTCATTTTGTGGACAAATTCTTTTGTGTGCACAGAATGCATTTTGTGAGACAGCCATAAATCTTCGGGTGGTGATGAAGAATGAAAAGACTATAATTAATTCGTGACAAAAATAATAATACGTTAGGTCCACAATGTGTGACACCAAAATCATATTGTGATGTGACCAAAATCATATGTTTGTGCACTAAATGCAGTTTGTTTCAAACAATTAAAATTTTGTGAACCAATACATTCTTAAAAATTACAACAAAACAATAAAGGCGGTTCAATCAGCGACAACTGTGAGTTGGTGATATATGTGGAGTTCATTCTAAGCGGAACAAATTCGCTAAGTAACTGGATATGGGAGTTGGGCACACAACGAAAAAGATAGGTATTATACTATTGTATAAGATCATGACAGAGGGCGTCTGGCTAAAAGGGGGTAAGGGTAAGAAGTAGGAATGGACTAAATTGTGTAAGCACAGAAAAAAAAGATTTGGTGGATGAGGAGCACATTGAGAAAGGTTCGTGTGTCCTATAATTATTGATATAATAGATCACTAAATTAGGGTTAATTTAATGTGACCAACTGACCGAAGGTGGATACAACAGAGATCACATGTGGGGAGGCAAGAACAAGGTAAGGCGCCCTAACATAAGGTATAAGTATGCACATGAGAGTTCTCAAGGGGAAGGGAACGGGGGGAAGCACAGTGGAGACTCTCTCCACAAAACACACACCGGGGGGATACAAGTGTTTTCCTGTCACAAGGAGGTTTGGAGACTCTGCACATGCACAGGGTCGGTCAGTTGAGGGATACACAGGATCAGGGGCTGGTTGGGGAGCACAATCTTTGTGGAATATGGGACGGCGAAAAAAAGAAGGGGAAAAGAAAAAGACAATTTGCTAGACTGCGCAGGGGGGGCCTGTGTGACCAAAACCAGGTCACTGCGAGTGTGATATTCCACAATAGTTGTGCTCACTACGGGTGTTTCATGCGCGGGAAAGTTCGGGGTAGAATGGGCCTGGAACCAATACAGAGACAGGGTAAGCAACAAGGGAGTGCATATATGCTGTACCCCCCCTACAGAGATTGAACAGGGTTGTTTATAATTGAGCCAAGGAGTTGTTAAGATAATGGTCGCTTATGCACACATTACCCACTATACATGGTAGCGATGACCTGATTATTACGTTAAATATATCTCAGGTAACCGAGGGAGGTATCAGCTATGGAGTACTGCTGGAACTTCGGGTGCAGGGCAGGAGGTTGGGTGCCAGGAAGAAAACGAAACTGCACGTATCCGCAAACCGACAAATCCACTCTCATCGGACCGAGGCAGGGAACGAACTGTGCTAATGTCGACAATACGTGGACGCTGCTGCCATAGGGAAGGTTGTGGTGTCAAGGGGACGTTCCTGGGAAAAACTAAATTGGATAGCCGGGGACTCTGCATAGGTATGCCTGTTGTTTCAATAATGCAACGAAGAGTGGATGTGGGTGAAGGTTAGATGGGTGCGCACAGAGAAGCTGTCCAGACTGCGTGGTCAGTGTTCTTGAGGTTAGTGTCTGGCGGCTGGTCACTAAATGTGCCTCATCACGGAAGGGGGCACGACTGGTGCAAAAACAAGGAAAACCTTGTGTCGCAGTGGTTATGAAGTGGCCCTTTCCACTCGCAACATAAAGCTTAGTGTGTATTGACGTAACGCATCAATGTATCTGTACGGTTGGTACAGGCGTTAGTATACGCTCGGCGGTACAATTTATTGTACATTGAGTCCTTACGCATGTTACGGACAATTCTTATTGTGTTTTACATGTGTGGTGCAGGATCGTTGGTTGATTTCCCTTCCCACACCTTATCCAGTGTATTTCGAGTCTTCAAGTAGTGCCCCACGGTTAGCGTGGGGGGGCTATAGGAAGGACAGAGGTTGGGGCAAGCCTCAGGGCACACTATCCCCCTGTCTTCTGTCACCCAACCCTAACAGTAAACCCTGGCCCACACATGGTCTGGCCCACAACATAGGTCATCCGTATCCGACCTGCGTACATTCACTCCTTCCATGGAGCCTTTGTCAGCTGTGGTTGCTCAGGTCCAGACCTTACTAAGCCATGTTCAGAGTCTGTCTGCCGTCTTCAAATGCAGTTTTCGGGCCAGACAACACCACGCATGCTCCACCGCCACCTGCACCAGAACCTAAGGTTCCTCTCCCTGACTTGTTTTTGTGGGACCGTAGAAATATTTTCATTTGGGAGGGATGTAACTTTAATTTTTTTACGCCTCACTCACGGGCACCGAGACACAAAGGTGGGTGTGGTCTTTCTATTTTGCGCGGTGATCCGCAAATGGGGCTTCTCTCTCCCACCTGACTACTCCATCCGCTCTTCTCTTGACGGCTTTTTTTCTTTCTGCTTTAGGACAGATTATGATGAACCTGACCGCCGAGCACTGGCATTTCCCCCTTAGATCTCTTGTCAAGGAAAACTGACGGCGGAAGATTATTTTGCCGAGTTCAGAACATGGACTGACTGACTCGCAATGGAACGACTGTGTCCCCAAAAGACCAATTTTGTCCGGACTGTCAGACCGAGTACAGGACTTAGTCTTACTTATGCTGAGCCTCAGTCATTAGATGAAGCATGACTCTTGTCTCCGGTTGATCGCCGGCCTAAGATCCAGGCGATCACCTCGGGTGTCCCCTGACTGTCAGCCAGTGGCCAGTCTGTCTCCAGGCCATCAAGAATTGGAATCCATGAGCTGGATAGCACTCTCTCCTTGCACAGCGGAAGCACCATCGAATAGAGACGCCATCTTTGTTTCTGCTGTGTGAAGTCCTGATCATCTAATACACACCTGTTCCAAGAGGCAGCAGCAGGAAAACTTCCGCTCCAAAGCAGTAATCGGGGGACTGCTTAGGACCATGTACTCCCAGTTTGTGTCTAAATGTATTTACCTTGTACGGTTAATTTCATCTGTTTCCTGGACTGGTCGCGGCCTTCTTGGATTCCGGTGCTGCAACAATTATTGATTATAATTTTGTCTCTCAGTTTTGTATGTCATTGATTCCATTGTCCCACTCCTATCCAGATGTCGGTGTGTCGGTTTTCCCCTCTACAGCAGGGTTGATCAAATCCAACCTTGCAGATAAGCTTTTGGTAGGAGCTATGCATGAAGATGGTGTTCTTTCCTAGTTATGGAAAATTTGTCTGAAAACGTCATTCTTGGTCTACCCTGGCTCCGGATCCATAATCCGGTATTAATTGGAAACTCTGGAGCTGGTTTATTGGGGTCCTCACTGTAAGGATCACCTGACCAGAGTTTCATTATGTGCAGTGTGGGCGGAGATCAAGTCTTCCAGGTTTTCTCTGATTACTCAGATGTGTTTCAAAACCCTTGTCCCGAGTCCAGGAGTTTGATTGTAAAATTGACCTTCTTTCCTGATGCTAGATTGCCAAAGGTTCGTATATAACCTGTTAGTACCAGAACGGGAGTCACTGAAGAGTTATATTGATGAGAGTTGGCAATCGGACATATCCTCCCTCTGAGTCGCCCACTGGGGCCAGCTTCTTTTTTGTTGAGAAAAAAATGGTGTTTACAGCCATGCATTGATTATAGAGAATTAAATAAGATAACGGTAAAAAAACCAGGTCCTCTCCCTTGATCCCGTATCTCTTAAATCAGGTTTCTGGGGCCAAGTTTCTCTCAATTAGATCTCAGAGGGGCTTATACTACCTGATTCGCATCCGGGAACAGTGAGTGGAAGACCACATTTAATACACTTTGAATACCTGGTTATGCCCTTTGGTTTGAGTAATGCCCCAGCTGTCTTGTTTTCAAGGGTTTATGAACTCCATCTTTCATTAGTTACATTGGTGTGTTTATGGTGTGTATCTAGACGATATTTTGATTTTCTCTCTCTCCCATATGGTTTCTCACCACAACATCTCTGCCAAGTACTTTACCCATGTGCGTCAAAAACCACCCCTTCGCTAAGCTGGAAAAGTGTGTTTTTTGCATCCAGAAGGTTTCCTTCTTAGGTTATGTTGTTACTCCCTCTGATGTACAGATGGATCCGAGTAAGGTTCAGGCACTCACGGACTGGGTTTGGCCTACCAATCTTAAGGCCTTACAACATTTTTTAGGTTTCTTTAACTATTATCGGAACTTTATTAAGAACTTTTCCGTGATCGCCAAACCCCTCACGGATCTAACCCGTAAGGGTGCTGATCCGAACAATTGGTCCCCTGCCGCTTGCTCTGCGTTTGAAACTTTAAAAGCGGCATTCTCGTCAGCCCCAGTTTTGGTTCAACCTGACCTCTCTCTACCGTTTGTTGTGGAGTAGGTGCAGGGGTCCTCCACTCTCACCAGACTTAGGCCCAGTGCATATTTCTCTAGAAAGTTTTCTTCTTGTGAGAGGAATTATGATATTGGTAATCGAGAGCTCCTTGCCATTAAGTGGGCATTTGAAGTCTGGCAACACTTTTTGGAGGGAGCTCTTCATCCGATAACTGTGCTCACGGATCATAATAACTTAGTATATTTGGATACTGCTAAGCGCTTGAACTCATGTTAGGCTAGGTGGGCCTTGTTTTTCTCTCGCTTTAATTTTGTGGTCACCTACCGACCTGGGTCAAAAAATGATGCCTTGTGCCGTACCTTCGGGACTCCTGAGCTTACAGAGGCTACTGACAGTAATATTTTGTCTCCAGGTGTTGTGCTGGCAGCTGTCTCCTCCCACCTCTCCTCTCAAATTTTAGCAGGACAAAGATCTGCACCTAAAGACCTTCCGGAAGGCAAATTATTTGTTCCTCTTTCTTGTCGTTTGAGAGTGTTGGAGGAGACGCATTGCTCGGCATTGGCAGGTCATCCGGGAATGCGGAGTACCTTGGATCTCTTAAAGAGAAGTTACTGGTGGCCTCACATGACTAATGATGTGCACGCATTTGTCCAAGCCTGTCAGGTCTGTGCACGAGGAAAGACTCCCAGGAGACGTCCTGAGGGGCCTCTTCTTCCGCTTCCAGTTCCCACCAGGCCATGGTCTAAAGTGTCTATGGATCTTGTCACTGATCTGCCAGCATCTCAAGGCTATACAGTGATTTGGATGGCAGTGGACCGTTTCTCTAAAATGGGACACTTTGGGGGGGCGTGTCTAACCACCATGCAGGACGGTCGCACCTAACAGAGCTCCGCTCCGGGCCATCGGGTAAAGGGAGACAAATACATTGTGTATAGGAAAAACAGGAGCCAGAGGGTACAACTCTCCCCGGTATCAGGCACCCCGATATAAAACTTTTTTAAGCACCTCCAGGACCGCTCTCCCTCCACAGGCAGCCGTTCCCGCCAGCTCACAACACGCAGCCGGCAGCAACATAGGGCGCATCAGGAGAGCGCTCAGCAGATAGGGCGCACACACCATCAGCGCTCACAGGACCTGCTGCAGGAGCGCACACAGCAGCAGCAGGAGCGCATGCAGAAGCGCTCACACGGGCAGGAAAGACCCCAACAGCAGCGCTCACGGTCCCAGCTACAGGAGCGCTCACATCAGCAGGAGCGCACTCAGGAGCAGCAGTGCTCACAACTACAGCGCGCTGCTGTGAAGAGAGGAGCGTGGAGCCGCACCGGGACCCCTTCACCCTGACCAACAGCAGCTCCAGGAAAGGAGAACAGGGCAGGACAGGACCGGGGTAAGTGCAATAGCACCTGCACCACCAGCCCCCGAGCCCACACACAGTCAAGGCTCCCACCCAGCACACCAACCCCTGCTCTCATAGCCACTGCTCAGGTCCAGCGCTCCGTCACCAGATCCCTTACTCGCAATGCCACTCAGGGACTAGGAGACAAGATGGCCCCTCCACATAACACCCAGGGGGATAACTCCACTAAGAAAGGAGCAGGGGGGAAGGGAGATTCAGGCAGCAGCCCCCCATCCAAACGCACCCTGTTCGGGTCCCCAGCAACATCACAGGCTGGCAAAAGAAATACCCATATCCAAGCTACAGGTAGTAAAGAGACTCCTGATTACTTCACTAATCCAGATCCTGAGAATCCTCAGAACCCACAGAGACCCTCAGCCTCACAGCCAGAGCATGCTGATGTCCTGGTCAGCCTCCCTCCTCCTGAAGAGGCAGCACTAGCCCTGAGAAGCCATCCAGAACTCCAGTCACTTCTAGCACTTCTTCCTTCAAAAAGGGACATGGATACATTAGCATCAGACCTAAAAGGCGCCTGGCGCCAAGACCTACAAAAGGTCCAATCTGACGTATTATCCCTACAAGATAGAGTAGATGAGCTGGAATCATTCAGAACAGAAATCTCCTCCACAATCCTGGAGCTACAAGCTGCTACTAACACACAGGAGACCCAACAGCGCCATCTAGCGGCACAGCTAGACGATCTGGAGAACAGAAACAGACGGAACAACATCCGAATAAGAGGGCTCCCAGAAGCGACTCATGTACCTGACCTGATCCCCACACTCGCAGGCATCTTCAATAGCCTCCTGGAACGGCAGGTCGACACTCCAATAGAATTTGACCGCGCTCACAGAGCTCTAAGAGCCAGAAGCTCAGACCCCTCTAGACCGCGAGATGTAATCTGCCGAATTCACTACTATGCCATCAAAGAACAAATCCTGCAAAAGGCACGCAACAAGGGGGAAATAGACTTTGATGGAGCAAAAATAACCCTTTTCCCGGATTTATCTAGGAGAACACTACGCCAGAGGGCCATGCTACGCCCATTACTCTCGCTCCTACAAGATAGAAACATCAACTACAGGTGGGGGTTCCCCTTTGCTCTTCATGCCAAGAATGGTACCAAACAAGCAACACTAACCCATCCAGAGGATCTGCCGAGCTTCTTGGAAGAATTAAATCTACCACGCATATCCCTCCCCAACTAGGATGACCCTTTCAGCGATCAAGATCCAAGACAGAACACAAGACCCCTGAGCTGGAACCAAAATTCCTCCATCAGATACGGCACGCCGCGACAGCAAAGACAGAGAGAACGAAGAATGCCATCATTAGAGAGACTTCAAGAAAGTTAAAGGAACTCTAATCTCAAACCACAAACAGTAAGACCTGTCTGATCCACCTTTATTGTTGTCTTTATTGATGTCCACATTGCAGAAGAAGATGTCAGCCATATCTATTTGGGCCTGAATTGAAGTCCTAGACAGAAACATGGCTACATATCATTCTCTCTTTTTTCTCTCCCATTAAGTTCAGTCTGTTCCGATTTGACTGTTATTGTCAAGGGAGGTCCTAGGTGCCCTCGCGAGCTCCCCATATTACATCACAACACCTACCAATGGGTTCTTCCAACCCTAAACTATACAGACAAGGAGCTCGCGATCTCACACGGGATCTCTCAAATTGCATTCTAATAACATATTTGTATTATCTGCTGTTAACAAAACCCCATACCAAATCCAAAGTGCTAGATCACTCATGTTTCCCCACGCACAAACTCTCTATAATATATATCGTACATATCCCGTATTTTACCCACAGGCCCGGATAAATGACAATTGATAACAAATAACTAACAACCTATAGATTTCAACAAACACTACAACAAATAAACAGCCTAGACACATCCCCCCAATAGGCTTAACCGTAATAAGGCATTACGGTTCTTTATATTGCATAAACGCAACTCTCAACAAGATTTGTCCGACTTACCCTAGCTAAGTCCGGTTTTCACCTTTCCTGCCCTTCCTCAGCTTCCCTAAAATCCCTATCTCCCAAGACCAGGTACTCACCACAACCAAACTAAATAAAGCAAAGAACAATTCCTAGTTTGAAACAAAATGACCTCATCTTTAAAAATAACATCTTTTAACGCAAAAGGCCTTAACCAACCCGAGAATAGGTCTAAGGTTCTTTACACTATGCATAGACAAAAAATTCATATTCTCTGTGTGCAAGAAACACACTTCAAAACAAATCATACCCCGAACATCAAAAACAAGTACTACCCAACATCCTACCACTGCACTAACCCAGAAGGGAAAACAAAGGGTGTCTCAATTTTTTTTCACAAAAACTTTCAATGCAAAGTGCAAGAAACCAAAATGGATAAACACGCCAGATATATCTTTCTAAAGTGTGAGATACAAGGTACGCTATTCACCATTGCCAATATATACGCCCCAAACACAGACCAGGCTAACTTTATCACACAAATGCTAGACGAGCTGTGTGTCTTCTCTAGAGGTTCATTAATCCTGGTAGGAGACTTTAATGTAGCACTTAACCCAACCTTAGACACCTCATCAGGGAAATCCTCTGTCCCCTTCAATAAAATAAACAAAATAAGAACATCCCTGCACAAAATGCAACTCTGTGACATATGGAGGCTACAAAACCCAGACAGCAAAGATTATACTTTTTACTCAACAGTCCACACTCATATAGCAGAATAGATTATATTTTTGTACATCATAAACTTCTCACCACCGCCCAAAGCTCCAAAATAGGACTGTCCTACCTATCAGACCATGCCCCTATTTACTGCTCACTAACACTACTCCCTCCAAAACGTCCCACATATAACTGGAGACTAAACAAATCTCTCCTAAAAGATCCTATCTGTCTAAACAAACTGAGACAGCAATTCGCTAAGTTTGAAAATGATCACAAACTAGACACATCAAGCCCCACCACACTCTGGGAAACACTAAAAGGCTCTCTTAGGGGAATCCTAATGAAACACGGAGCTCGCTTAAAGCGCATGGCAGAACATAAGACTCAAAACCTTTTAACGACCATCCAAAACTTAGAAAACAAACACAAACAGTCACTCCAATTAGCTTCCCTAAGAGAACTAACGCTAGCCAGACACGAACTCAACACCATACTAGATGCCAAACAAAAAAGACTATTTCAGATTTGCTCACGCTCATTCTATGAGTGGAGTAACAAACCAGGTAAATACCTGGCCAGGGCCCTTAGAGACAAAAAAGCTGCATCATATATATCAACAATCAAAACAAATACCGGTCTCACTGCTCACAAACCCGAGGATATAGCAAAATCGTTCATGGAATACTATTCAAAACTATACAACCTCCCCCCTCCCTCCCCCAACTTCACTCCTCCCTCTCCCCTCAAAACTTTACCACAATATATACAAGAGACAGCTCTACCATCCATATCTCAGGAGGAACTGGATCAATTAGACGCTCCCTTCTCCCCAGAGGAGTTACAACAAGTAATCCTAGCTCTCCCAAATGGCAAAAGCCCAGGTCCAGATGAATTTACAGCCATATTTTACAAAACATTAGTAGATGAAATAACACCCCCCATGTTACACACTTTCAATACGGTTTCCGACTCTGTCCAATTCCAACCAGCGTTTTTACATGCCCACATCACAATAATCCCCAAGGAAGGGAAAGACCCACAACTATGTCAAAGCTACCGTCCCATCTCATTAATTAACACTGACACAAAAATATACGCCAAACTACTAGCAAAACGCCTCTCCCGCTTGCTGGAGTCCTTAGTCCACCCGGACCAAGTGGGGTTCATACCCACAAGAGAAGCAAGAGATAATACTCTAAAAACTTTCTCTCCCATACATCACGCCCAAAAAAATGACTCTCCACTATTAGTTCTCTCCCTGGACGCAGAGAAGCGGTTCGACCGGGTGGACTGGGGATTCCTAGAAGCAACACTTAAACAGATAGGCATCAGAAACACCATGCTCTCCAAAATCAACGGCCTTTACTCCTCTCCATTCACAATAAGTAATGGGACCAGACAAGGGTGCCCCCTCTCACCACTCCTCTACGCACTAATTATCGAACACTTACTGATATCCATTAGAAACCACCCAAAGATCCACGGTATACAGATAAAGAACACCTCCTACAAATGTTCAGCTTTCGCTGATGATGTGCTAATCTATCTAACGGACCCCGATAAATCACTCCCACACTTAATGGAAGTCCTACAAATCTTTGGCTATTTCAGCAACCACAAAGTTAACATGACCAAAAGCACCGCAATAGGTTTCGGATTACACGACACCATTACGAACTCACTGCAAAAGAAATACCCGTTCACATGGAAAAAGGAATCCATCTCCTACCTGGGTGTCCAGATCGCCTCTGGTGTAGACGCCATATATGCACATAAATCATAAAAACTTCCTGATCTCTCTCCAAAACAATCTCACAAAATGGGGAAATAAAAAGATCTCCTGGATAGGGAGAATAAACTGCATAAAGATGACAGTCCTTCCAAAACTACTCTATCTATTTCAAACAATCCCAATAGCCCTCCCCAAATTGTTCTTTAACAAACTTACATCTCTGATTAACAGATTCATTTGGTCCTCATCGTCCCCCAGACTAGCCAAATCCATACTGGTTCGTAGGAAACTACTAGGAGGTCTTGGTCTCCCGGATGTCAAGGGTTACTTCTATGCAGTTAACCTTTCCCGAGTATTAGATTGGTTCCACCAAGACTCCAAGCTATGGGTTAAGATTGAAAACCAACTTTCTCCTTTCCCGCTGGCGGGAATACCCTGGTCTTCACACTCACTCCTCACACCGCACCACTTAAACAATCTCCCCATCACAGCAGCTCAAACAATGAAGACAATAAATAGACCCCCAGACACTAACAAACTGACAGAACCCTATGGCCCCCTAACCCCAATCACAGACAACCCAGACTTCCCACCAGGTCTTGCACATGACTTCTTACTACCAATGAGAACACAAGACAAACCCCTCAGGTTTAAATCAGTCTTAAATCCCTCGACACTAATCCCACTAGAGCATCTCAACGTAAGCGCCTCATCTTTACCCAAAACCAAATGGGAATACATGCATCTCACAAACTTCTACAACAGACACAAATCAAAACTTAACCTGCACAGGGACTTAACACCCTTTGAAGAGCTCTGCCTCTCATCCTCTCCAGTACCGCACTGGATATCAGCAATATACAACCTGCTACTGGACAACTGGTCAAATCCTCACATCCCATACACAAAATCATGGGAGAAGGAACTTAACACCACACTCACCAGTGACGACTGGTCCAGAGCGTTCCACCGCACTCACAAATTGTCACTAGCAGTTAAATCCCAAGAGACAAATTTCAAAATTATTTCTAGATGGTATTGGGTCCCGACCAAACTCCACAAAATTTATTCCTCCTGCTCTGACAAATGCTGGAGGTGTAATCAGATGGAAGGTACAATGACACATATCTGGTGGCAATGCCCCCTGATCCAAACCTTTTGGAACCAAGTATGTAAAATATCCTCAGATATCCTGGATTATAAAATCCCAAACGAGCCATCCGTACTACTACTTTCTATTTTTCCCACCCAATTAGACAACAAAAAAGCCAAGCTCTTGGGTTTTCTGCTGACAGCAGCTCGCACGCTGATACCACGTCTCTGGAAATCCTCCAGAGTACCAACCATCACAGAATGGTTCCAAGAAACCCTCCTCCTCCAGAAAATGGAAGAACTCACAGCAGAAAACCACAAGTCACATGATAAACATCTGCAAACCTGGTCCCTATGGAGAACGTTTCAGAATTCTACATCATTCACAACACTCCCCGACTAACCAACAATACCACAACATACATTTGCTAAACCATTTTCCTCAATGAAACCTGGAATCCCACCTACCCTTCCCCAACCTCACCTACCCGCTCCCTCTCACCAATAACGTTTCTTCCTTCTAACTTAATTACCCCACTTTAGCTTCTGTTAAACAATAATCTAGTTAACTACTGTTCGTAGACACTACAGTGTTATAAGATTATGCATGTACAAACTGATGTAACTCTCTAACAAACTATATGATGTATTACATAACTTGTACCCTATGCATACATGTAACTACCAAATAAGTGTACTACAATTGTTACCTGTATTTGTCTATCAATAAACAAGATTGATAAAATGGGACACTTTGTTCCATTAAAAAAGTTACCTTCAGAATTTGCTATTAATTATCACTGTAGTTCGTCCACTCAGGTTTCTCAGTTTTTCTGCAATTATGGTTTTCATCCTCGTTTCTCCTTTTCATGTGTGCCTGTCTCTAATATTCCTCGGGCGGAAACTATTACATCCAAGTTGCGCACGCTCTGGTCACAAGTTCGGGAGAATATTCAGAGGGCACAAAATTCTATGGTCCAACAGACTGAAAGTAGGCGGACTAACTCCGATACGTTTGTGGTGGGGGATAAAGTGTGGTTATCCACAAAAAAAACCCTTAAATTAAAGGTCCCCTCTTTGAAGTTTGCGCCCAGGTTTGTAGGTCCGTTTGTTATTACCCAAATTGTTAACCCGGTTTCCTTCAAGATTACACTTCCAGCAGGGTGGCGGGTTCATAACACCTTCCAGAGTCTTCTGAAGCACTATGTTGAGCCTGTTTTGCCTCTTCCTGACCCTCCTTCTCCATCTATTGTGGAGGGGAATCTGGAATTTGAAGTGGAAAAAGTTATGAATTCCAGATGGGTAGGTAACTCCCTGCAGTACCTGGTCTATTGGAAAGGTTTTGGTCCTGAGGATAGGTCTTGGGTTCCGGCTAGAGATGTTCATGCTCCACGTTACTCAGGTTATTTCATCAGGCCTATCCTCAGAAGCCATCTTTAAGATCTAGGGGTCCGAAGGCCCCCCGTCAGGGAGGGGGGTACTGTCAGGTTCGCTAGGGAGAATGCTGGGACTTCTGGTTCTTCTGGTGGTGCCAGCAGCGTTCTCCGACCCCCGACGCGTATCCGCGCAAACTCCACCTCTCGTCCTGGGTAGCGGCTGCTAAGATCTCACGCTGTCTAGGAGTTGTGTTCGGAACTGCTGGGACTTGTGGTACCTCTGCAAGGTGCCTGGTTGTTCTGCACCATGAGGGGTTAATTCCCAGAAGCTGTCCAGCTCCTATCAGGTTCTGGAGGTGGAGTTCTGGCTGCATAAATTACAGCTTCACTAGTCACCTGTGCCAGTGTTTGAAATCCTTTCAGCACTCGCTCGCTGCATTAGGTGTGACTCGCTCTGTATCTGTATCTGTATCGTTGTGACCTCGGCTAGTTTTTGACATTGACTTTTTGCCTTCTGACTTTGTTCTTGACGTACCCTCTCGTTGTGACCCCGGCTAGTTTACCATTCTTTTGTGTTTTATGTTTGTCAGTCTGTTTGTTTTTCCCTTCCCACACTTATACAGTGTATTTCGAATCTTCAAGTAGTCGCCCCACGGTTTAGCGTGGGGTGGCTATAGGAAGGGACAGAGGTTGGGTCAAGCTCAAGGCACATTTTCCCCTGTCTTCTGTGTCACCCAACCCTAACACCCTTTTTTTTAAATGTGACCAGTGTCTCTTCCTGTGGTAATAACTTTTCAACACTTGAAGAAATCCCTGTGATTTTGAGAATGTTTTCTTGTGAGACATTGTAGTTAATGTTAGTAGTGTCATTTCGGTGATCAGTTTCTTTTTTGGTGGTAAAAATTCAAAAATGTGGGAAAAAATGTCAATTTTCAAAGTTTCAAATGCTCTAACTTTTAGACAAAAAGTCAAACCACAATTTTTTTTTTAGAAACCTTTTCCCTCTGGTCTTCTTTTTATTTCTATAATTTGTTTTACATTTCCATTTTTTTACGGATGTGAGAAGGTTTCAAGTTTTAGTAGCAACTTCTCCGATTTTCAAGAGATTTGAAAAATGCTAAATTTTTGGTGACCAATTCAGTTTGGAAGTGCCCTATAAAGGATTATGTACTATAAACCCCACAAGTAATGAACCTAACAACTCAAACTATTCAAATCAGCATTTGAGAAGTCTGTCAACCCTTTTAAACAAAAATGGATAGGAGATTTTGAAATTTAAATTTTTGAATAAGATTATTCTCTAAAATGGAGACATTCTGAAGTAAAATTAAGGTAAATATACATCCCAAAATTTTTTCCCTGCTTCTTCCGAGTATGGCAATACCCGACATGTGGATGTCAACTGTGGTGCCACAATTTACTTGAAGAGTCCCTGAAGTAACAGTACAATGGAAAAACCCCAAGGATGTCACCATTTAGGAAACTAGACCCCTCAAAGCATTTGACAGTTTGGGGAACTTCTCCTGGAAAGTGCTGCCCTGTTACAATGCGTGATGTGGAGTCGTTTCCAGAAGTGCTGGCCCTCCACCTTCCTAGTCTCCAAAAAGAAAGCACTTTACAACCGCCTTTTGAAAATCCAGGATAGTGCCCGGCTCTCCTGTACAGAGTCGCTGCATATTGCCCGGCTCTCCTGTACTGAGTCGCTGCATAGTGCCCCGCTCTCCTGTACAGAGTCACTGCATAGTGCCCTGCTCTCGTGTACAGAGTGCCCTGCTATCGTGCCTTTTAAGTTTTTGCCCAAGCAGCGACTTAGGGAGACCTCTCGGAATTGAAATCTCCCTTTGAATTGTACCAGGGACTTGTCTATGCTGACATGTTTGGCGGGGGTATATGCCTGGACAAACTTGGCACTAAAATGATCTAATATGGGCCTAACCTTAAATAAACGATCATAACTGGGGTCATCTCTGGGTGGGCACTGTGTATTGTAGGTGTAGTGCAAAAACTTATGGATGGCTTCAAAGCGTTTCCTGCTCATCACCATGTGGAGCTTCAGGGTGTGGTCCAGAATGTCTGTGCTCCAGTAGTCCCTGATTGCGGACTTCTTTACAATCCCCATAAGAACTATTATGCCCCAATACTTCTCCATCTCTGCTGCAGTGACAGAGGTCCACCTGTAGGGTTGTGTATAAAATGAAGGGGGTTTGGGGCATATGCTGTGCGGCCTAGAGATTGGCCTGGACTACAATTAAATTCAACAGCTCCTCATCAAAAAAAACTTGAAAAAGTCCACAGCTCTGAGCCTTGCCGTGTCAAATTTAATTCCAGGTTGGCCCAAAAAGTCGGGGACCTGAAGGGAATAATTATCTGGGGCTACCCATGCGGGGTCAGTGGAAGCCCTAGTCACTTTAATCGCAGAAGTCCCAGGCACATCAATCGCAGAAGTCCTAGGCACATTAATCGCAGAAGTCCCAGGCACATCAATCGCAGAAGTCCCAGGCACAGGAACCCTACGGCGCCTTCTCGGAGGTCCTTCCAGGTCACTAAAAGATAAGCAGGAGGATGATAAATCGGTAAAAGGGGACAACATTGCCAATAGCAGACTCGGTGTCAGAGGCCGGCATGTTGTATTTCTCCAACACGGTGCACGTCTTCTGAGACACTGCACACAAATAAATAAGTATGCAACAGAAAAAATAAACTAGAGAACGTACACGGACAAGCTGCACAGATGGCACACACAAAAAATAGATAAGTGCACCCAACTAAGGGGACACCTACGGCGCTGTGGAAAAAAATAATACCAGGCACCAAAAAAAAAAAAACCTATGTGCATCGCGCAGAAAGGCGCTACAGATGCACCTAGCTTGCCCTAAGACAAACTAACTAGCGCTAAAGATACTATGCAGAGCTATTCAAACGGCGCACTGAATAGTGCGTCCAGTGCAGAACAACGCTACCACAGCGCACTGAAAAGTGCGTTTGGGTTCAGAAGGGACAGACAGGAGATGGGAAAAACGGAGGCCAAGTGTGATCACGCATGGTGATCACACAGGACGCAGGAGGGAACAGATAGGGATCAATAGAGATAAGATAGGAAAAATGTGTTTTGGTGCACACAGTAACGCTCTGCTCATCTCTCCAGCGGTACAAAACCAAAATGGTGCCGCTAGAGGAAGGAACAAAAAACACGTTTTTTTGCCCAAAAATGCTGCAATTAATTTCTTCATTTATTTGGTAATTTTGTATTTACTAACTTTTTTTTGTAACAAAAAATTTCACAGTGGAAGAATGTATTTTGTGTGACAGAATGCATTTTGTGAATTTTGTATGACAAAATGCCTTTTGTGTGACAGAATGCATTTTGTGAGACATCATTAATTCTGTGTTACAGAACACATTTTGTGGGACAAAATGCATTTTGTGTGACAGAATGCATTTTGAGAGACAAAATTAATTCTGTGTGACGGAATACATTTTGTGAATTTTGTATGACAAAATGCATTTTGTGTGACAGAATGCATTCTGTGAGACAAAATTAATTCTGTGTGACGGAATACATTTTGTGAATTTTGTAGGACAAGATGCATTTTGTGAGACAGAATAAATTCTGTGTGACAGAATGCATTTTATGAGACAAAATTAATTCTGTGTGACAGAATACATTTTGTGAGACAAAATTAATTCTGTATGACAAAATAATATAGTGTGTGACACAAAATCATATTGTGTGTAACACAAAATCATATTGTGTGTAACACAAAATCATATTTTGTGCAACAAAATGGCATTTTGTAGTCAAACAATTATATTTTGTGACACAAAATACATTCTTTTCACACAAAATAAACTGCATAACAAAATTAATTTTGTGCATTCTGTGAAAGTCTAATTGATTTTGTGCACAAAAAATGATTTTTGTAATGACAAAAGGCAATTTGGGTCGATAAATATTACTTTTGTAAGCACAAAACAGATTTTGTGATGACAACATTGAATTCTGTGTCCATAGTATGAATTGTGTGATCACAAAATTAGTTTTGTGCCACTGAACACATTTTGTTACACAGAATACATTGTGAACAAACGGCGCCCTATAAGTTATAAGGGTATGCACAATGAGATTCTCCAGGATAGCATCTCTAACAAACCCCTCAAATATTTTCCCTGTCACAGAAGTTAGACTCACAGGTCTGTAGTTTCCATGATCGCTTTTTGATCCTCTTTTGTATATTGGTACCACATTTGCTATGCGCCAGTCCTGTGGAACAAAACCAGTCCTCAGTGAATATTCAAATATTAAAAATAACGGTTTGTCACCTTCGAGTGAATGTAGCCTTAAACCAATACTAGAAAGGTTAAAGCAAGTGTGCATTTCCTTTCCCCCCCTAGAGATTACATTGTTTATATTACAAGGATTGTGATTGGTCAGATGTGCACTTAACCCCTTAGGGACGCAGCCTGTTTGTACATTAAGGCTCAGTCCTTTTGTCAGGTTCGCTATGGAGAATGCTGGGACTTCTGGTTCTTCTGGTGGTGCCCTGCACGTATCCGCGCAAACTCCACCTCTCATCCCGGGCAGCAGCTGCTTAGATCTCGCGCTGCCTAGGAGTTGTGTTCGGAACTGCTGGGACTTGTGGTACCTCTGCATGGTGCCTGGTTGTTCTGCAACATGAGGGGTTAATTCCCAGAAGCTGTCCAGCTCCTATCAGGTTCTGGAGGTGGAGTTCTGGCTGCATAAATTGCAGCTTCACTAGTCACCTGTGCCAGTGTTTGAAATCCTTTCAGCACTCGCACTGCATTAGGTGTGACTCGCTCTGTATCTGTATCTGTATCGTTATGACCTCGGCTAGTTTTTGACATTGACCATTACCATTTACCATTCTTTTGTGTTTTATGTTTGTCAGTCTGTTTGTGTTTCCCTTCCCACACTTATCCAGTGTATTTCGAGTCTTCAAGTAGTCGCCCCACGGTTTAGCGTGGGGGGGCTATAGGAAGGGGCAGAGGTTGGGGCAAGCTCAGGGCACACTATCCCCTGTCTTCTGTGTCACCCAACCCTAACAGAAACACTGGCCCACACATAGGTCTGGCCCACACATAGGTCATCCTGTATCCGACCTGCTACATTCACTCCTTCCATGGAGCCTTTGTCAGCTGTGGTTGCTCAGGTCCAGACCTTAACTAAGCATGTTCAGAGTCTGTCTGCCTGTCTTCAAATGCAGGTTTCGGGCCAGACAACACCGCAGGCTCCACCGCCACCTGCACCAGAACCTAAGGTTCCTCTCCCTGACTTGTTTTTTGGTGACCGTAAGAAATATTTTTCATTTAGGGAGGGATGTAAACTTTAATTTTCTTTACGCCCTCACTCATCGGGCACCGAGACACAAAGGGTGGGTGTGGTCATTTCTATTTTGCGCGGTGATCCGCAAAATTGGGCCTTCTCTCTCCCACCTGACTCTCCATCCCGCTCTTCTCTTGACGCTTTGTTTTCTGCTTTAGGACAGATTTATGATGAACCTGACCGCCGAGCACTGGCAGTTTCCCACCTTAGATCTCTTTGTCAAGGAAAACTGACGGCGGAAGATTATTGTGCCGAGTTCAGATACTATGTGACTGACTGACTCGCAATGGAACGACTGTGCCCCAAAAGACCAATTTTTGTCCGGACTGTCAGACCGAGTACAGGACTTAGTCTTAGCTTATGCTGAGCCTCAGTCATTAGATGAAGCTATGACTCTGGTCGTCCGAGTTGATCGTCGCCTAAGATCCAGGCGATCACCTCGGGTGTCCCCTGACTGTCAGCCAGTGGCCAGTCTGTCTCCAGGCCATCAAGAATTGGAATCCATGGAGCTGGATAGCATCTCTCCTGCACAGCGGAAGCAACATCGAATAAGACGCCATCTTTGTTTCTGCTGTGGAAGTCCTGATCATCTAATACACACCTGTTCCAAGAGGCAGCAGCAGGAAAAACTTCCGCTCCAAAGCAGTAATCGAGGGGACTGCTTAGGAGCCCAGGTACTCCCAGTTGTGTCTAGAATGTATTTACCTTGTACGGTTAAGTTTCAATCTGTTTCCTGTACTGGTCGCGCCTTCTTGGATTCCGGTGCTGCAACTAATTTAATTGATTATAATTTTGTCTCTCAGTTTTGTATGTCATTGATTCCATTGTCCACTCCTATCCAGATGTCGGGTGCGGATTTGACCCCTCTACAGGCAGGGTTGATCAAATTCCGAACCTTGCAGATAAAGCTTATGGTAGGAGCTATGCATGAAGAATGGTGTTCTTTCCTAGTTATGGAAAATTTGTCTGAAAACGTCATTCTTGGTCTACCCTGGCTCCGGATCCATAATCCGGTAATTAATTGGGAAACTCTGGAGCTGGTTTATTGGGGTCCTCACTGTAAGGATCACCTGACCAGAGTTTCATTATGTGCAGTGGTGGCGGAAGATCAGAGTCTTCCAGGTTTTCTCTCTGATTACTCAGATGTGTTTTCAAAACCCTTGTCCCGAGTCCAGGGAGTTTGATTGTAAAATTGACCTTCTTCCTGATGCTAGATTGCCAAAGGGTCGTATATATAACCTGTTAGTACCAGAACGGGAGTCACTGAAGAGTTATATTGATGAGAGTTTGGCAATCGGACATATCCATCCCTCTGAGTCGCCCACTGGGGCCAGCTTCTTTTTTGTTGAGAAAAAAGATGGTGGTTTACAGCCATGCATTGATTATAGAGAATTAAATAAGATAACGGTAAAAAACTCAGGTCCTCTCCCTTTGATCCCGGATCTCTTAAATCAGGTTTCTGGGGCCCAAGTTTTCTCTAAATTAGATCTCAGAGGGGCTTATAACCTGATTCGCATCCGGGAACAGGATGAGTGGAAGACCACATTTAATACACTTTGAATACCTGGTTATGCCCTTTGGTTTGAGTAATGCCCCAGCGGTTTTTCAAGGGTTTATGAACTCCATCTTTCATTATTACATTGGTGTGTTTATGGTGGTGTATCTAGACGATATTTTGATTTTCTCTCCCAATATGGTTTCTCACCAGCAACATCTCTGCCAAGTACTTACCATGTTGCGCAAAAACCACCCCTTCGCTAAGCTGGAAAAGTGTGTTTTTTGCATCCAGAAGGTTTCCTTCTTAGGTTATGTTGTTACTCCCTCTGATGTACAGATGGATCCGAGTAAGGTTCAGGCACTCACGGACTGGGTTTGGCCTACCAATCTTAAGGCCTTACAACATTTTTTAGGTTTCTTTAACTATTATCGGAACTTTATTAAGAACTTTTCCGTGATCGCCAAACCCCTCACGGATCTAACCCGTAAGGGTGCTGATCCGAACAATTGGTCCCCTGCCGCTTGCTCTGCGTTTGAAACTTTAAAAGCGGCATTCTCGTCAGCCCCAGTTTTGGTTCAACCTGACCTCTCTCTACCGTTTGTTGTGGAGTAGGTGCAGGGGTCCTCCACTCTCACCAGACTTAGGCCCAGTGCATATTTCTCTAGAAAGTTTTCTTCTTGTGAGAGGAATTATGATATTGGTAATCGAGAGCTCCTTGCCATTAAGTGGGCATTTGAAGTCTGGCAACACTTTTTGGAGGGAGCTCTTCATCCGATAACTGTGCTCACGGATCATAATAACTTAGTATATTTGGATACTGCTAAGCGCTTGAACTCATGTTAGGCTAGGTGGGCCTTGTTTTTCTCTCGCTTTAATTTTGTGGTCACCTACCGACCTGGGTCAAAAAATGATGCCTTGTCCGTGTCAAATTTAATTCCAGGTTGGCCCAAAAAGTCGGGGACCTGAGGGGTATAATTATCTGGGGCTACCAATGCGGGGTCAGTGAAAGCGCCAGTCACATCAATCGCAGAAGTCCCAGGCACATCAATCGCAGAAGTCCCAGCACAGGAACCCTACGGCGCCTTCTCGGAGGTCCTTAAAGGTCACTGGAAGATAAGCAGATGGGTGATAATCGGTAAAAGGGGACATCATCCCCACTAGCTGACTCGGTGTCAGAGGCCGGCATGTTGTATGTCTCCAACACAGTGCACGTCTTCTGAGACACTGCACACAAATAAATAAGTGTGCAACATAAAGAAAAAACTAGAGAACGTACACGGACAAGCCGCACAGATGGCACACACAAAAAATAGATAAGTGGACCCAACTACGGGTACACCTGCGGCGCTGTGGAAAAAAATAAATCCAGGCACCAAAAAAAAAGGCGCTACAGATGCACCTAGCTTGCCCTAAGACAAACTAACTACCGCTAAAGATACTATGCAGAGCTATTCACACGGCGCACTGAAAAGTGCGTCCAGTGCAGAACAACGCTACCACAGCGCACTGAAAAGTGCATCCAGTGCAGAACAACGCTACCACAGCGCACTGAAAAGTGCGTTTGGGTTCAGAAGGGATTGACAGCAGATGGGAAAAACGGAGGCCAAGTGTGATCATGCATGGTGATCACACAGGGAACACACAGGATGCAGGAGGGAACAGGTGCACACAGTAACGCACTGCTCATCTCTCCAGAGGTACAAAACCAAAATGGTGCCGCTAGAGGAAGGAGCAAAATACACGGTTTTTAGCCCAAAAATGCTGCAATTAATTACTTCATTTATTTGGTAATTTTGTATTTACTAACTTTTTTTTTAACAAAAAATTTCAGTGACAGAATGCATTTTGTGAATTTTGTATGACAAAAATGCATTTCGTGTGACATAATTATGTGTTAATGAATACATTTTGTATGACAAAATGCATTTTGTGTGGCAGAATGCATTCTGTGAGACAAAATTAATTATGTGTGACGGAATACATTTTGTGAATTTTATATGACAAAATGTATTTTGTGTGACAGAATGCAATTTGTGAGACAAAATTAATTCTGTTTGATGGAGTACATTTTGTGAATTTTGTAGGACAAGATGCATTTTGTGAAACAGCATAAATTCTGTGTGACAGAATGCATTTTGTGAGACAAAATTAATTCTGTGTGACAGAATACATTTTGTGAGACAAAATTAATTCTCTATGACAAAATAATATAGTGTGTGACACAAAATCATATTTTGTGCAACAAAATGGCATTTTGTAGTCAAACAATTATATTTTGTGAAACAAAATACATTCTTTTCACGCAAAATAAACTGCATCACAAAATTATTTTTGTGCATTCTGTGAAAGTCTAATTGAGTTTGTGCACACAAAAATGATTTTTGTAATGACAAAAGGCAATTTGGGTCGATAAATATTACTTTTGTAAGCACAAAACAGATTTTGTGATGACAACATTGAATTCTGTGTCCATAGTATGAATTGTGTGATGACAATATTAGTTTTGTGCCACTGAACACATTGTGAATAGAGATGAGCGAACATACTCGTCCGAGCTTGATGCTCGTTCGAGCATTAGCGTACTCGAAACTGCTCGTTGCTCGGAAGAATACTTCGCCCACTCGAGAAAATGGCATCTCCCGCCGTTGGGATTTTTGGCGGCCAGAAACAGAGCCAATCACAAGCTAGGAGACTCTGCACTCCACCCAGCATGACGTGGTACCCTTACACGTCGATAGAAGTGGTTGGCTGGCCAGATCAGGTGACCCTGGAATAAACTAGCCCCTGCCCGCGCTGCTCGCATCATTCTCTGTCTGGATGCCGCTAGGGAGGGAGCTGCTGCTGGTCAGGGAAAGCGTCAGAGTGTTCTATTAGAATAGTGTTAGGCGGAAGTAATTCTACAAGAACCCAACAGCCCTTCTTATGGCTAAAATAATGTTTTATTTTACTTTTTTTTGGTTTGCCTGTGGCTGGGCTTGCTGCCATTAGTAGTGCAGCTAGTACCATATTGTGAGTCATTTCCAGGGAGACTTGCTACCGTTGTGTTTAGCTCTTAGTGACACACATATCCACCTTAAACACCGAAGTGGGACAATTTATTAGGGGTTTGATTTGAATTAGGCACAGTCTTCTGATTTATTTTTTTTTACGTTTATTTCTTTTTATAACTCAAAGTAATCTGGCAAAGCAGTGTGCTTTCAGTGTAGGCTAAAAAATAGCCATAGGAGAACCCCAACGGCTTACTTAGGCCTACAATAGCGTTATATTTTACTTTTTTTTGTATGCTTGTGGCTGGGCTTGCTGCCACTAGTAGTGCAGCTAGTACCATATTGTGAGGAATTTGCTGGGAGACTTGCGACCGTTGTGTTTAGCTCTTAGTGATACACATATCCACCTCCAACACCGAAGTGGGACAATTTATTAGGGGTTTGATTTGAATTAGGCACAGTCTGCTGATTTATTTTTTTTTACGTTTATTTCTTTTTATAACTCAAAGTCATCAGGCACAGCACAAAATCCAGTTGTGTGTGGTCAGTGTAGGTTAGAAACTAGCCATGGCAATAGGATAGCATCGTTTTGTTTGAAAAAAAAAAAATAAATACAAAAAAAAAAAAACTTAAGTTTACACTTTAATTTGGAAAATGTTTAACCCGAGGGCTAGGGGTAGAGGACGAGGGCGTGGACATGGGCGTCCAACTACTGCAGGGGTCAGAGGCCGTGGTCCTGGGCGGGGTGAGACACCACCTGCTGATGAGGGAGCAGGGGAACGCCGCAGAGCTACACTCCCTAGGTTCATCATGTCTCAAGTTACTGGGACTCGTGGTAGAGCACTGTTGAGGCCAAAACAGTGCGAAGAGATGATGTCATGGATTGCGGACAATGCTTCTAGCCATTTGTCCACCAGTCAGTCTTCCACACAGTCCACCCATGTCACCGAAATCAGCACTCCTCCAGCTCCTCTACCTCAGCCTCCTTCCCCCCAGTCTGCCCCCTCCCAGCAAAATTTGGCATTTGAACCGGCATACTCTGAGGAACTGTTTTCTGGACCCTTTCCACAGTCACAAACCACTTGTCCGGTTGCTGCTGAGCTATTTTCCGATGCCCAGGTTTTCCACCGGTCGCAGTCTGTGGGTGATGATGACATTATTGACGTAGTGGAAGAAGTGTGTAAAGAGGTGTCGGACGATGAGGAGACATGGTTGTCAGACAGTGGTGAAGTTGTTGTCAGGGCAGGAAGTCCGAGGGGGGAGCAGACTGAGGGATCGGAGGATGATGAGGTGACAGACCCAAGCTGGGTTGATAGGCCGGGTGAACACAGTGCTTCTGAGACGGAGACGAGTCCTATAGCAGAATAGGTTGGAAGAGGCAGTGGTGGGGCCAGACGGAGAGGCAGGGCCAGAGCTGGTGCATCAGCGCCAAATGTTTCCCGTAGTCAAGCTCCTGTGGTGAGGGCTAGATTTTCAGAAGTCTGGAGGTTCTTTAAAGAAACACCGGATGACGGACTGTGGTGTGCAACCTGTGCCAAACCAGGATCAGCAGGGGTTCCACAACTACTAGTATAACTACCACAAGTATGTGCAGGCATATGAATGCTAAACAGCCCATTTAATGGCACCAAGCCCGTTCACCTCCGGCCGGGCACACCACTACTCCTTCCCCTGTGTAATCTGCTAGTCAGCCCCCTGCAAAAAAAATTTTTACAAAAAATTCCTATTTGAGTGTTCAAGTGTAAAAGATATTTACTGCCTGAAAATTAGAACACTTAAAATCCAAATACTTTATTAAGACCTATTAAAATCGGGCCACTCAAAAGCCACAAGATTCGATCAGGCATTCAGTGTATACACAGGCATCGGGAACCTGAGATTCAAGCACTCCCGATCATGCTTACGTTCCTGGATACTACTGAGTAAGAACGTGTGTGGTATCAGTGCAGCCTATTTACTATGTTTGTGATCACTGTACTATGCCACGTAACACATAACCTCATCAAGTGCAGTTCACATTGGTGTTCAAACACTCAAAATAATCCTATAATTAACCTCCGTCTGACGCGTTTCTACATCTCCCATCCGGGAGATGCGTCATCAGAGGCCTAGGATTAAACCTATAGGATAGGTATACTGATGCATGCGTAGGTTTCACATGCACCTGTCAAACATTGTCCGGCACTGTTGCGGCTCTGTGCGCGCGCGGCTGAACGCGCGAGATATAAGGATAACGCCACGCCTCTAAAGGGCGGAGCTAGACCGGCCTCAGTTAAGGGCCTATCATGGCGCTATATTGGGAGAGGGCTCGTCCTACGGTAAGCCAATGATAATGCACCGAGGATTCTGCCAGTCTGCCGAGCGACAAGATGCTCATCACTACGAGAAGGCAGGGATGGACAACAACCTCAGGTCTAAAAATTTTTGCGGTGGGTTGATGTTCAAATTTTATTTATTCAGCTGGTTACCGGGGATCGTATTGCGACCTCTTACCTGGAATTGGCCATTACCATAACACGGTGAATAAAGAGAGAGGTGCCTGTCTCAGGGGCAGACAGAGGTCCGCTTATAAAGAATAGCGGTCCAATCGTAACTCAATGAGTATATAGACAGACAGAAGAGTACTAAAAGGATATGCACAACAGCAAATAATTACACAATATGTACAAAATCATAGGAAGGAAGGAATCCGGCACACATTGGGGTAGATAAAGGGGCCATAGTGAGCATCCAACACTAAGGATGAAACTATAGAAAGAAACTATAGCTGATTTGATCGTTCAGGCCCAAAGGTTTCTCCGTAGCCAGAACATTAATCCACCTCGCTTCCCGCTGGAGAAGGATGCGATCGAAGTCGCCTCCCCGTATTGGTGGTGTCACCAATTCCACCCCCTTAAAACTAATGCTCAGAGAATCACCATTGTGTTTTTCCCAAACATGACGGGCCACAGTGGTGTCCCTAGAGTTCTCGATATCCCTCACATGTTCCCTTATTCGCACCCGAAACTCCCTATAGGTCTTTCCAACATATTGGATGCCACATTGGCATGTCACCAAGTAAATCACCCCCATGCTTTTGCAGTTTATACATTTTTTGTTTCTAAACTGCTGTTGAGTGTTTGTGCTAGTGAAGGATTTACTTGTGCAGATAGATTTACATGCCTTGCACGATCCGCATTTGAATGTGCCAAGTGGTGGTTTAGGCATCCAAGTGTCAACAGTGGGTGGTCCCAAATGACTGTGGACCAACTTGTCCCGCAGATTCTAACCTCTCCTATAGGTGATTTGGGGAAAATCACCTATATCTTTTCCCACAACTTGAGGACCTTCCAGTGGGTAGCCAGAACATCCCTCACTTGTTGATATTGAGAATCATAGGTCCCTATGATCCTGGTAGATGTCTGTGCGCACTCCTTGATCTTGGGAACCAGTAGATCTTCCCTATTTCGTGCCAGGGCCTCCTGATGTGCAGTTTTTAAAACCACATCCGGGTATCCTCGGTCTTGGAATCTGGATCTCAGATCCGCAGCTGCCACCAGATACTCAGACATATCTGAACAATTTCTCCTGGTTCGGAGATACTGACCCTTTGGGATCCCGTGTCTCAAAGGTTTGGGATGCCAGCTGTTCCAGACCAATAGGGAATTAGTCGCTGTGGCTTTTCTAAACACCTTAGTACTCAGCCTCCCTGACTCCGTTTTCGTAATAGAGAGATCCAAGAAGGAGATTGTTTTAGGCTGAATTTCAGCGGTCAAAAACAGACCAATTCGGTTCGAGTTCAGAGTGGCCACAAATTCCCTAAAGAGGTCCTGAGGTCCCCTCCACAGAATCAGAACGTCATCTATGAACCTAATCCATAGAAGAACATGGGACGTGAAATGCTCCAGATTTTCTTGGAAGACTAGCTCCTTCTCCCACCAGTCCAGGAAGAGATTAGAATATGTGGGAGCACAAGGGCTCCCCATAGCCACTCCCCTGAGCTGGTGGTAAAATCGGCCATTGAAGGTAAAGAAATTATGCTCAAGCACAAATTTCAGCAGGGATAAAGTGAACTCATTATGTTGGTTAAACTGAGTTCCTCTGGTACTTAGAAAGGAGCTCACTGCATATTGCCCGATATCATGGGGGATGGAATTATACAGGGCCTCCACATCCAGAGATGCTAGAAGGGTTTCTGGATCGACAATTATACCCTCAATCCGTTTTAGCACGTCCATAGTATCCCTCACATATGATGGCAGGGTCAATACATATGGGCGAAGGATACGATCCACATATAAGCTAGCATTCTGGGTTATACTGTCAATGCCCGAGACTATAGGGCGACCCTTAAGGGGATTGCACCCCTTATGGACCTTTGGAAGGCCATAAAAAGTAGCAATCCTTGGATGCTTGGGTGTAAGGAAGTCCATTTCTGTTGTGCTAATCAGGTTTAAAGATCTAGCATCCCTTCCTGCAAGGTGCACCTATGCCTACAACCTTTACTCATTCTTACATTGTAGGGATTCACTCAAATGGTAGCCTTTAGAGAAGCGCCAGGCAGCAGTCTTTCAGGTGAACAAAACAGGTGTCTTTATTTAGACATAAAAATAACAGGGAAAAGGGCTTGCTCCAGCCGGCAAAACAAAATGCATAGTCCATATGATAAATCTCAGTCCATGTTATTAAGCACAGTTCACATTCACAGACACAGTATCGTACTTCACCCTCCTGGGTTAGGAGCACCTTTTCAGTCCTCAGACTTCCCCACACAGCATGGCTCAGCTCTGGCTCTGCTATTCCCTGTGTTCCACTCAGCTACACACAGGTAGGGAACCACCCACCCTTCTCCTGACACAGGTGGCTTTACATAGGGCTGCAAGCCCTGGCCTGGAACGTGGGAGCAGCCATCCCACCCAGCACTGTGACTGCTCCAGAAAAAACCCGTCCCGGATCAGCTGCATTGCAGCTATGCTAAAATAACAAAAGTGTGTCAGTGGCTGACACCAGCAATACTGGTTTTTACTTCACCGAGGCCAGGCACCACGGTGACACGTATCTACCATTCACCACAACACCTTGTGCCTTTCTACATACCCCCCCCCTCTGCCCAACACAGGGGGTCTGGGCACCTTCAGCCAGCATGCAATAAACCCTAGACAGCGCATCTGCGTTACCTTGTAATTTTCCAGGCCTATGCTCCACTGTAAAATTAAAGTCTTGCAAAGCCAAGAACCAACGGGTCACACGGGCATTGTTACCCTTTTTCTCCCTTAGCCATTTCAGAGGAGCGTGGTCTGATACCAGCCTGAACTTTCGACCCAGGAGGTAGTACTAGAACGAATCTAGGGCCCACTTGATGGCCAAGCATTCTCTCTCGATTATTGAATAGTTACGTTCCGCTGGGGACAGCTTTCTACTGAGATAGCACACCGGATGTTCCTCCCCATTTACCACCTGCGACATTACAGCCCCTAGGCCTACCTCTGATGCGTCTGTTTGCACCACAAACTCACAAGAAAAATCAGGGGCTATCAACACTGGCTGTCTACAGAGAGCAACCTTAAGCTTCTGGAAAGCCCCCTCAGCCTCTGGGGACCACTTGATCATGGCCATTTTTTTTTCCTTTGTAAGGTCGGTAAGGGGTACTGTTATTTCAGCAAAGTTTGGGATAAATCTCCTATAATATCCCACAATACCGAGAAATGCCCTCACTTGTTTCTTTGTAAGTGGGCGGGGCCAGTCCTGGATGGCTTCTACCTTATTTATCTGGGGCTTAATCTCACCTCTCCCCACGACATAGCCCAAGTATCTGGCTTCTTCCATCCCAATGGCACACTTACTTGGATTTATAGTAAAACCGGCCTTTCTAAGCGCATTCAGGACTGCTTGGATTTTACCAAGATGACTCTCCCAATCCTGGCTAAAGATCACTATGTCATCCAAGTAAGCGGCTGAATATTCTCTGTGAGGTCTTAAGACCCGATCCATAGCCCTTTGGAAGGTGGCTGGGGCCCCCTGTAAACCGAATGGCATCCTGACATACTGGAAGGATCCCTCAGGTGTGGAAAAGGCTGTCTTCTCCCTGGCTTCCTTAGATAAGGGAATTTGCCAATACCCCTTGGTGAGGTCTAAGGTAGTGATATACCGGGCTGGTCCTAGCCTCTCAATAAGCTCATCTACCTGGGGCATGGGGTATGCATCTACCTTTGACACCTCATTTAATTTGCGATAATCATTACAGAATCGCCACTCTCCATTGGGCTTTGGGACTAGCACTATGGGACTGGACCACCCACTTTTAGATTCCTCAATGACCCCTAGTTTCAGCATTCTGTGCACTTCCTTGGTGATGACTGCCCTCCTGGCCTCTGGAATCCAATATGGTTTTAGGTTCACTCTCACATGAGGCTCAGTAACTATCTCGTGTTCAATTACATTAGTTAGCCCTGGTGCTTCTGTGAACAGATCTCTATTTTTCTCCAACAATTGTCTGCACTGGTGTTTTTGAGAGGAGGACAGGGTCTCTGCTATCTTCACATTCTCTGTATTGACCTCTGAATGGGTCACAAGGCAAGAGGCCTCTGGGGCATCTCTATGTTTCCAGGGCTTAAGCAAGTTAATATAATAGACCTGATAGGGTTTTCTTCTGCCTGGCTGATGTACTCGATAGTTAACTTCGCCCACCCTCTCGACAACCTCATAAGGCCCTTACCACCTCGCCAAGAATTTGCTCCCCACCGTAGGTACTAACACCAAAACTCGATCCCCCGGACTAAACTGTCTAAGACGAGCCGATCTGTTATAGACTCTAGCCTGTGCTTCTTGAGCCTGCAGGAGATGCTCTTTGACAATAGGAGTGACCTGAGCTATCCGATCCTGTAACTGGGCAACATGTTCAATGACACTTCTGTAGGGTGTAACTTCGCTCTCCCATGTCTCTTTTGCTATGTCTAACAGACCTCGTGGGTGTCGGGCATACAACAGTTCAAATGGAAAGAACCCTGTGGAGGCTTGGGGGACCTCCCTAATGGAAAACAACAGGTAAGGTAAAAGGTAATCCCAGTCCCTACCATCTTTCTGAACTACCTTCTTTAACATAGCCTTCAAAGTCTTGTTGAAACGTTCCACCAACCCATCTGTTTGTGGGTGGTAAACAGAGGTGCGTAGTTGAGTAACCTTCAGTACCACATGACCCTGGACATGAATGGAGTCCCTTGGTCAGTCAGAATCTCCTTAGGTAGCCCTGTTCTAGAAAATATCTGAAACAATTCTCTGGCGATAACCTTGGATGAGGCCTTTCTCAGGGGAACGGCCTCTGGATACCTGGTAGCATAATCCACTAGCACTAGTATATACTGGTGACCTCTAGCCGATTTTACCAGAGGCCCTACCAAATCCATGGCAACCCTCTCAAAGGGTACTTCGATAATCGGCAATGGTATTAGGGGGCTGCGAAAGTTTGCCACCGGGGAAGTTACTTGGCACGTAGGACATGACTGACAATAATCTCTGACCTCCCGGTAACATCCCGGCCAGTAGAATCTGCGTAGAATCCTCTCTACTGTCTTATCTGCCCCCAAATGCCCTCCTAACACATGGTTATATGCCAGGTCCATGACCAGGCGCCGATACTGTTTGGGAACCAGGAGCTGTTCCACTATGTCCTCACGGATTTTAGTCACTCGGTACAACAAATTTTCATTCATGACAAAATGAGGAAATCTTTTGTCTGCCCCTAGCTCTTGAGGAACCCCATTAATTACCATTACATTAGTAAAAGCACCTTTTAGAGCTTCATCTTGAAGTTGGGCCGTCCCAAAGTTACCCCTAGACACCTCCAGGTCTGGGACAGTATCTTCAACAGTTAACTCTTGCTTCTTGTCCCCCAACATGACAGAGAATGGAAATTTAGGGACTACCTCAGGGTCTGTGCTCAAGGGGCTGTCCTTTTCCTCTGGGAGTCTCGGCTGTACCACCTTATCCCAAAGACCCCAGAACAAAGGACAGTCCCGACCAACAATTATGTCATGCATCAGTCCTTGCACTATTCCCACCTGGTGGGATATTGTACCCCCATCTGTTTTTAAGGTAACCTGGGCCACTGGGTACACCTTGGTATCCCCATGTATACAAGTGACCCCCAAAGTCTTCCCAGGGACCAACTCATGAGATATACGGGCTGTCACAAGTGTTACCAGACTCCCTGAGTCAAGGAGTCCGATGATGGGGGTACCATTCACCCTGATTGCACAAAGTGGTCCCTTCTCCATATTTGGCACAGCACTGCACACAAGATGCCCAAACATAGAGCTCCGCCTCCCAACGGAACAGTCCATGGGTTCCACATTGAGAGGGCACTGAGCCGCCATATGACCCAGAGCATGGCATCTCCAGCAGATGATTTCTCTCACGGTGGGTCTAGATGTTGTCTCAAGTACATTCTTGGCCTTGGAATGTCCTTCACGAGAGGGCTTGGCTCCCTTCCTTTGGCCTCCAGAGTCACTTAGGGCACACCAGTAAGGAGAGGTCAGGGGTGCTGGGTCCGCAATAGAGTTCTCAACCACCTGATATCTCTCCACCAGACCCACTAAGTCATCTGCGGTCTGGGGATTTCCCTGTGCAACCCAGCATTGCACTGGCTTGGGGAGTGCATGAACATAGCGATCCATCACAACACGCTCCACCATTTTTGCTGGGGAACAGACATCCGGCTGTAGCCATTTCTGAACAAGGTGCAGAAGGTCGAACATTTGGGACCTTGGTGGCTTGTCCCTCTTGTAACCCCAATGATGCACTCTCTGAGCTCGAACTGTAACAGTTACACCAAGTCGTGCCAGAATTTCAGCTTTCAACTTTTCATATTCCCGGGCATCTTGCAGAGACAAATTATAGTAGGCCTTTTGTGGCTCACCTGTGAGAAACGGGGCCAAGACTTCAGCCCATTGCTCAGCTGGCAGTCTCTCACGTTCAGCAACGCTCTCAAAGACTGTAAGGAAGGCTTCCACGTCATCTTCTGGAGTCATTTTCTGCAATGCCTCACGTACTGCCTTTCTCAAACGCTGCCCATCCACCTGGCTAGGTGGCGCTGTGGTCTCCTTGACGCTGATTGCTTCTGCCATCATGGCCATCTGTTTAATGAGCAGCTGGTTTGCAGGGAGACTTGCGACCGTTGTGTTTAGCTCTTAGTGACACACATTTGATTCAAGAAAAAAAGGTGGTATGTAAAGCGGTTCATACATGCAACTACCATATATGAAAAACAATCAATTTTATTTAGTCAAAAAACACCATTAAAAACACTTAAAAACTCACGTGTATATAAACGTGTACAGACGTTTATTTTTTTTTACAACTCAAAGTCATGAGGCACAGCACAAAATCCAGTTGTGTGCTGTCAGTGTAGGTTAGAAACTAGCCATAGCAATAGGATAGCATCGTTTTGTTTAAAAAAAAAAAACACAAAAAACAAAAAAAATTTACAGTTTACACTTTAATTCTGAAAATGTTTAACCCTAGGGCTAGGGGTAGAGGACGAGGGTGTGGACGTGGGTGTCCAACTACTGCAGGGGTCAGAGGCTGTGGTCCTGGGCGGGGTGAGACACCACCTGCTGAAGAGAGAGCAGGGGAACGCCGCAGAGCTACACTCCCTAGGTTCATGTCTGAAGTTACTGGGACTCGTAGTAGAGCACTGTTGAGGCCAGAACAGTGCGAACAGGTGATGTTGTGGATTGCGGACAATGCTTCTAGCCATTTGTCTACCAGTCAGTCTTCCACGCAGTCCACCCATGTCACCGAAATCAGCACTCCTCCACCTCAGCCTCCTTCCCCCCAGTCTGCCCCCTCCCAGGAAAATTTGGCATTTGAACCGGCATACTCTGAGGAACTGTTTTCTGGAACCTTCCCAGAGTCACAAACCACTTGTCCGGTTGCTGCTGAGCTATTTTCCGATGCCCAGGTTTTCCACCGGTCGCAGTCTGTGGGTGATGATAAAATTATTGACGTAGTGGAAGAAGTGTGTAAAGAGGTGTCGAATGATGAGGATACACGGTTGGTGGTGGTGAAGTTGTTATCAGGGCAGTAAGTCCGAGGGGGGAGCAGACTGAGGGATCGGAGGATGATGAGGTGACAGACCCAAGCTGGGTTGATAGGCCGGGTGAACACAGTGCTTCTGAGACGGAGGTGAGTCCTATACCAGAACAGGTTGGAAGAGGCAGTGGTGGGGCCAGAGGGAGAGGCAGGGCCAGAGCTGGTGCATCAGTGCCACATGTTTCACGTAGTCAAGCTCCCGTGGCGAGGGCTAGATTTTCAGAAGTCTGGAGGTTCTTTAATGAAACACCGGATGACCGACGGACTGTGTTGTGCAAACTGTGCCAAACCAGGATCAGCAGGGGTTCCACCACTACTAGCTTAATTACGACCAGTATGCGCAGGCATATGAATGCTAAACACCCCACTCAATGGCACCAAGCCCGTTCACCTCCGGCCGGGCACACCACTGCTCCTTCCCCTGTTTCATCTGCTAGTCAGCCCCCTGCCCATGACCCCGGCCCAAACACCTCCCGTGCGAAAACCCCATCTTGACCTCCACGATCCTCCACAGCATCCACCAGCGTTCAGCTCTCCATACCCCAGACGTTGGAGCGCAAAAGGAAGTATAGTGCAACCCACCCACACGGCCAAGCCCTCAACGTCCACATCGCCAAACTGCTTAGCCTGGAGATGCTGCCCTATAGGCTGGTAGAGACCGAGGCCTCACGAAACCTCATGGCGGTGGCCGCCCCTCGGTATTCGGTCCCCAGCCGCCACTACTTTTCCCGATGTGCCGTCCCAGTCCTGCACAAGCACGTGTCAGACAACATCATCCGTGCCCTGACCAACGCCGTTTCTGACAAGGTCCACCTGACCACGGACACATGGACGAGTGCTGCCGGGCAGGGCCACTATGTATCGCTGATGGCACATTGGGTTAGCTTGGTGGTGGATGGGACCGAGTCTGACCCTGGGGCTGGTCATATACTGCCGATGCCGAGGATTGCGGGGCCTACCTCGGTCCAGGTCTCTCAGGCCTACTATGCCTCCTCCTCCTCCCACCCCTCCTCCATCTCCTCCTCCCCCGATTTACCATCCGTGGGCATGGCGCCATCAGTCGGTAGCTCTAGGCACAGCAGCAGTGCCATCGCTAAGCGACAGCAGGCGGTGCTCAAACTGCTGAGCCTAGGCGATAAAAGGCACACCGCCCAAGAGCTATTACAGGGCATCACGGCGCAGACTGATCTGTGGCTGGCACCGCTGAACCTGGAGCCAGGCATGGTTGTGTGTGACAACGGCCGTAACCTGGTGGCGGCTCTGCAACTCGGCAGACTGACACATGTGCCATGCCTGGCCCATGTGTTAAATCTCATAGTTCAGCGTTTCCTCAAGACATACCCCAATCTGTCTGATTTGCTCACGAAGGTTCGCCGCATCTGAGCGCATTTCAGGAAGTCCAGCATGAAGTCGGAAGCTTTGCGTTCGTCACAAGAGACGGGGGAAGATTGCCTTGTTGATAGCCAAAGCACCGTCAGGTCTGTTTCTCAGCGCATATCGGAAGAGGTGGAGGAGGATGAGGAGGAGGAAGAGGAGGAGAATGTTGGCGAGACACAAGAGGGGACCATTGTTCAGTCCTTCACTGTTCAGCGTGTATGGGCAGAAGAAGAGGAGTTGGAGGAGTTGGAGGAGGAGGAAATGGAGAGTCAGGCCAGTGAGGGGAGTGAATTCTTGCGCGTTGGTACTCTGGGGTATATGGCAGATTTCATGCTAGGCTGCCTATCCCGTGACCCTCGCGTTCAAAGAATTTATTCCAGCATCGATTACTGGGTATTCACTCTCCTGGACCCACGGTACAAGCAAAATCTTTCCACTCTCATCCCTGGAGAGGAAAGGAGTGTGAGAATGCATGAATACCAGCAGGCCCTGGTGCACAAGCTGAAACAGTATTTCCCTTCTGACAGCGCTAGCGGCAGAGGGCGTACTTCTGGGGGACAAGTAGCGAGGGACAGTAGGCGAGCAGGCAGCTTGTCCAGCACTGGCAAGGGTACGCTTTACAAGGCCTTTGCCAGTTTTATGTCACCCCAGCAAGACACTGTCACATGTCCCCAGTCTCGGCAGAGTAGGGCTGATCTTTACAGAAAGATGGTGAGGGAGTACTTAGCTGACCATACCATCGTCCTAAATGATCACACAGCTCCCTACAACTACTGGGTTTCAAAGCTGGACATGTGGCACGAACTGGCGCTGTACGCCTTGGAGGTTCTTGCCTGCCCTGCCGCTAGCGTGTTGTCCCAGCGGGTTTTCAGTGCAGCTGGTGGCATCATCACCGATAAACACACACGCCTGTCGACTGACAGCGCTGACAGGCTGACGCTTATCAAGATGAATAAAGCCTGGATTTCTCAGGATTTCCATTCTCCACCAGGTGAAAGAAGCTCAACCTGAATAATGTATGCACTCCTCCTCCTCATTCTCCTCCTTCTCCTCCTCTTTGTACACTAAAGCAGAGGAAACTGGCTATTTTTTGACAGGGCCAACTGGCTCTAGCTATAGTACTCTATGTATTTAATTTTTCTGGAGGGCCACCAACCCGGTCCTCTGTTTTAAACTATTTTTGGGAGTGCCACATACAGGCACTCGAGGACCACCTACCTGCTCCTCTGGTTTGAAAACTTTTTTGGACTGCCACATACAGGCACTCAATCTATTTAATTTTTCTGGAGGACCACCTACCTGCTCCTCTGGTTTTAAAACTTTTTTGGACTGCCACATACAGGCACTATCCAAATTTAATTGTCTCCATAGGAGCCTCCACACGTCGTCTTTTTAGCGGCCTCCACACGTTGTCTCCATTGCTACCTCCACACATCATCGCCATAGCTGCCTCTAAAAGTCGTCCATATAGCTGCCTCCATACATCGTCATCTTAGCAAACGAGCTGTGTCAGCCAGAATTTTGGGTTGTTTTCATGGCTTCCACATCAAACTTGTTAACTTTGTCGCCACCCTGCTGTGTTATCCACAAAATATACTGACAAACTTTTATTATTTACCGATATTATTTCAGCGCTTCTTGCGCATCTGTTTACATTCCCCTCACCCGCCATAACCCAAACTTATAAGAGCACTACTACACTTGATCTTATACAAAAGGTTCTTAGAAGTGCTGTTTGGGGAGTAGCCGAGAGACATGGGCTTGGATAGGCGAAAGCTCGCCTGGCAGAGGAGCACCAGCTCCATCCCAAGATCCAACTAACATAGTTTTAACTGCAGCACCTTTAATCTACTACTAGTTCACTGCCTCCATACATCGTCCCCTTATCAAACGAGCTGTGTCAGGCAGAATTTTGGGTTGTTTTCATGGCTTCCACATCAAACTTGTTAACTTTGTCGCCACCCTGCTGTGATATCCACAAAATATACTGGCAAACTTTTATCATTTACTGATATTATTTCAACGCTTCTTGCGCATCTGTTTACATTCCCCTCATCCACCATAACCCAAACTTATAAGAACACTACTACACTTGATCTTATACAAAAGGTTCTTAGAAGTGCTGTTTGGGGAGTAGCCGAGAGACAGGGGCTTGGATAGGCGAAAGCTCGCCTGGCAGCGGAGCGCCAGCTCCATCCCAAGATCCAATAACATAGTTTTTACTGCAGCACCTTTAATCTACTACTAGTTCACTGCCTTCATACATCGTCCCCTTATCAAACAAGCTGTGTAAGGCAGAATTTTCAGGTGTTTCACCAGATACATAGTGGATCTCGGCCCATCTGTCGGCGCCATGCTGGAGACCTGAAGTTGCAATCATAGCAGCGCAATATGGATGCCCCATACTGTCGCTCTTAATCATGGAACCATTTCCGTAAAAACAATTAAAAATAGAACCACTATGCTATTCCATTATTCCTAGGTGAAATATTCAAACGACCCGGCCTGCTTTGAAAATTATAATGTTTTCAAAGTAAACGCTTCTGGCCCCCAGGCCCATTTTGGGTGGGGAGGAGCCGAGAGACAGTGGCTTGGACAGGCGAAAGCTCGCCTGGCAGTGGACCGCCAGCTCCATCCCAAGATTAGGCAGCCTCAGAGGCATCCATGCATGCTGCCCCTGATGTTTCCTGTCCATTTTGCCTCCACGATCCTCCACAGCGTCCACCAATGTCTCCATGCGCAACTTTCAACTCTCTATACCGGGCAGGGAGAGGAGAAGGTGGGGAGCAGCGTGACATGTATGTAATGTGGGGTGCAGGGTGACAACCCACCTCCTCCTCTCCCTGCACCCCATCTTCTCCTGCGTGACATGTATGTAATGTGGGGTGCAGGGTGCAACCCACCTCCTCCTCTCCCTGCACCCCATCTTCTCCTCTCCCTGCTCCCCACCTTCTCCTCTCCCTGCTCCCCACCTTCTCCTCTCCCTGCTCCCCACCTCCTCCTCTCCCTGCACCCCATCTTCTCCTCTCCCTGCTCCCCACCTTCTCCTCTCCCTGCCCTCCACCTCCTCCTCTCCTTGCTCCCCACCTCCTCCTCTCCCTGCTCCCCACCTCCTCATCTCCCTGCTCCCCACCTCCTCCTCTCCACCTTCTCCTCTCCCTGCTCCCCATCTTCTCCTCTCCCTGCCCTACACCTCCTCCTCTCCTTGCTCCCCACCTTCTCCTCTCCCTGCACCCCCACCTCCTCCTCTCCCTGCACCCCCATCTCCTCCTCCTCCTCTCCCTGGAACCCACCTCCTCCTCCTCTCCCTGCAACCCATCTAGTTGTCAGCGTGGATCCTCTCACTCCTAGTTGTCAGCGTGGATCCTCTCACTCCTAGTTGTCAGCGTGGATCCTCTCACTCCTAGTTGTCAGTAT
The DNA here is from genome assembly GCA_019512145.1 of Engystomops pustulosus. Taxonomy (NCBI): domain Eukaryota; kingdom Metazoa; phylum Chordata; class Amphibia; order Anura; family Leptodactylidae; genus Engystomops; species Engystomops pustulosus. The sequence continues at coordinate 31,078,862 of CM033651.1, read as the reverse complement.
GGATCCTCTCACTCCTAGTTGTCAGTGTGGATCCTCTCACTCCTAGTTGTCAGCGCGGATCCTCTCACTCCTAGTTGTCAGCGCGGATCCTCTCACTCCTAGTTGTCAGTGTGGATCCTCTCACTCCTAGTTGTCAGTGTGGATCCTCTCACTCCTAGTTGTCAGTGTGGATCCTCTTCCTCCTCGTTGACCATTGGCAGTAAAAGGGTGAGGCTACATGCACACGATGCATGCCCGCTGTACCCTAGTACTGTAGTACGGCGGGCATACTTCGGCGCCAGGGAGAGGAGCAGGGGATGAGCGCTGCTCACCCCCGCCCCTCTCCATAGGAATACACAGCGCACAGAACTGTATTCTTTCTACGGACTATGGAACGGTACAGTGCCGCACATACTGCTCCCGTATGGCGCCGTGAGGCGATTGAAATGTATAGGGGACGTATATATGTGCCGTATATACGTCCTCCATACCTTCGAGTGAATGTAGCCTTAAACCGTTACTAGAAAGGTTATAACAAGTGTGCATTTCCTTTCCCCCCTAGAGATTACATTGTTTATATTACAAGGATTGTGATTGGTCAGATGTGCACTTAACCCCTTAGGGACGCAGCCTGTTTGTACATTGTACAAGGCTCAGTCCTTTTTTTTAAATGTGACCAGTGTCTCTTCCTGTGGTAATAACTTTTCAACACTTTAAGAAATCCCTGTGATTTTGAGAATGTTTTCTTGTGAGACATTGTAGTTAATGTTAGTAGTGTCATTTCGGTGATCAGTTTCTTTTTTGGGGGTAAAAATTCAAAAATGTAGGAAAAATTGACAATTTTCAAAGTTTAAAATGCTCTACCTTTTAGACAAAAAGTCAAACCACAATTTTTTTTAGAAACCTTTTCCCATTGGTCTTCTTTTTATTTCCATAATTTGTTTTACGTTTCCATTTTTTTACGGATGTGAGAAGGTTTCAAGTTTTAGTAGCAGATTGGCTGACACATATGACATACAAAACACTTAACTCCTGCTTTGCCAGGCAGGAGCTACCACTGCAATGTCCCCTGTGTGAAGTGATGACATGCTGTGGGGCTTATTCGCAAGCACTCCTTCCCCATTGCATCGGCGAAGGTGTTGCATACCCCCGGGGCAATTGAAAGAGCCGCCCTCGGCTCGACTACAGATGGTTGGGGCGCAGAGGTAGATAAGGGCACTTCTGGGAAGTGCAGGCTATGGGAGATGTAGGGACAAACCGCCCATAGTCCTGGAGACAGGCACCTGGGTTGGTGTCGGACTAAGACAAAGACATGTAAATGCTAAGTATGACAGTTGGTCGCTAACGCCATTAAACCGAACTGTACAGTAGGAAAGGTGTGCTGTCATGTACTGTAATCCACTCCTTGCACCAAGGCCTGTATATTTGTTATGTAAACACTTCTTCCCTGGCGACAAATATATAGTGTGTGTATATGTATTACATTGGCATATGTGACACAATAAGACATTGTACAATGTACAAGTACCTGCTGACTAACATTCTTACCCTTGTATGAGCGGCATCCAGGTGTTATCTCTGTAACACCCCCGGTCCCCTAAAGACCCGCAGTTTACGGACTACCCCCCACGTGCAAACCTCGGTTTGAGGGATAAGGTAGCGGTCAGGGTTTTACATAGAGACGGTCCGACACAGTCACACTACAACCTGAAAAGCCTATAAAAGGTTAGTGCAAACTACTGACATAAATGACAGTGTGCAAACATTTGGTAAATTCACATTGGCTTAGGAGCCCAATGGGTACACATCTTAAAACGTTACAAACGTTACAAAGGTAGGCTACTCAGGGTAGCAGAATAAATGTCTCTTTACCTGAAAAGGAAAAGGGCATAAAAGTGCATGCAGAATGTCCATACCTAAAAGGAAGGCATTAAGTGCAATATAAAAATAAGTCAATGAAGTAGCAACTTTTCCTTGGAGTTGGCAAAAGTCTCACAGAAGGTCTTTAATAGCAAAGTTCATCTTCTGGGTACAGCCCTTGATGTGGGGAAAAGTGCAATAAAGATGCAAAGGGTCTCCTCTTTGTGTAGAGGGACAGAGTCCTTTGTAGGAATCTTCTGCTGTGGCAGAGGAAGGGGTGCTATCATAGCACATGACAGTAGGCAGTTCAAGGAGAGTCTCTTGACTGAGATAAATAAGGGTGAGAGTCTCAGGAAAGTCTCTGGCTCTATAGGGTTAGCGGAAATAATATATACATATGTACACAGTATTCACAGTACCTGAAGTGGGCTACAGCCCATCAGGGGTTACTCAGTATCTTCTTCGGTGGTAAGTACTTTGGTGTCAGAAAAGCGTACCTGCCTCCTCCTTCTGTGTGACACCAGTTGGTACTCCTGCAGGTACGCAGGAGCTTTACCTTTTGTCTCCCTTTGAGACCTCCGAAGTTCCGGCCTGGAGAAGATAACAACCTCCTCATCGTCCTCCTCTGAGTCAGGCGCTGGAGTCAGAGTCTCAGCTGCCTCTGATGCTTCAGGGATTGCAGACACTGGAGCCGGATCATCCTCCACAGGCAGCAGTATTGGAGACTGCGGTGGGGATGATGGTCTCTCTGGGGTACCTCTTACTGGAGTGGAAACAAAACAGAGTTGAGGCACAGTCACAAGTTCTAAGAAACTGGGGGTAGGTGAACACAAGGAGGTCTGTAAGTTGGGGGTCGAAGTGAGAGGTGTGGACATAGGGGCAAAAGGACGAAGACATCTCTTCAGCCGGTTCCTATGTACCCGGAGTAGTGGACAGTCTTCTCTTGAAATCTCGTAGACTTCAGGGGAGAGACTGTCCCTAACTAGGTATGGCTCACGCTCCCAACGCCCATCTAGCTTACTGGTGGGATGGTTGTTGCGCAGCCACACTCGATCTCCTGGGGCAAGAGGCTCAGCACAGGCATTACGATCGAAGTCCCTTTTTTGTTTCTCTCGGGCCTCTTCCAACCGCAGATCCACAACTTCTCTGGCATCCGCCAGGCGCCTCTGGTGTTCGTGAACCCAGTCAGTCTGGGGGAGTAAAGACTGGGAATCAGGGGACTCCATGTCCCAGGTCATATCAGCAGGGAGATGGCCGTGTCTCCCGAACATCAGATAATACGGGGTGTATCCTGTGGAGCAATGAGTGGTATTGTTGTACAGGTACACTAATTCGGGCAACAGTTTTGGCCAGTCAGCCCTTTTTGCAGGGGTCAGAGTCCTCAGCATGTTGATTAGAGTCTGATTCATCTTTTCGCAAAGCCCGTTGCCTTGGGGATGATAGGCTGTGGTCCTCAGCTTTTTGCAGCCATATAGAGTGCACAGCTCCTGGAAGACTTGGGACTCAAATGCTGTTCCTTGGTCTGTAAGGATCTGGTCCGGACAGCCATAGGGGAGGATGAAGCTCTTCCACAGGGCCGCTGCGGTGGTCCTTGCAGATAGATCTCTGACAGGTACTGCAACCACAAATTTGGTATAGTGGTCGATGATCGTGAGAGCATAACTGTGACCGGATCTGCTGGGCTCCAACTTCACATGATCCAATGCCAGGATCTCTAAGGGCCGTTGGCTCACAATGGGATGTAGAGGGGCCCTTTGATTGTGTCGCTCTCCTCGAGCGATGGCGCAGGCTGGGCATTCCCGACAACCAGGCTTCGATGTCGGGCTTCATGTTGACCCAGTAGAAGCGCCTTCGGAGGGTGGCTTCAGTCTTCTGAGCGCCAAAGTGTCCGGACTGGTCATGGTACATTTCCAGTACTATCTCGGCGTCCCTCCTGGGAATCACAATCTGGTACAGCCGGTCATAAGTGATAGGGTTCAGAGTTCTTCTCTTTAGCAGGCCCTGATGCATGTTCAGAGTCTTTCTCTGGCGCCACAATTGAGACAGTTCTCCATCAGCTCTTCTGCGGCGGATTCTTTCAGGCACTTGCCCGCTAGAGAGATAGTCCATTACTTCTCCTATGGCGCGGCTATCAGCCTGAAGACTTATCCAGAGATCCTTTTCCGCAGGGGGCTCTGACTCTTCTTGAGGAGTAGCTGGCGCTGCCTCTGACGGTAAGGAGTAAACTCTCTGGGCATCTTGACGCACAAACCGGGCATAGAACGCTGGCATCTCCACATCTTCCCACTGAGCATCCGTGGAGGGTCCCTCCCACTGGTCAGGGAGATGTGACAGAGCGTCGGCGTTGTCATTGGTCTTACCAGCCCGGTACTTGATGGTAAAGTTGAAGTTGGCAAGTCTGGAGGCCCACCGTTGTTCCAGTGCTCCAAGACGAGCGGTGTTCAGATGCGCCAAGGGATTATTGTCTGTGAAGACAGTGAAGAATGATGCAGCCAGGTAGTCCTTGAACTTTTCGGTCACAGCCCAGACTAACGCCAGAAACTCCAACTTGAAGGAACTGTAGTTCTGGTCGTTTTGCTCCGGTTCTCGGAGGGAACGGCTGGCGTAGGCTATGTCCCTTTCAGTTCCGTTTTGGAGCTGGGATAGTACAGCCCCTAGGCCTTGCTTGCTGGCATCAGTGTATAGGGTGAAAGGCAGACTGTAGTCTGGATATCCCAACACCGGAGGCTCAGTCATCCGTTGCTTGAGCATCTGGAAGGCAGCTTCTCGTTCGGCCGTCCACTCAATGGATACTCGGGAACGTTGGCTCTCTTTTGGCAGGCCCCTTAGAAGCTCTTGCAGGGGAGCCGCCAGCTGGGCAAACTTCGGGATGAAACGCCTGTAATAACTGGCAAATCCCAGGAAGCTTTTGATGTCCTGTACGGTTGATGGGGTAGGCCAGTCGTGGACAGCTGCAATCTTCTCTGGATCTGGCTCAATTCCATGAGCGCTCACCACATGTCCCAGGTACATGCAGGTGGCACTTGGATGGCTTGACCTTCAACCCATGTTGGGTCAGGATTTGGAAGACTTCAGCCAGATGGTGGAGGTGGTCTTCATAAGTCTTGGAGTAGATGATGATGTCGTCCAAATATAGCAGGACGGTCTCGAAGTTGCGATGACCCAAACATCTCTCCATCAGCCGTTGAAATGTGCCTGGGGCGTTGCATAGCCCGAACGGCATGTTGTTGAACTCGAACAGACCCATTGGGGTGGTGAAAGCCGTCTTCTCTCTGTCTTCCGGCGCCATGGCCACTTGCCAGTAGCCACTGGTCAGGTCCAGGGTAGAGAAGTAGGCAGCTGACCCTAGGGCTGTGAGGGATTCCTCGATTCGAGGCATCCTTGTGGGTGATATTGTTGACCTTCCTATAGTCAACACAGAATCGAAGGGTTCCATCCTTCTTTTTCACAAGGACCAGCGGGGCAGCCCATGGGCTGTGACTTTCCCGGATAACATTGGCTGTCTTCATCTCTTGTACCAGCTTCTTCACCTCTTGGTAGCGGGCTGGAAGTATGGGCCGGTATCGCTCCTTGATAGGGGGATGAGAGCCAGTAGGGATGGTATGTTGGATCAGGGTAGTCTGCCCAAAATCCAGTGGGTGTTTGCTGAAGGCCTGGTGGTGCTTCATAACGACATCCAGGACACCTTGTACTTGGTCTTCAGTTCCAACTGTTGGGAGGCAGACAGAGAGGTTTCCACCAAGTCTTCAGGATGGACGCTGAAGAGAGTGGCTACGGCTTGGTACTTTCTCAGATCCACTGGGGAGTCTCCCACATTTAGTAATCGAATGGGTACTTGTCCTCGGGATACAGTGACTAGGCTCCTGGCGGCTAGAATGGGCAGGTCTTCATCAGCTGGTAGAGGTTCTACTATCGCCTGGTAGTCTTGACCTTGGACGCCCATGCAGGCTCGACACCATACTAACGTCTCAGTCCCAGGTTGAAGGCGGACAGGTTGGGGATCCTTGATCCGGGCTCTGCAGATTTCACCATTAGGGCCAGCAAACTTCTGTTGCGCCGCTAGAACCTGCATAGTCTCCTGAATTACCTTCCGGGAACCGTTGGGCACTGTTGGCAGGGAGTCGTGGAGAGCCTTCAGCACTTCAGGGTAGCAGTTGCGGAGGACATTGGTACCCAGTACCAGGGAGAAGTTACCGTTTTCGGGCACTCGTGTCACCACTACGCCCTGTCTGGTTAACTCCGTGTCTCCAATGGTTAGCGTGGGCTCCCAGTAGCCGCGGATGGGTACGGGTTTTCCGTTCGTAGCAATAATGTTCAAGTAAGCCTTTGGAGGCTGGACTAAGGATGCTCCTCCTCGGCATTTCTCGAAGGCAGCACTCCGGAGGGTGGTCACTTGAGAGCCGGTATCAATTAAGGCCGGTAGGGTAACTCCGTTGATGGTTACATGAACCATGGGGCGAGTCCCCACGAACCTGGGCATCCAGTTGGCATCTCGGGGACTTACAGGTTCTTCCCTTGGAGGTCGTCCCTTAGCTCCAAGGGTTTGTCGTTTAACTGACGACATCCATCCTCTTCATGCCCATATTTACGGCAGTAGCTGCACCGCTGGCAGGGTTCCTTCTGACTCCATGTGCTTAACGACTTCGCTTCTCTTGGGCGCTGTTTGGCCGGGGAGTCACGAGGGGTAGCTGACCGTACAGAGTTCTCTGGAGGTTTCTTCCTCATAGCGGAGACAGTCACTTCCAACTGGGTCAACCGATCGAGTATTTTATGCAGGGTGTCCGCCAGATTAGAGACCTGTCCTGCTAAGTCAGCAACTTCCGTAGCCGCAGGAGTAGGTGATGTTGACTGCGCTGGATAGCAAGCTAGAGCAGATTCCTCCATTTCCACGGATTCAGGCTCTTTCTGCGGTCCAGTAGGCGGTCGGTCCCCTAATATGTCAATGGCAATTTCCTTAAACTCAAGAAAGGAGGCCTGGGCATGTTGAGAAGAGATGATCTTTAGTCGACACCTTTGATTTCTATCAACAAGTCCATTAATGAATTGTTCCCTCAGGGTTTGGTCAGAGGTTTCAGTGTCTTTGGGATCAAGACGGGTTATGGCCTTCCATGTCTCCTGTAGGGAGAGGGCAAAGTCTCGGAGGGACTCTTGGGGCTTCTGTCTTTTCCCGAAGAACTGCTGCTTCAACTCTGAGGCAGTACACTTGTCAAAGGTGTTGCGCAGCCTATCAAGAATTTGGACCACATTCTGACACTGTTCTCGGGGCCAAGACTTGACTTCCCGGAGAGCGGGTCCTTTCAACTGCCCGGTTAGGATGCCCACTTTCTGTTCCTCTGTGAACGGGTACAGGGCCAAGGTGGCTAACAACTTGTCTCTGAATTCAGGGAGACTGTGTGATTCTCCCTCGTAGTGGGGTAACCAGGGGGCCCCCGGATAGTAGGGCATAGTCAGAGGCATCATGGTGGGGGTCCCAGGGACACTAGCTGTAGCAGGGCTGAAGGGACTCTCTGGAGGACTTAACATGCTCTGGTACCCTGAGGAGGGACCAGGGGACGGGACTTGCTCCAGTCCCGTATCTTCGTCCTGGGCGGACTTGACTGGCCTAGCTGAGGGAAGCCTGTAGGGTTACACAATGTCCGTTGCTATGGGCGATGGCTAGAATGGGACGTGGGCACTTTAAGACACAGTCACTATTCCCTGGGAGGTGAGCCAATAACCTAGCGTCGGAAACAATCTCTACCCCCCTTTAACTTTCCCAGCGGTACTCACTCAGGATCAGCCGCGGTGACAGGACAGCTCCGGTGCATGAAGGACTCCGTTCCCGATGTCCGGCAGGCAGCAGGGGCTCGGTGATGCTCAGCGGTGTTCTCCTCCAGTCGCAGGACACGTGCGCCGGAACTCCGGATGAGGCGCACGCTGCTGGCAGGCTTCAGGCGCGGCCTGCGCCGAAATCCAAGATGGCCGATTAACCCTCTTCGTTGCCGGCCGCACACGCTCCAGCTCCTCCACGATACTTTGCGCCACTCGCGCAGGGGGCGGATCCTAGTGACGACTCTGGAGTTCCCGCCAGTGAGGATTTGGCGGGCTGGAAATACTTGCTGCGCCACACGCCTCTGAGGTAAATGCTTCAGGCGCAGCAGCGCCGGATGTAGCAGAGCTGACAAAGTTCTTTGCAGGGATTAACCTCTTGAGTGCTGGGGCGGGGCTCGACAGCACGTGGCAGCAGTATAACACAGTTCAAAGTAGTAATGCACACAATCACTTGGGCCTAAACCCGGATGGCAGCAGGGTTAGGCAGCACAGTCTTTGTAATAAAGTACAGTCTATAGTGCCAGAATAAGGCACAGAAGTATATATCCTGTTTGTGACGCCACTTGCAACATCCCCCACCGGGGCCTAGCCTTTTCTCGGGGCCTGGAGTCAGCCGGGGCCCGCAGTACCTGAGTGGCTGGCGGTTGCGGCCTAGGCACGCTATTGTCACGGTGCTTGGTATGGGGAACCGGAGGGCTGTCCTACAGCCTGGCAGGTCTCCAGCGGGGTGGTGTTGGCAAGAAATGATGAGGGAGAGGCTGCTATAGCGGTTCTCCCTGGGGCAACCCTTTGAGGTCTGGAGTATGAGTCTCTGTGTAGTGGACAGGGTGCCTGTGATGAGGGCAGCCGTAGTAGCAGGGACCAGACGGAGGCAGAGGTTGAACAAAAACAACTTACAGTTCTTTATTGGAACCGACAGGAACTTCAGCAACGTGCCTTTAACAGAATGGTGGATTGCTGAGTTGCATTTGGAGGAAGCCACAGGATGTAGATCGCCAGCCTGGATGCAGAGGGCAGGCTGGGAGGTAGCTGTGTCCTAATAGGAAGCTTCAGCTTGTCCTGGAGTGCTTCAGGTATCACCCTTAGGGCACATTCACATGGCCGTCTGCGGGGACGTACATGCGGCCGCAAATTTGCGGCCGCATGTACGTCCCCATAGACGGCAATAGCGGCGCGGCGCAGATGCGGTGCCACACATGTGTGGCACCGATCCGGCCCGCACACCGCAAAAAGATAGAGCATGCTCTATCTTTTGGCGTGTGTGCGGCCGTGCGCCGCTATTCTCTATGGAGGGAGGAGGGGCCGCCTCCTCCTCCTCTCCAGCACACGGCGGTATGCCCGCACGGCGGGCATACCGCTGTGTGAATGTACCCTTAAAGGTAGGATGATACCCCTTTCCTCACTAACTCTTAGCTATTAGCTCCACTCTTCAGGCAGGGAGCTGGCTCACCTGCTGTTGGTCTGATGTGCTAGCTGCACTGACTCCTCTGAGTCTCTAATATGAGAGAGTAAACTCTCTCCTCACACTGCACTCTCTTCTGAGAGAGAACTAACTTCTTCTGGAAGTTTCCAGGGATCTTGTTACTCCCCTGGTCAGGTGGTGGCTACTCCTCCCATTACATCTCAGCTCACAGCTCAGCTCACAGAGACAAAGTATAACACCTGTGATTGGCTGACACATATGACATACAAAACACTTAACTCCTGCTTTGCTAGGCAGGAGCTACCACTGCAATGTCCCCTGTGTGATGTGATGACATGCTGTGGGGCTTATTCGCAAGCACTCCTTTGCCATTGCATCGGCGAGGGTGTTGCAGAACCATGTGCTCTCCCCTGCACAGGGGTTTTATATTCCCCCTGGTCAGGTGTTAGCACCTCTCCAATCACACTCCAGTTTACAATACAGGCACATAATTGGATAACATCTTACACCCATACAGGCATAACTATTGCCTTTCCAGTCAAAATCTACAGCTGCTATTACACAATGACCGGGTTCTAGAACCTTCATAAAGGGTTCACGACTCCCCCTAACAGCTCCTGACCTGGAGAGGGTGCTATTAGCAACTGCCAGCCTGCCTATGTATTGGCAGGGGTGCTGCATATGTACATTGTTAATTATTATAATGCAACCTAAGTAATATGGGCTTGGCTACAACTATACTGAGAATTTGGTTCGATGTAACCCCAAAATCCAGGTGGGTCACTTTGATGGAACCTATTACACTGACATCTTGCATTTGTGTTATTGTTCTCATGAATCAAGAATAAAAAAAAGAGGCAACATTGTAAAAAGTTAGAAAACTTACAACCAATTTGTGTCTACAGCTCTTGTGGGAAGTTATTCATTTCCATGGTAACAGACCACAGTGTAGTCTTTTTATCACAAAATCTTTTTAAATGTCACACATACCAAATATAAAATAGTTGTGTTGTGTATTATGCATTTTTTACACTTATGTATTTTGATATACATGCATTTGTACATGGTGGTTTTCTCCAATTTTGTAAATTGCACAATTGTATATAAGGAATTTTTTATCAAAAAATCTTTTTGTCACATATACTAAATATGAATTGTATATAGTGGATATAAGGAGTTTTCAATATAAATTTGTTATGTCACACACATAATATATCTATAATGCACTTTATGTATTGACTCCCCATAATATTTTTATAGTTTGAGACAATCTGTATGTTTGGGTCATGTATGAGCCTTCAAATCGATATCATGTTTTGTCCCCCATTCACTCCTATTATTTTTTGCTGCCGCCTGTGATGTATGTTCAGTTTATGTCTAGCAGTAGTTTTATCATTCAGACCATAGTGTCTGGTTGTATTGTAATTACTTTTTAACAATTATGTTATCATTTTCTATTCATACTTACCAGTCCGGCGTTCTGTTGACAAGCCCAGGCTCGTGCACCGCGTCTTCTCATGGGGAAGTGCACGTATCCGGGATGCGTCTCCATGGCAGCGCTGACCCGATCATGTGATCGGGCCGGGCGCGTCATGGCACTTCCGGTGCGCGACCTCATGGAGCTGACGCGTCATGGGATGGGCGCGTCTCTATGCAGACACGCCGGCTGGGGGTATTTAAGGGTAAGCACAACATTTGTATTTTACCTCCTGACGAAGCATCAGTGTGAAACTCGCGTCGGGGTGTATCTTCTGGCCTCCCCTCTGACCGCCTCTATGCCTACCTTTACTATGCCTTTGGGTAAGTGTGACTTGCACTCCGGGCTTTTTTCAGTTACCTAGGTGCATTTGGGTCCATCTTCCCTTTACCTGTCTTATTTTTTGACGAACTATGCATTTGAACAAACACATTGGGGGTCATTTATTAAGGGCCCGATTCGCGTTTTCCCGACGTGTTACCCGAATATTTCCGTTTTGCGCCGCTTGTACTTAAATTGCCCCGGGATTTTGGCGCACGCGATCGGATTGTGGCGCATCGGCGCTGGCATGCGCGCGACGGAAATCGGGGGGCGTGGCCGAACGAAAACCCGACGTATTCGGAAAAACCGCCGCATTTAAAAACCGAAAATGTGTCGCATAAGGACCGCTTACCTTCACCTGGTCCAGCTCGGTGCATTCCGGCGCGATGAGTTTACTTTCAGCGCAGCAGCGCCACCTGGTGGACGGCGGAAGAACTACCTTATTAAATCCCGGCCGGACCCGAATCCAGAGCGGAGAAGCCGCCGCTGGAACGCGAATGGACCGGGTAAGTAAATTTGCCCCATTGTTTGGCAATTTTTGGGGCATATGGAGGAGGGGGGGTCATAGGTACTCTGTGGTGGTCCCATATTCCATCCGGGACAACTTGGTTCCCCTTATGTTTATACTTCTAGACATATTCACTGGAAGTTGTTTACTTGTATTATTATTTGTATGTAAATAAAGCACATTTATTATTCTTTAAGCTCTTTGTTTTTTGGTTTTCACAGTGTAGTCTGACCTGCAATATCAAACCGGCAGAGAGATCTGTGCAGCCTCATCCAAAGTAAATTCTGTTACTCTTACCTATCGCCCTCTGCTTGTATCCGATTACAGTCTTGTGTGCAAATTATTTGATCCATAGTACCATGAGCTATGGGTCATTGCACCCCTCGGGGGCCAGGATGCTATATTGACCTTTTGCACTTCCAATAGCTACGCCCCTGTGGTACGGATCATACAGGGAGAGACCTGCCTATGAGCAGCTTATCTTATGTTGACCATAAGTCTGCACCACACAGCCTGTGTACATAGTGACAAAACCTCAGCAATATGATATTTTACCCCAGCCTGCTAGGTTCCTATTTACTGGAAGCCACCCCTCCCCCGCCCTCCAGAGGATTTGTTTTTCCTGTAATAATGTACAAATTGCTTCCACTCTGCTCCCTGCTGGGAAGATATCTGCATGTATTTGCATTTATTACAGTAATACATGAAAATCTGAACATTTATAGTATAAATCATCCTGAGCGCCGCTGATGAAAGGAATGTGACCCTTTTTTATGACTTGTTATTGTTTCGCTCGTGAAACCAGAAATGAATCTGTAAATTTCTTTTTTAATATCAACTCGCTTCTATTATTGAGAACAATGAAATTTATTACAGTCTCATATCACTATATAGTCTGATGATGAGCACAGATCTAGCCGGGCCACATACAGTGGTGAGAGAGATACATACATACAATAGCAGGTGACATACACATAGTAGTGGGAACATACATAAATACATGCATACATACAGTAGTGGGGAAGATACATACATACAGTAGTGGGGAAGATACATACATACAATAGCAGGTGACATACATACAGTGGTGGGGAAGATACATACAGTACATACAATAGCAGGTGACATACATACATACAGTAGTGGGGGGATACATACATACAGTACAGTAGGAGGTGACATACATAAATACAGTAGTGGGGAGGATACATACATACAGTACAGTAGGAGGTGACATACATACATACAGTAGTGGGGAGGATACATACATACAGTACAGTAGGAGGTGACATACATACATACAATAGCAGGTGACATACATACATACATACAATAGCATGTGACATACATACTATATGTATACATACATCCTCAATGGCAAAGAAATCCCATGACAAATGTCTATGAAATTAAGTCATGTGATAATGAGAAATATGGTGAAGAAAGAGAGGAGCAAAAAATCCATGGAAAGTCATGACACCAGCTGATATCTATCAGTAATTAGACATCAATCCTACTACTTAGTGATAAATAATATCAACTGGTTCATGACTTATAAAAAGGTCTCATTACCAAGGTGCCATACATGTTGAGTGAAAGCTGGGAGCTACCTCAAGACCATCAAGACCTTTGGGTGCATTCACACGTTGCTGTTAAAGCTGCATCATAATCAGTCTAAATGTACACTCACCGGCCACTTTATTAGGTACACCATGCTAGTAACGGGTTGGAACCCCTTTTGCCTTCAGAACTGCCTCAATTCTTCGTGGCATAGATACAACAAGGTGCTGGAAGCTCCTCAGAGATTTTGGTCCATATTGACATGATGGCATCACACAGTTGCCGCAGATTTGTCGGCCGCACATCCATGATGCGAATCTCCCGTTCCACCACATCCCAAAGATGCTCTATTGGATTGAGATCTGGTGACTGTGGAGGCCATTTGAGTACAGTGACCTCATTGTCATGTTCAAGAAACCAGTCTGAGATGATTCCAGCTTTATGACATGGCGCATTATCCTGCTGAAAGTAGCCATCAGATGTTACAGGGTACATTGTGCTCATAAAGGGATGGACATGGTCAGCAACAATACTCAGGTAGGCTGTGGCGTTGTACCAAGGGGCCCAAAGAGTGCCAAGAAAATATTCCCCACACCATGACACCACCACCACCAGCCTGAACCGTTGATACAAGGCAGGATGGATCCATGCTTTCATGTTGTTGACGCCAAATTCTGACCCTACCATCCGAATGTCGCAGCAGAAATCGAGACTCATCAGACCAGGCAACGTTTTTCCAATCTTCTACTGTCCAATTTCGATGAGCTTGTGCAAATTGTAGCCTCAGTTTCCTGTTCTTAGCTGAAAGGAGTGGCACCCGGTGTGGTCTTCTGCTGCTGTAGCCCATCTGCCTCAAAGTTCGACGTACTGTGCGTTCAGAGATGCTCTTCTGCCTACCTTGGTTGTAACGGTTTGGAGCTGGGATAGTACAGCCCCTAGGCCTTGCTTGCTGGCATCAGTGTATAGGGTGAAAGGCAGACTGTAGTCTGGATATCCCAACACCGGAGGCTCAGTCAACCGTTGCTTGAGCATCTGGAAGGCAGCTTCTCGTTCGGCCGTCCACTCAATGGATACTCGGGAACGTTGGCTCTCTTTTGGCAGGCCCCTTAGAAGCTCTTTCAGGGGAGCCGCCAGCTGGGCAAACTTCGGGATGAAACGCCTGTAATAACTGGCAAATCCCAGGAAGCTTTTGATGTCCCGTATGGTTGATGGGGTAGGCCAGTCGTGGACAGCTGCAATCTTCTCTGGATCTGGCTCAATTCCATGAGCGCTCACCACATGTCCCAGGTACTTGACGCTAGGTTGTAGCAGGTGGCACTTGGATGGCTTGACCTTCAACCCATGTTGGGTCAGGATTTGGAAGACTTCAGCCAGATGGTGGAGGTGGTCTTCATAAGTCTTGGAGTAGATGATGATGTCGTCCAAATATAGCAGGACGGTCTCGAAGTTGCGATGACCCAAACATCTCTCCATCAGCCGTTGAAATGTGCCTGGGGCGTTGCATAGCCCGAACGGCATGTTGTTGAACTCGAACAGGCCCATTGGGGTGGTGAAAGCCGTCTTCTCTCTGTCTTCCGGCGCCATGGCCACTTGCCAGTAACCACTGGTCAGGTCCAGGGTAGCGAAGTAGGCAGCTGACCCTAGGGCTGCGAGGGATTCATCGATTCGAGGCACAGGATAGACATCCTTGTGGGTGATATTGTTGATCTTCCTATAGTCAACACAGAATCGAAGGGTTCCATCCTTCTTTTTCACAAGGACCAGCGGGGCAGCCCAAAGGCTGTGACTCTCGCGGATAACGTTGGCTGTCTTCATCTTTTGTACCAGCTTTTTCACCTCTTGGTAGCGGGCTGGAGGTATGGGCCAGTATCGTTCCTTGATAGGAGGATGAGAGCCAGTAGGGATGGTATGTTGGATCAGGGTAGTCTGCCCAAAATCCAGTGGGTGTTTGCTGAAGGCCTGGTGGTGCTTCATAACGACATCCAGGACAACTTGTACTTGGACTGCAGGAGTAAAATCGTCATCTCCAATATTGAGCTCAAGCCACCAGGATTGCTCGGCAGGCTCACCTTCAGCACTTTGCTTCAGTTCCAACTTTTGGGAGGCAGACAGAGAGGTTTCTACCAAGTCTTCAGGATGGACACTGAAGAGAGTGGCTACAGCCTGGTACTTTCTCAGATCCACTGGGGAGTCTCCCACATTTAGTAGTCGAATGGGTACTTGTCCTCGGGATACAGTGACTAGGCTCCTGGTGGCTAGAATGGGCAGGTCTTCATCAGCTGGTAGAGGTTCTACTATCGCCTGGTAGTCTTGACCTTGGACGCCCATGCAGGCTCGACACCATACTAACGTCTCAGTCCCAGGTTGAAGGCGGACAGCTTGGGGATCCTTGATCCGGGCTCTGCAGATTTCTCCATTAGGGCCAGCAAACTTCTGTTGCGCCGCTAGAACCTGCATAGTCTCCTGAATTACCTTCCGGGAACCATTGGGCACTGTTGGCAGGGAGTCGTGGAGAGCCTTCAGCACTTCAGGGTAGCAGTTGCGGAGGACATTGGTACCCAGTACCAGGGAGAAGTTACCGTTTTCGGGCACTCGTGTCACCACTACACCCTGTCTGGTTAACTCAGTGTCTCCAATGGTTAGCGTGGGTTCCCAGTAGCCACGGATGGGTACGGGCTTTCCGTTTGTAGCAATAATGTTCAAGTAAGCCTTGGGCGGCTGGACTAAGGATGCTCCTCCTCGGCATTTCTCGAAGGCAGTACTCCGGAGGGTGGTCACTTGAGAGCCGGTATCAATTAAGGCCGGTAGGGTAACTCCGTTGATGGTTACATAAACCATGGGGCGAGTCCCCACGAACCTGGGCATCCAGTTAGCATCTCGGGGACTTACAGGTTCTTCCCTTGGAGGTCGTCCCTTAGCTCCAAGGGTTTGTCGTTTAACTGACGACATCCATCCTCTTCATGCCCATATTTATGGCAGTAATTGCACCGCTGGCGGGGTTTCTTCTGACTCCAGGTGCTTAACGACTTCGCTTCTCTTGGGCGCTGTTTGGCTGGGGAGTCACGAGGGGTAGCTGACCGTACAGAGTTCTCTGGAGGTTTCTTCCTCATAGCGGAGACAGTCACTTCCAACTGGGTCAACCGATCGAGTATTTTATGCAGGGTGTCCGCCAGATTAGGGATCTGTCCTGCTAAGCCAGCAACTTCCGTAGCCGCAGGAGTAGGTGATGTCGACTGCGTTAGATGGCAACCTAGAGCAGAGTCCTCCATTTCCACGGATTCAGTAGGCGGTCGGTCCCCTAATATGTCAATGGCAATTTCCTTAAACTCAAGAAAGGAGGCCTGGGCATGTTGAGAAGAGATGATCTTTAGTTGACACCTTTGATTTCTATCAACAAGTCCATTAATGAATTGTTCCCTCAGGGTTTGATCAGAGGTTTCAGCGTCTTTGGGATCAAGACGGGTTATGGCCTTCCATGTCTCCTGTAGGGAGAGGGCAAAGTCTCGGAGGGACTCTTGGGGCTTCTGTCTTTTCCCAAAGAATTGCTGCTTCAAATCTGAGGCAGTACACTTGTCAAAGGTGTTGCGCAGCCTATCAAGAATTTGGACCACATTCTGACACTGTTCTCGGGGCCAAGACTTGACTTCCCTGAGAGCGGGTCCTTTCAACTGCCCGGTTAGAATGCCCACTTTCTGTTCCTCTGTGAACGGGTACAGGGCGAAGGTGGCTAACAACTTGTCCCTGAATTCAGGGAGAGTGTGTGATTCTCCTTCGTAGTGGGGTAACCAGGGGGCCCCCGGATAGTATGGCATAGTCAGAGGCATAATGGTGGGGGTCACAGGGCCACTAGCAGTAGCAGGGCTGAAGGGACTCTCTGGAGGACTTAACATGCTCCGGGACTTGCTCCGGGGACGGGACTTGTTCCAGTCCCGTATCTTCGTCCTGGGCGGACATGACTGGCCTAGCTGAGGCAAGTCTGTAGGGTTACACAATGTCCGTTGCTATGGGCGATGGCTAGAATGGGACGTGGGCACTTTAAAAAAATAGTCACTATTCCCTGGGAGGTGAGCCAATAACCTAGCGTTGGAAACAATCTCTACCCCCCTTTAACTTCCCCAGCGGTACTCACTCAGGATCAGCCGCGGTGACAGGACAGCTCCGGTGCATGAAGGACGTTCCCGATGTCCGGCAGGCAGCAGGGGCTCGGTGATGCTCAGCGGTGTTTTCCTCCAGTCGCAGGACACGTGCGCCGGAACTCCGGATGAGGCGCACGCTGCTGGCAGGCTTCAGGCGCGGCCTGTGCCGAAATCCAAGATGGCCGATTAACCCTCCTCGTTGCCGGCCGCAGTACCCGATATTATTTCCGCGCTCTTGCGCAACTGTTTACATTCCCCTCACCCGCCATATCCCAAAACTTATAAGAACGCTACTACACTTGATCTTATACAAAGGTTCTTAGAAGTGCTGTTGGGAGTAGCCTAGAGACAGGGGCTTGGATTGGCGAAAGCTCGCCTGGCAGCGGAGCGCCAGCTTCATCTCAAGATCCAACTAACATAGTTTTAACTGCAGCACCTTTAATCTACTACTAGTTTACTGCCTCCATACATCGTCCCCTTATCAAACGAGCTGTGTCAGGCAGAATTTTCAGGTGTTTCCCCAATACATAGTGGAACTCGGCCTATCTGTCGCCGCCATGCTGGAGACCTGAAGTTGCAATCATAGCAGCGCAATATGGATGCCCATTGTCGCTCTTAATCATGGAACCATTTCGTAAAAACATTAAAAATAGAACCACTATGCTATTCCATTATTCCTAGGTGAAATATTCAAACGACCCGGCCTGCTTTGAAATTATAATTTATTCAAAGTAAACGATTCTGGCCCCCAGGACCATTTGGGTGGGGAGGAGCCGAGAGACAGGGGCTTGGACAGGCGAAATCTCGCCTGGCAGTGGACCGCCAGCTCCATCCCAAGATAGGCAGCCTCAGAGGCATCCATGCATGCTGCCCCTGCTGTTTCCTGTCCATTTTGCCTCCACGATCCTCCACAGCGTCCACCAATGTCTCATTTAACTGTCTATACCACGACGCTGGAGCACGAGAGGAATGCAGCACATCATCCCTTATCAAACGAGCTGTGTCAGGCAGAATTTTCAGGTGTTTCACCAGATACAGGTGGAACTCGGCCCATCTGTCGCCGCCATGCTGGAGACTGAAGTTGCATCATAGCAGCGCAATATGAATGCCCCATACTGTCGCTCTTAATCTGGAAGTCGTCTCCATGGCTGCCTCCACATGTCCCCCTTATCAAAAGAGCTGTGTCAGGCTTATTTTTCGGGTGTTTCACCAGATACGTTATGGAACTTGGTCACTATGTCGCACCATGCTGTGTTATCGACTAAATATACACGTCAACTTTTGTTCATATAGGAAATCATTTCACCTCCTTTGGTGAAACCTGAGTCCCTTTAAGGTTAGTCGCCACATGACACTCTCTAGCTGCCACTGCTGCCGATGCCTCTGCATGCCGTCCCTTATAGTGTCAGGGTCAATTATTGGATGTTTAGATGCTATCTAGCCTCATTCTGTCACTCTGTTCATGGCCATGCTGTTGCCCATAATTTTGGCATAATGGTGCGATTTTAAGCAGCCTCAGAGGCATCCAGCATGCTGCCCTGCTGTTTCCTGTCCATTTCCGTGGTGTTCCATCCTTTTCTGAGGTTCCCAGGTGGTTTGGCCAAGCTTCCCTGTGCAGAGCATTGGTCCCCTTGAAAAATGCTCGAGTCTCCCATGACTTCAATGGGGCTTGTTATTCGAGACGAGCACTCGAGCATCGGGAAAAGTTCGTCTCGAAAACGAGTACCGAGCATTTTAGTGCTCGCTCATCTCTATTAGTGACGATGTTCATAATTTGATTTGTTTATTTATACCATTTATAACAAAAGGGGTAATTTGAAGTTTTGGTTTTAATTAATTTAAATTTTTTGTGATTACTTTTGAAAAGATTTTTGACCCTTTGTATACTAGAACCCTAGGGGGTCTGATGATTGTCTCTGACATCATACTGCAATCCTATAGTATGCAGAATACGGTGATTTCCCTACCTATTCATAAATTTTTTTTTACGACTATCAAACTATGTTTTCAGGTTTTCTTAGTAATCTTCAATTTACTTTAAGGCAACTCTTCTCTTACACGTTGTAGGCTGTTGTATATAATACAGGCAGTTCCCGAGTTATGTACAATATAGGTTCTTTAGGTTTGTCTTAAGTTGAATTTGTATGTAAGTCGGAAACTGTATATTATAATTGTAGCTCCAGCCAAAAATTTTTTGGTCTTTGTGACACTTGGATTTTAAAACTTTCAGGTTGTCGTAAGAACCAAGATTAACAATAAACATAGGGGTCGTATGTAAGTCGGCTGCTCTTAAGTTGGGGGACGCCTGTAGTTATATAGTGTAGTGGAGACAGCCAAAAGTGTAAATCTAATTTTGGAAAACCCAGGATGTGTTGAGATTGCGCAAAACAGACATTGAGGGACACTTTGGTCAGAAGTACTCGCGTTATGGGAACCTTCAAACTAAAAAAATCTCTAAATAACGACTTTTAGTCTAAAATAGACATTTGTTTAGTACCTACATGGTGGATAGACAAATGTCTTTTTTTTAACTAAAGCCGTACCCCATAAGCACTATAAAGAAGCATTTATGTGCTTTTTTTCATATATTAACCCTTTCCGACATGGACTTAATAGACGTCACATGTCGGGTCCCGGTGCATGGAGAGGCTGCGGTAGCGGGGCTAAAAAAGATGGCGGCGAGGGGGTGTCGCCATCTTTCTGAGGATTGTCGCTCCCGTGACGTCATCGGGGAGCGGCGATCCGTTCTCATGGTAACTTCGGGTCTCACGAAGACCGAAGTACTGGGTACCATGCATTCTACAATGTGCTATCAGCACATTGTAATGTATAAGGAGTAAAATCCCCATATACTGCGATACTGTAGTATGCCAGTATATGATAGGATCGTACAGACACGCTAGGGTTAAAGACCCTAGGGAGTCTGAAAAATAGTAAAAATAAAAAAAAAAAAAAAATAATTATAAAAAACCTAAAAATTCAAATCAACCCCCTTTCCCTAGAACTGATATAAATATAAATAAACAGTAAAAATATCAAACACATTAGGTATCAGCCGCGTCCAAAAATGCCCGATCTATCAAATATAATAGCGGTTTTCACTGCGTTTAGGCCCGTAACGGAAAATCGCGCCCAAATCGAAAATGGCACTTTTTTCATTTTAAAAAAAATTAAAAATCTATAAAAAGTGATTAAAGGTCGTACAGTCCAAAAATGATAACATTGTAAATGGCATTAAAATCGCAAAAAAAAAGCACCATCCACAGCTCGATACACCAAAGTATAAAAAAGTTATTAGCGCCGGAAGATGGTTAAAATCCCCAAAAAACTTTTGTACAGGAGGTTTTAATTTTTTTAAATGTATGAAAACATTATAAAACCTATACAAATTTGGTATCCCCGTAATCGTACCGACCCAAGAATAAAGTAGACATGTCATTTGGGGCGCTCAGTGAATCATAAAATCCAAGCCCACAAGGAAACGGCACAAATGTGGTTTTACCAATCTCACTGCATTTGGAATTTTTTTCCTGCTTCCCAATTACACGGCCTGGAATATTAAATACCCCATTTGAAGTTAATTTGTTAGCAGAAAAAAAGCCATCACACAGCTCTGTACAGGGAAAAAATAAAAAAGTTACAGTTTTTTGAATGTGGGGAGTGAAAAATGAAAACGCAAAAACGAAAAAGGGCTGCGGCGGGAGGGGTAAAATATTTATATACATAAAAACAAATAATGTTTATTTTAATTATTACACTTTCGTTGTGATATATATATATGTTTTTTGTTCAATAGCACAACAACAAACTTTTCAAAGATTTTTTTTCTTCTTCTAATATTAGGAGAGGGAAAAAAAATTTTGAAAAGTTGTTGTGCAATTGAACAAAAATTATTTATAGGATATTTATATACTACATATACATAAAAAAATTGCCATTCAATTGTTAGATTTTTGTTTAAAGCAATCACTAGGTGTAATACAAAATGTAAAGATATGAAAATATCAATTATATTAAAACTAAATTGTGGCAAAAATTTCCTTTGGGTCTATTAGGACTACACAAGAGTTACAGTAAGTGACTCTTTAATCTATTAAACTAAATTATATCAAATAATAAAGTATCTCTGGGACAAAACCAAACACACATGTGGTAATCACCTTCCTCCTGTTCCCCATCTTAGTAGTTATTTATGAATTTATTTTATTAATTTTACTTTTATTTAAAATTTTTATTTTTTATGTAGAACGCCAGTGTGGGGGGGGGGGGGGGTCAATTTCTGAATATTGTGATTTTTGTTTTATTCATTGGTTTTACGAGAATCTAAATCTTTACTAAGCTGCAGATCAGTGGCTGAATTACTCAAAACAAATTTTTTTTTTTTAGTAAAAAATATTTTTATACAAAAAATTGTTCACCAAATCCGATTTTTGTTAGAAGTTTTCACACAAATGCTAAAATAAATTGCCGTGTTTTCTTTTCTCTCTTGGCAAATTTGCAAACACTCTTCTGGTTCTGCAATATCGCGCACTGATCTCGACTCGTGAAACCACAAAGGGCTTTTATTGCTTTAAAATCTTTTCGCCCTGAAAATGTTAACTCTCTAAGACCCTAAACTCTGCCTCTGGCGTAACCCTGCTGAGCAATTTTCCGATGCCCAGGTTTTCCACCAGTCGCAGTCTCCGGATTTTCATTCTCCACCAGGTGAAAGAAGCTCAACCTGAATAATGTATGCATTCCTCCTCCTCATTGTCCTCCTTCTCCTCCTCTTTGTACACTAAAGCATAGGAAACTGGCTATTTTTTGCCAGGGCCAACTGGCTCTATGTATTTAATTTTTCTGGAGGGCCACCTACCCGGTCCTCTGTTAAGCAATTTTTGGGAGTGCCACATACAGGCACTATCCAAATTAAATTGTCTCCATAGCAGCCTCCACATGTCGTCTTTTTAGCTGGCTCCACACGTTGTCTCCATTGCTACCTCCACACGTCATCGCCATAGCTGCCTCCAAAAGTCGTCCATATAGCTGCCTCCATACATTGTCTCCTTATCAAACGAACTGTGTCAGGCAGAATTTTGGGTTGTTTTCATGGCTTCCACATCAAACTTGTTAACTTTGTCGCCACCCTGCTGTGTAATCCACAAAATATACTGGCAAACTTTTATCATTTACCGATATTATTTCAGCGCTTCTTGAGCATCTGTTTACATTCCCCTCACCCGCCATATCCTAAACTTATAAGAACGCTACTTCACTTGATCTTATACAAAAGGTTCTTAGAAGTGCTGTTTGGGGAGTAGCCTACAGACAGGGGCTTGGATTGGCGAAAGCTCGCCTGGCAGCGGAGCGCCAGCTCCATCTCAAGATCCAACTAACATAGTTTTAACTGCAGCACCTTTAATCTACTACTAGTTTACTGCCTCCATACATCGTCCCCTTATCAAACGAGCTGTGTCAGGTAGAATTTTCAGGTGTTTCACCAGATACATAGTGGAACTCGGCCCATCTGTCGCCGCCATGCTGGAGACCTGAAGTTGCAATCATAGCAGCGCAATATGGATGCCCCATACTGTCGCTCTTAATCATGGAACCATTTCCGTAAAAACAATTAAAAATAGAACCACTATGCTATTCCATTATTCCTAGGTGAAATATTCAAACGACCCGGCCTGATTTGAAAATTATAAATTTTTTCAAAGTAAACGCTTCTGGCCCCCAGGCCCATTTTGGGTGGGGAGGAGCCGAGAGACAGGGGCTTGGACAGGCGAAAGCTCGCCTGGCAGTGGACCGCCAGCTCCATCCCAATATTAGGCAGCCTCAGAGGCATCCATGCATGCTGCCCCTGCTGTTTCCTGTCCATTTTGCCTCCACGATCCTCCACAGCGTCCACCAATGTCTCATTTCAACTCTCTATACCCCAGACGCTGGAGCACGAGAGGATATGCAGCATATCATCCCCTTATCAAACGAGCTGTGTCAGGTAGAATTTTCAGGTGTTTCACCAGATACATAGTGGAACTCGGCCCATCTGTCGCCGCCATGCTGGAGACCTGAAGTTGCAATCATAGCAGCGCAATATGAATGCCCCATACTGTCGCTCTTAATCATGGAAGTCGTCTCCATGGCTGCCTCCACATGTCGTCCCCTTATCAAAAGAGCTGTGTCAGGCTCATTTTTCGGGTGTTTCACCAGATACGGGTTGTTTTCATGGCTTTCACATCAAACTTGTTAACTTTGTCGCCACCTTGCTGTGTAATCCACAAAATATACTGGCAAACTTTTATCATGTACCGATGGCTTCCACATCAAACTTGTTAACTTTGTCGCCACCCTGCTGTGTAATCCCCAAAATATACTGGCAAACTTTTATCATTTACCGATATTATTTCAGCGCTTCTTGCGCATTTGTTTACATTCCCCTCACCTGCCATAACCCAAACTTATAAGAACACTACTACACTTGATCTTTATTTCAGCGCTTCTTGCGCATCTGTTTACATTCCCCTCACCCGCCACAACCAAAACTTATAAGAACACTACTACACTTGATCTTATACAAAAGGTTCTTAGAAGTGCTGTTTGGGGAGTAGTCGAGGGACAGGGGCCTGGATAGGTGAAAGCTCGCCTGGCAGCGGAGCGCCAGCTCCATCCCAAGATCCAACTAACATAGTTCTAACTAGGTATGGCTCACGCTCCCAACGCCCATCTAGCTTACTGGTGGGATGGTTGTTGCGCAGCCACACTCGATCTCCTGGGGCAAGAGGCTCATCACAGGCATTACGATCGAAGTCCCGTTTTTGTTTCTCTCGGGCCTCTTCCAACCGCAGATACACAACTTCTCTGGCATCCTCCAGGCGCCTCTGGTGTTCGTGAACCCAGTCAGTCTGGGGGAGTAAAGACTGGGAATCAGGGGACTCCATGTCCCAGGTCATATCAGCAGGGAGATGGCCGTGTCTCCCGAACATCAGATAATACGGGGTGTATCCTGTGGAGCAATGGGTGGTATTGTTGTACAGGTACACTAATTCGGGCAACAGTTTTGGCCAGTCAGCCCTTTTTGCAGGGGTCAGAGTCCTCAGCATGTTGATAAGAGTCTGATTCATCTTTTCGCAAAGCCCGTTGCCTTGGGGATGATAGGCTGTGGTCCTCAGCTTTTTGCAGCCCCGTTGCCTTGGGGATGATAGGCTGTGGTCCTCAGCTTTTTGCAGCGATATAGAATGCACAGCTTCTGGAAGACTTGGGACTCAAATGCTGTTCTTTCCTCCAGTCGCAGGACACGTGCGCCGGAACTCCGGATGAGGCGCACGCTGCTGGCAGGCTTCAGGCGCGGCCTGTGCCGAAATCCAAGATGGCCGATTAACCCTCCTCGTTGCCGGCCGCACACGCTCCAGCTCCTCCTCCACGGTGCTTCGCGCCACTCGCGCAGGGGGCAGAGCCTAGTGACGACTCTGGAGTTCCCGCCAGTGAGGATTTGGCGGGCTGGAAATACTTGCTGCGCCACAGCCTTGTGAGGTAAATGCTTCAACCGCTCTGCACCAACTGTAGTTGAGCTAACAGAGTCCGTTGGCAGGGATTAACCCCCTGATTGCTGGAGCGATGCTTGACAGCGCTTGGCAGCAGTAATAAAGTCAATGTGAAATATAGCACAAAATCACTTGGGCCTATACCCGAATGGCAGCAGGGTTAGGCAGCAGGGTTAGGCAGCACAGTAGTTTTTCAATAAAGGATAGTCTTGTGATGACAACATTGAATTCTGTGTCCATAGTATGAATTGTGTGATGACAATATTAGTTTTGTGCCACTGAACACATTTTGTTACACAGAATACATTGTGAACAAATGGCGCCCTATAAGTTATAAGGTTATGCACAGTGAGATACTCCAGGATAGCATCTCTAACAAACCCCTCAAATATTTTCCCTGTCACAGAAGTTAGACTCACTGGTCTGTAGTTTCCATGATCGCTTTTTGATCCTCTTTTGTATATTGGTATCACATTTGCTATGCGCCAGTCCTGTGGAACAAAACCAGTCCTCAGTGAATATTCAAATATTAAAAATAACGGTTTGTCTATCACGGTACATATATCATGCAGAGGCCGGGGGTGTTTGCGATCTGGCCCGGTGATTTATCCATCTTAGTGGTTGTGAGGTGGCACCGTACCTCTTCCGGGGGTTAAACTCTTGACATTACAAAGAGAATCTACATCATTTCTCATATCTTCCTGTTTTCCTGGGTAAAGACAGTTGCGAAGGCGACATTCAGTAGATTGGCCCTTTCCTCATCTCCTTTCACCATGACTCCCATGGTATTCCTCACAGGGCCCACACTCTCCGTTTTTAGTTTCTTTATCCAGGAAACAAAATAACCTCTTTCTTCCATTGCCTTCCCACTCCAAATCTTGTGTACCTGTGGTGGCATTTAGATAAGATGCACTGTCAAGATGGCACCGCTGTAGGTGGCTGCTTGTGCATTGGCTCCAGCTTTTGAACCCCTGTCAGGTATACAAACAGGTGCGTTCCAGCTTCAATCCAAATGAGACTTGGCTTGCTTGTTAAAACGTTTTCATTTTATTTGAAAGTTAAAAGATGGACTTACATCGGAAATGGTCCAACATGTTTCGGACGCTACCGCGTCTTTAGTCATGGATAATACAAGGTATTGTGACAAAATTTTGAAAAGCAAATGACCTACCAAGACACGCCCCCAACCAGTGGGTGTGTAGTCAGGATGACGTGCTGTTTGGTGTTGCCATGGTGACCGGATCACATGAAGGTAAAAAAAGCAAGTACAAATCTTGTATATGAGGCTTGCGTATGAGGGAATTAGTTAACTTAGGGAACCCGTTCATCGGAGCAGCAAACGTGCAGCTTGACAATGTATATGAATATTGATTGAAACAAATGGTTAAAAACAAACAATAGCATCATGTATAACATCCCCCACCAGGGCCTAGCCTTTTCTCGGGGCCTGGAGTCAGCCGGGGCCCGCAGTACCTGAGTGGCTGGCGGTTGGGGCCTAAGCACGCTAGTGTCACGGTGCTTGGTATGGGGAACCGGAGGGCTGTCCTACAGCCTGGCAGGTCTCCAGCAGGGTGGTGTTGGCAAGAAATGATGAGGGAGAGGCTGCTATAGCGGATCTCCCTGGGGCAACCCTTTGGTGTCTAGAGTATTAGTCTCTATGTGGTGGACAGGGTGCCTGTGATGATGGCAGCTGTAGTAGCAGGGTCCAGACGGAGGCAGAGGTTGAACAAAAACAACTTACAGTTCTTTATTGGAACCGACAGGAACCGCAGCAACGTGCCTTAACAAAATGGTGGAGTACTGAGTTGCAGTTGGAGGGAGCCACAGGAGGTAGATCGCCAGCCTGGATGCAGAGGGCAGGCTGGGAGGTAGCTGTGTCCTAATAGGAAGCTTCAGCTTGTCCTGGAGTGCTTCAGGTATCACCCTGGAAGGTAGGATGATACCTCTTTCCTCTCTCTGTCTAACTCACTGCTTTGTCTGACTGGCTAGTCTTTCTGACTGAATCCTGTCAGACTCACTTCTCTGACTGAACTGACTGTTGGAAATCTCCAACCGTCACTTTTTCTCAGCTCTTGGTCATGTGGTGGTTACTCCTCCAATTACATCCCAGCTTACAATACATTAGGATAACACATGTGATTGGATGACACATCTTACATCACATCAAAGAATTAACTCCTGCCTTGCCAGGCAGGATCTACCACTGCAGAGTTCATCTGTGTTATCTAGTGTTATGTAGTGACATGCTGTGAGGCTAATCAGACCCTACACAGGCTGCAAGCTACATGGTGGGACGTATTTGCAAACACAGCTCTGCCTTGCATCGGCGAGGGTGTTGCACATGCATGTCAAACATTAAATGTTCGGATGAACAGTTTACGACAAGAAAGAGGAAGAGGAGGACAAAAAATGAAAATGTAATGGTAAGAAGAAACACAGAAAGAGTTAAATGGTTATTATGGATAATGTAACATGAGTTAATTTCTGATATTCATGCCCATTGGTATCATAGTATTTAGTGACATAATCCAGAATGCCTCCCTATCAAGTAGGAGTCTCCTCACATCACCTCCCCTTTTAGGCATGTTGACTTTTTCTATAACAAATTCAGTTAGACATTACTAGTAATGTCATTGATATGTTCAAGTAGTCTGACTTTGAATTTTCTTGTGGTGCAACCCACATAAAACAGGTTGCATTCAGTGCATTGAATAACATACACTACATTTTTGTCATTGTATTATCCATGACTAAGGACGCGGGTAGCGTCCGAAACGCATTGGACCATTTCCAATGTATGTCCATCTTTTAACTTTATTCAAATAAAATGATAAAGTTTTAACAAACAAGCCAAGTCTCAATTGGATTGAAGCTGGACCGCACCTGTTTGTATACCTGTTGATTTTCAGCTGGATTGAGTGTCAGTGCTCTCCTGGACTAGACTTGTGCACGTGGTGGAAGCTGAACGCAACCCAGCAATCCTTCTTTGAACCCCTCTCACCCTGCCCTGCGGCATTAACTTGGCCTCTCAAACTATGACTCCCCACTAAGCGGATCATCAGCAGCACGGGCTCCATGTCGCACAACTGGTTGCAACAGAATGCCAGTAATGGATTCTGGCAGCCAAGAGCATCAGTAGCAGCTTCATCGGAGCATCTGAAATGTAAGTGATGACAATCAGAGCCTTACCCGCAAGTCAGGAGGAACACTGCACCAAGGCTCCAATGGCAGCCACAACTAGGCAGCTTAAGCGCCGGACTTGGCAACAGTGGCGCTACGGACAGTGCGTCTTCTGCCAAACCAATACCTAGTTCACCACAACACTGTTAGTGCCACAACGGCACTCTTAGTGTAATATCCCCTACATATGTCTGTGTCTTTGTGTTATTGTGACTGGTATATTTTTGTCCATTGTCCATTTACATGTTTTTCTTCACTATTTTTTATGGATTGAAATAAACTACTTGGATTTTATTAACTTCAGCTAGACACTACATTGTTTACATTTATCAACTACATCAAAACCCTGAGGCAGACCAGGACATTTGTCCATACCAAGACATGTACATTAACTCCTTACACTATCATTGAGTGATAAACTGGTTAAAACACTGCCCTCTTTTTTATATTTCACTGCGTGTCTAACGTCAAAATGTCTCATATCCCAGTCACTGCTTGTCTAATCTCCAACTTTCTCATACAGAAGTCACTGCCTTTCCAATCCCCAACAGTCTCATATGCAGTCATTGCCTGTCTAATCTCAAACATTTTCATAAAAAGTCACTGAAAATCTAATATCAGACTTTCTAATCCTGCACTGACTGCATTTCTAATCTTAAGCGGCCTCATGTGCTGTCATGCAGTAATTTTGCCGCCCATTATAGTGGTGCTTTGTTGACAGCCTTGGGAGACTCTCAGCCTCCCCATGATGGCATTGGGACAAAAATAAAGGTCATATGCCGACACAATTTAAGTGACATGTTTATTAGCTTGGTTATGGTATTTTTCTTCTTTTTTTTCTCCTCTAGATGCCATCATACTTCTCGTACAAAACAAAGTACCTTAGTTTTCAGACTATAAGATATACCCCAGAATGTACTTAAACACCTATTAAAAATTCCCTGTTAGTCACACACAAGCACAACACACAACTCTGCTACATTTATTCATTCATTACACAGCTCTGCTATATTCACTTACACACTCACCTCTCCTACATCCATTCACTCTCACAGCTCTGCTCAGGGGCGGAATGGCCATTGAACCCACCGGGGCCGTTCCCGGTGGGCCGACAGGTCCGGGGCTGATCTGGGGCCAGTCTGAGAATGGTCGGGCCGACCGCAGGTGAGGCACCACACTAGCAGGCAGCGTAGCGCTGGTGCTAGGTGGCTGCAGTGCCGGCCCTACAAGTGTCCACAGTACACTGACACTGTGACATCACTGCTCTAAGGCCGGCCGCTTAACACGCTGCTGCTGTACAGCACAGGATGGTCAGCGGAGTGCGGAGCATGAAGCAAGCAGTCCCCACTGGCAGGCACAGACCTCATCCTACCCCTCTGCTGCGCACCAAGAGCAGAGTGGGAGCTTGTGCCAGTGTCAGCTAGGACTCCCTGCACCGCTACAGGGGCCATGCACAGGCTGTGAGCTCAGCAGGATCGTGCTGCTCCTGCTGTGATTGGTGGTGAGGAGAGAGGGGTGTGCTTACAGCTGGCCCCGCCCCCACACCGGAGTTTGGGTCAACTGAGAATAGGGAACTACAGCCCTGGAGGAGCAGAACGGGGGAATCAGAAGATGTCCGGACCGGAAGTAGTGGGCGGAGTTAAGAATAAGAGCCAGCACATGAGTGACACCTGGAAAGGTAAAACCAAAGAGGGTTCAAATGGTTCAGGAGGTGTTAGGAGAGGGGTCAGGTGTGAGGGGATGATTCAGGAGGTGTAAGTGGAGGGGTCAGGTGTGAGGGGATGGTTCAGGGGGTGTAAGTGGAGGGGTCAGGTGTGAGGGGATAAATCAAGAGGTGTTAGGAGAGGGGTCAGGTGTGAGGGGATGATTCAGGAGGTGTAAGTGGAGGGGTCAGGTGTGAGGGGATGATTATGGAGGTGGTAGGAGAGGGGTCAGGTGTGAGGAGATGGTTCAGGAGGTGGTAGGAGAGGGGTCAGGTGTGAGGAGATGGTTCAGGAGGGGTCAGGTGTGAGGGGATGGTTCAGGAGGTGTTAGGAGAGGGGTCAGAGGTGTGAGGGGATGGTTCAGGAGGTGTTAGGAGAGGGGTCAGTTGTGAGGGGTGGTTCAGGAGGTGTTAGGAGAGGGGTCAGGTGTGAGAACCCATCACAACTGACCCCTCTCCAAAACCTCCTGAACAATCCCCTCACCCACCTCCTAAAACCTCCTGATCAATTCCTAACACCTATTGAATCATCCCTCACACCTTGAATCATCCCCTCACAACTGACCCCTCACTTACACCTCCTCAATCATCCCCTCACAACCTGACCCCCTATACTAACACTTACTGAACCAGCTCCTCCACACTGCCCCTCTCTTACCACCTCTAACAATCTACTCACACATGACCCTTCCTGCACCTCCTGACCACCTCTCACACCTGACCCTCTTAACACCTCCTGAACCACCCCTCCACAATGGACCCCCTCCTAACACCTCCTGAAAACCATCCCCTCACACCTGACCCCTCCTGAAGCATCCCCTCACACCTGACCACTCTCCTACCACCTCCTGAACCATCTCCTCCACACCGACCCCTCTCTCCACCTCATAATCATCCCCTCACACCTGCGACCCTCAACTACACCTCCTGAATCATCCCCCTCACACCTGACCCCTATCCATAACACCTCTTGATTGATCCCCTCACACTGACCCTCCACTTACACCCCCTGAACCATCCCTCACACCTGACCACTCCACGTACAACCTCCTGAATCATCCCCTCACACCTGACCCCTCTCCTAACACCTTACTGAAACCATTTGAACCCTCTTTGGTTTTACCTTTCCAGGTGTCACTCATGTGCTGGCTATTATTCTTAACTCCCGCCCACTACTTCAGGTCCGGACATTCTTCTGATTCCCCGTTTCTGGCTCCTCCAGGGCGGGAGTGCCCCTATTCTGCAGGGACCAAAACGCGGTGGGGGGGCGGGGCCAGCGTGTAAGCCCACACCCCTCTCGCGAACCACCAAGAACACAGCAGGAGCAGCACGATCCTGCTGAGTCACAGCCCCCATGTGCATGGCCCCTGTAGCGTGCAGGGAGTCCTAGTGGACACTGGCACAAGCTCCCACTCTGATCTTGTGCGCAGCAGAGGGGTAGGATGAGGTCTGTGCTGCCATGGGGACTGCTTGATTCATGCTCCGCTCCTCCGCTTGAACATCCTGTGCTGTACAGCAAGCACAGCGTGTTAACGGCCGGCCTTAGAGCAGTTGAGTCACAGTGTCAGTTACTGTGGACACTTGTAGGGCCGGCATGCAGCCACCTAGCACCAGCGCTACGTGCTGCTAGTTTGTGGCCTCACTCGGTTCGGCCGACCATCTCAGACTGGCCCCAGATCAGCCCCGGACCTGTCGGCCCACCGGGAACGGCCCCGGTGGGTTCAAGGCCATTCCGCCCCTGCGCAAGAGCTGGAGAGGGAAGTGGATGTTGGGAGAGGTGAGTGTGTAAAGTGCATATCGCAGAGCTGTGTAATGAAGAATAAATGTAGCAGAGTTGTGTGTTGTGCTTGTGTGGACTAACAGGGAATTTTAATAGGTGTTTAAAGTACATTCTGGGGTATATCTTATAGTCTGAAAACTAAGGTACTTTGTTTTGTACGAGAAGTATTGATGGCATCTAGAGGAGAAAAAAAAGAAGAAAAAATACCATAACCAACTAATAAACAGTCACTTAAAATGTGTCGGCATATGACCTGTATTTTGTCCCAATCCATCATGGGGAGGTGAGAGTCTCCCAAGGCTGTCAAACAACGCACCACATTAATGGGCGGCAAAAGACTGCATGACAGCACATGAGGCCGCTTAAGATTAGAAATGCAGTCAGGGCGGATTGAAGGTCTGATATTAGATTGTCAGTGACTTTTTATGAAAATGTTGAGATTAGACAGGCAATGATTGCATATGAGGACTGTTGGGGTTGGAAAGGCAGGGACTTCTGTATGAGAAGTGGAGATTAGACAAGCAGTGACTGGGATATGAGACATTTTGACGTTAGACACGCAGTGAAATCTAAAAAAAGAGGGCAGTGTTTTAAGTTGATCACTCAATGATAGTGTAAGGAGTTAATGTACATGTCGTTGGTTTTTTTTATGGACAAATGTCCTGGTCTTGCCTCAGGGTTTTGATGTAGTTGATAAATGGTAAAACAATGTAGTGGCAGCTGAAGTTAATAAAATCCAGTAGTTATTTCAAGCCATAAAAAATAGTGAAGAAAAAAATGTAAATGGACAAGGACAAAAATATACCAGGTCCAATAACACAAAGGACACAGAAATGTGAGGGGATATTACACTAAGAGTGCCGTTGTGGCACTAACAGTGTTGTGGTTAACTAGGTATTGGTTTGGAAGAAGAGCATGTCCGTAGCGCCACTGTTGCCAAGGTCCGGGCTGAAGCTGCCTAGTTGTCTGGCTTGCCCATTGGAGCCTTGGTGCAGGTTCCCTTCCTGACTTGCCGGTAAGCTCTGATGTCAAACTTACATTTCAGATGCTACGATGAAGCTGCTACTTATGCTCTTGGCTGCCGATCATTACTGGAATTCTGTTGCAACCAGTTGTGCGACATGGAGCCCGATGCTGATGATGATCCGACTTAGTGGCGAGTCATAGTTTGAGAGGCCAAGTAATGCAGCAGGGGGCAGGGTTGTGAGGGGGTCAAGAAGGATTGCTGGGTTGCGGTCAGCTTCCAAACCACGTGCACAAGTCTGTCCAGGAGAGCACTGAAACTCAATCCAGTGAAAAATTCAACAGGATACCAAACAGGTGCGGTCCAGCCTTCAAATCCAATTGAGACTTGGCTTGTTGTTAAAACTTTATCATTTTATTTGAATAAAGTTAAAAATGGGACATACATTGGAACTGGTCCACTGCGTTTCGGACGCTACCCGCGTCCTAGTCATGGATAATAACATGACAAAAATGTAGTGTATGTTATTCAATGCAATGAATGCAACCTGTTTTATGTGGGTTGAACCACAAGAAAATTCAAAGTCAGACACTGAACATATCATGACATTACTAGTATGTCATAACTGAATTTGAGTATAGAAAAAGTCAACATGCCTAAAAGGGGAGGTGATGTGAGGCGACTCCTAATTGATTAGGGAGGCATTCTGGATTTATGTCACTAATTACTATGATACCAATGGGCATGAATTATCAGAAATAACTCATGGTTTACATTTCCATAATACCCATTAACTCTTTCTGTGTTTCTTTTACCCTACATTTTCATTTTTGTCCTCCTCTTCTTCTTATTAAAGGCTTCTCTTCCTCTTTCTTGTCGTAAACTGTTCAGCCGAACATTTAATGTTTGACATGCATGTGCAACACTCGCCGATGCAAGGCAGAGCTGTGTTTGCCAAATACGTCCCCACCATGTAGCTTGAGCCTGTGTAGGGTCCTGATTGCCTCACAGCAGTCACTACATAAACACTAGATAACACAGATTGCACTCGGCAGTGGTAGATCCTGCCTGGCAAGGCAGAGGAGTTGTTATTCTTTGATGTGAGATGTACGATGTGTTCATCCAATCACATGTGTTATCCTAATGTATGTGTAAGCTGGGAGGTAATTGGAGGAGTAACACACCACAGGACCAAGAGCTGAGAAAAAGTGACGGTTGGAGATTTCCAACGTCAGTCAGTCAGAGAAGTGAGTCGACAGGATTCAAGTCGAAAGGACTAGCCAGTCAGACAAGCAGTGAGTGAGACAGAGAGAGGAAAGAGGTATCATCCTACCTTCCAGGGGATACTGAAAAGCACTCCAGGATCAAGCTGAAGCTTCCTATAGGACATCAGCTACCTCCCAGCCTGCCCTCTGCATCCAGGTGGCGATCTACCTCCTGTGGGCTAACTCCAACTGCCAATCAGTACTCAACCATTTTTTAAGGCACGTGCTGCGGTTCTGTCGGTTCCATAAGAAACTGTAAGTTGTTTTGTTAACCTCTGCCTCACGTATGGTCCTGCTACTACAGCTGCCATCATAACAGGCACCTGTCCACAAACAGAGGACTAATACTCTAGGACACCAAGGGTTGCCCCAGGAGATCCGCTATAGCAGACTCTCCCTCATCATTTCTTGCCAACACCACCCTGTGGAGGACCTGCCAGGCTGTAGGACAGCCCTCCGGTTCCCCATACCAAGCACCGTGGACACTACGTGCTTAGGTCGCACCGGCAAGCCACTAGTACTGCGGGCCCTGGCTGACGCAGGCCCCGAGAAAGGCAGGCCCGGTGGGGATGTTACAAGTGGCGTCACGAACACAGGATCATTACTTCTGTGCCATTTTCTGGCAATAGAGACATCCTTTATTGAAAAAATATGTGCTGCCTACCCCTGTGCCATTAGGGATAGGCCAAGTGATTTTGTGCTATATTTCACATGAGTATTACTGCCTGCCAAGCGCTGTCAAGCATCGCCTTCCAGCAATCAGGGGGTAATCATGCGCAACGGACTCTGTTAGCTCAACTACAGTTGGTGCAGAGCGGTTGAAGCATTTACTCACAAGGCTGTGGCGCAGCAAGTATTTGCCAGCCCGCAAAATCCTCACTGGCGGGAATCCCGAGTCGTCACTAGGCTCTGCCCCTGCGCGAGGCGCGAAGCCCGTGGAGGAGGAGCTGGAGGTGTGCGGCCGGCAACGAGGAGGGTTAATCGGCAATCTGGATTTCGGCAAAGGCCGCGCCTTGAAGCCTTGCCGCAAGCGTGCGCTCATCCGGAGTTCGGCGAACGTGTCTGGACGTGGCGGAAAAACACCGCTGAGCATCACCGAGCCCTGCGGCCTGCGGACATCGGGAACGTCCTTTCATGCACCGGAGCTGTTCCTGTCACCGCGTGATCCGAGTGAGTACCGCTGGGAAGTGAAAGGGGGGTAGAAGATAGTTTCCCACGCTAGGTTATTGGATCACCTCCCAGGGAATAGTGGACTATTTTTTTTAAAGTGCCCACGTCCCATTCTAGCCATAGCCCATAGCAACGGAAACATGGTGTAACCCTACAGATTGCTCGCTAGGCCAGTCTGTCCGCCAGGACGAGTCGGTGGACTGGAAAACAAGTCCGTCCCCGGAGCAAGTCCCCGGAGCATGGTAAGGCATACAGAGAGTCCCTCAGCCCTGCTACTGCTATGGCCCTGTGACCCCACATTATGCTCCGCTATGCCAATACTATCCGGGCCCCTGGTTGCCACTACGAGGAGAATCACACACTCCCCGAATTACAGGGACAAGTTGTTAGCACCTCGCCCTGTAACCGTTCACAGAGGAACAGAAAGTGGGCCATTCTAAAACGGGCAGTTGAAGGACCCGCTTCAGGGAAGTCAAAGTCTTGGCCCCGAGAACAGTGTCAGAATGTGGTCCAAAGTCTTGATAGGCTGCGCAACACCTTTGACAAGTGTACTGCCTCAGAGTTGAAGCAGCAATTCTTTGGGAAAAGACAGAAGCCCACGAGTACCTCCGAGACTTTGCCATTCCCTACAGGAGCATGGAAAGGCCATAACCCGTTCTGATCCAAAAGACGCTGAAACTCTGATCAAAACCCTGAGGGAAACAATTCATTAATGGATTGTTGAGAGAAATCAAGGTGTCAACTAAAGATCATCTCTTCTCAAACAGGCCCAGGCCTCCTTTCTTGAGTTAAAGGAAATTGCCATTGACATATGGGGACCGACCGCATACTGATCCGTGGAAATGGCGGACTCTGCTCTAGGTTGCCCAAAATTTCTAACGCAGTCGACATCACCTCCGCGGCTAAGGAAGTTGCTGGCTTAGCAGGACAGATCCTAATCTGGCGGACCCCCTCCATAAAATACTAGATCGGTTGGACCGTTGGAAGTGACTATATCCGCTATGAGGAAGAAACCTCCAGAGAACTCTGTACGGTAGCTATCCCTCGTGACTCCCCAGCCAAACAGCCGCCCAAGAGAAGCGAAGTAGCCCTTAAGCAACATGGAGTCAGAAGAAAACCCCCGCCACGGGCACTTACTGCCATAAATTGGGCATGAAGAGGACGGATGTCGTCAGTTAAACGACAAACCTTGGAGCTAAGGGACGACCTCAAGGGAAAAACCTGTAAGTCCCCGAGATGCTAAAACTGGATGCCCAGGTCGTGGGGGACTGCCCCAGGTTATGAACCATCAAACGGAGTTACCCTACGGCCTTAATTGATACCGGCTCTCAAGTGACCACCCTACGGAGTACGCCTTCGAGAAATGCCGAGGAGGAGCATCCTAGTCCAGCGCCCAGGCTTACTTGAAACATTATTGCCTACAAACGGAAAGCCCGTACCCATCCGTGCTACTGGGGAACCCACGCTAACCATTGGCGACAATGAGTAACCGACAGGGTTGTGTGACACGCGTCCCGAAAACGGTAACTTTCCCTGGTACTGGGTACCAATGTCCTCGCAATGCTACCTGAAGTGTGAAGGCTTCCACGACTCCTGCCAACAGTGCCCAATGGTTCCGAAGGTTAATTCAGGAGACTATGCAGGTTTTCAGCCGGCGCACCAGAAGGTTGCTGGCCCTAATGGCGAAATCTGCAAGAGGCCCGATCAAGGATCCCCAAGCTGTCCGACTTCAACCTGGGGACTGAGACGTTAGTATGGTGTCAGCGCATGGGCGGTCCAAGGTCAAGACTACCAGGCGATAGTAGAACTCTACCAGTGCGGGGATGATGTGAAGACCTGCCCATTCTAGCCACCAGGGCCTAGTCACTGTTTTCCGAGGGGAACAAGTACCCATTCGACTACTAAATGTGGGAGACTCCCCAGGGAGCTGAGAAAGTACCAGGGCTGTAGCCACTCGCTTCAGTGTCCATCCTGAGACTTGGTAGAAACTCTATGTCTGCCTCCCAAACGTTGGAACTGAAAGCAAATGCTGAAGGTGAGCATGCCGAGCAACCTGGTGGCTTGAGCTCAATATGGGAGATGACGATTTTACTCTGCAGTCCAAGTACAAGTTGTACTGGATGTCGTTAGAAGCACCACCAGGCCTCAGAACACCACTGATTTTGGCAGACTACCCTGATCAACATACCATACTCCTGGACTCTTCATCCCCTATACAAGGAAACGATACTGGCCCATACCTCCAGCCCGTTACCCAGAGGTGAAAAAGCTGGTACAAAAGATGAAGACAGCCACGTTATCCGCGAGAGGTCACAGCCTATGGGCTGCCCCGTGGTCCTGTGAAAAAGATAGGATGGACCCTTCGATTCTGTGTTGACTATGGAAGATCACAATATCACCCACAAGGAGGTCTATCCTGTGCCTCGAATCGATGATCCCCGCAAGCCTAGGGTCAGCTGCCTACTTCGATACCCTGGACCGACAGTGGTTAATGGCAAGTGCATGGCGCCGAAGAGCAGAGAGAAGACGGCTTCCAACACCCATGGGCTGTTCGAGTTCAACAACCAGCCGTTCGGGCTATGCAACGCCACCGGCACATTTCAAGGCTGATGGAGAGATGTTGGGTCATCGCAACTTCGAGGACCGTCCTCTAGATTTGGACGACATCATCATATACTCAAGACTTATGAAGACCACCTCCACCATCTGGCTGAAAGTCTTCCAAATCCTGACCAACATGGTTTGGAAGGTCAAGCCATCCAAGTGCCACCTGCCCACACCTAGCGTCAAGTACCTGGGACAGTGGTGAGCGGGCTCATGGGAATGAGCCAGATCCAGAGAAGATGCCGCTGTCCACGACTGGCCTACCCCATAAACCATACGGGACATCAAAGCTGGTTCCTGATTTGCCCAGTTATTGAAGGCGTTTCATCCCGAAGTTTGCCCAGCTGGCGGCTCCCCTGGCAAGAGCTTCTAAGGGGCTGCCAAAAGAGAAAGCCAACGTTCCCGAGTATCCATAGTGGACGGAACGAACGAGGAAGCTGCCTTCCAGATGCTCAAAAAGCAACGTTGACTGAGCCTCCGGTGCTTGGGATATCAGACTAAGTATGCCTTTCACCTTACACGATGCCAGCAAGCAAGGCATAGGGCTGTACTATCCCAGCCTCCAAAACGGAACTGAAAAAGGGTCTAGCCTACGCCAGCCGTTCCCTCCGAGAACCGGAGCAAAACGACCAGAACTACAGTTCCGTCAAGTTGGAGTTGCTGGCGTTAGTCTGGGGATGTGACCGAAAAGTTCAAGGACTACCTGGCTGCATCCTTCTTCACTGTCTTCCAGCAATAATCCTTGGCGCATTCTGAAACACCGCTCGTCTTGGAGCACTGAACAACGGTGGGCCTCCAGACTGCAAACTTCAACTTACCATCAATACCGGGCTGGTAAGACAATGACAACGCCGACGCTATGTCCCGTCTTCCTGACCAGTGGGAGGGACCCCCACAGATGATCAGTAGGAAGATGGGGAGATGCCAGCGTTCTATGCCCGGTTGGGCGTTCAAGATGCCCAGAGAGTTTACTCCTTACCGTACAGAGGCAGCGCCAGCTACTCCTCAAGACGAGTCAGGCCCCTGCGGAAAAGGGACCTCGGATAAGTCTCAGGCTGATAGCGCGCCATCGGCGAAGGAATGGACTATCTCTCTGTGGCTGAGTGCCTGAAAGAATCGCGCAGAAGAAGCTGATGTAGAATGTTCAATTGTGGCCGCCAGAGAAAGCTCTGAACAGGCACTTCAGGGTTGTAAAGAGAAGCAACTCTGGACCCATCACTATGACCGGCTGTACCAGATTGTGAATCCCAGGAGGGACGCCAAGATAGTATGGAAATGTAACCATGACAGTCCGGACACTTTGGGTCAGAGATGCTTTTGTTCTACTGGAAGCCACCCTAGATAGGTCGATGCGGTACCTGTTTCCAGTACCTATTTATTACTGGTTCGTCAAACACTTTATGACAGGCTTTTCCCATGCACATTTTCCCCACTCTTGATTAGCATCCTTGGTCTGAGGGATCATGCCCAGGCCTCGACTACCATAGCTCGAGTGAGAGCGACACAAATCAAAGGGCACCTCTACTCCCATTGTGAGCCAAACGGCCCTTTAGAGATCCGGCATTGGAATCATGTGAGTTGGAGCCCCCCCCCCCCCCCAGCAAGATCTGGTCAACAGTTATGCTATCCGATCATCGACCACTATACCAAATTTGTGGTTGCAGTACATGTCAGAGATCTATCTGCAAGGACCACCCAGCGGCCGTGGAAGAGCTTATCAGCCCTTATGGCTGTTCCGGAAAACCAGATCTTCCAGACCAAGGGAACAGAATTGAGTCCCAGTCTTCCAGAAAGCTGTGCATTCTATATCCTGCAAAAAGCTGCGGACCACAAGTATCATCCCCAAGGCAACGGGCTTTTGCGAAAAGATGAAACTAAGACGACTTTATCAAACATTGCTGAGGACTCTGGACAGCCCTGCAAAAAGGGCTGGATCTGGCCAAACTGTTGCCGAATAGTGTACCTGTACAAACAATAACCAACCATTGCTCCACAGGATACACCCCGTATTACTGATGTTCCAGGGGAGAGGGACACGGCCATTTCACTGCTGATATGACCTGGGGACATGGAGTCCACTGATTCCCAGTCTTTACTCCCCCAGACTGAGGGGTTCACGAACACAGAGGCGCCTGGCGGATGCAGGGAGAAGTTGTTGTATCGGCGGTTGGAAGAGGGCCCGAGAGAAACAAAAAAGGGACTCGATAGTAATGCTGTGATGCGCCTCTTGCCCCAGGAGATCGCAGGTGGTGGCGCACCAACCATCCCAACCAGTAAGCTAGTAGATGGGCGGTGGGAGGTGAGCCATACCTAGTTAGGGACCAGTCTCTCCACTGAAGTCTACGAGATTTCAAGAGGGACCGTCCACTACTCCCGGGCGTACATAGGAACGCTGAAGAGAGGCTTCGTCCTTTTGCCCCCTATGTCCAAACCTCTCACCTCGACCCCCAACTTACAGCCTCCTTGTGTTCACCTCTACCCCCAGTTCTTAGAACTGTGACTGTTGCCTCAACTATGTTTTGTTTCCACTCCAGTAAGAGGTACCCCAGAGAGACCATCATCCCCACCACCAGTCTCCAATACGCTGCCTGTGGAGGATGATCCGGCTCAGTGTCTGCCAACCCCTGAGACATCAGAGGCCCAGCTGAGACTCCGACTCCAGCGCCTGACTCAGAGGAGGACGATGAGGAGGTGTTATCTTCTCCCCCCCCCCAGGCCGGAACAGTAAAGGAGAGACTCGGTCTCAAAGAGGAGACAAAAGGTAAAGCTCCATGCGTACCTGCCAGAGTACCAACTGGTGTCCACCCCACACAGACGAGAGGAGGCCGGGAGGAAACGTGTAAGATGTTCTGAAAAAGACTAGACAGTATCAGAAGGACTTACCACGAAAGAAGAGAAGATACGGTAACCCTGTGGGCTGAAAGATATTAAAAGGGGACTAAGAGATTATGGGAAAGGATTGACTAAATATGATTACATGAATATACATTTCCCGCAGGCTGATCGAGCCCGCTATTCACAAGAGCCAGAGACTTTCCTGCGGACTCTCACCCTATTTATTTATTTCAGTCAAGAGACATACCTTTTGAATGCCCCACTGTCATGATGCTATGATATGCACCTACCAAAGGACTTGTCCACACTCTAAACATGAGTGCGACCCCTTTGCATCTTTATTGACCACTTTCTAAAACTTTCAAGGGATTGCTACCCAGAAGATGGACTTTGCATTAAAGACCTTTGAGAACGTTTGCCGAACCTCAAGGAAAGAGATTTGCACCCTACTATTATTTATTTTTATATTACACTTATGCCTTCCTTTTTAGCCCGTCCTACGGACATTCTACATGAACTTTTAGCCCCCTTTCCTTTTCAGCGATAAGTAAAGAGAAATTCTATGATGATACCGAGGAGCTAGCCTAACTATATTGTAACACTTTGTAATGATTTTATAAGACTTGTTCCGTACCCATTGGGCTACTGAAGCCACCATGTGAGTTTATCAAATGTTTGCACACTGCTCAAGGGGAGGCAAGAGGTTGGCACCACACCTTGTGAGGGGTGGTTCAGGAGGTGTTAGGAGAGGGGTCAGGTGTGAGGGGATGATTCAGGAGGGGTCAGGTGTGAGGGAATGGTTCCGGTGTTAGGAGAGGGGTCAGGTGTGAGGAGATGGTTCAGGAGGTGTTAGGAGAGGGGTCAGGTGTGAGGAGATGGTTCAGGAGGTGTTAGGAAGGGGTCAGGTGTGAGCAAAGGGGTGAGCAGTGTGTCTGGCAGGTGTTAGAGGTGTGATCAGATGGGTCAGTAGTAAGGCTATCTGCACAAATTACGGATTTTCTGCAGATATTAGACACAGATTTCGGTGTGGAAAATCTGCAGCGTAATACAGTAGGAGTAAAGTGAATGTAATTTTGAAAAGGAATGTAATGATGTGTTCTTTCCTGTATGTTCTCACAGATTTATGCATGAAATTTGCATGAAAGACCTGTGGATAGGGCCTAACTTTTGTTCATGA
This sequence comes from Engystomops pustulosus, assembly GCA_019512145.1. Taxonomy (NCBI): domain Eukaryota; kingdom Metazoa; phylum Chordata; class Amphibia; order Anura; family Leptodactylidae; genus Engystomops; species Engystomops pustulosus. The sequence continues at coordinate 31,037,587 of CM033651.1, read as the reverse complement.
GAAAACCCCTTTAAGGTGTGGGATCTGTTCCCTATTTGGGTCTATGGAAGTGCTAAAAATCACAGTCTATACTCTTGTATTCATGGCGCACCCATAGACTCTCCATTCTGCACAACATAGAGTAGGGGAAAAGTGGGGGCTCTCTTTTTCATGATAGGTACAGGGCCTTCTTCTGGTCCTGTGGAAAGATTACATGTGCATGAGGATAATCCATTAATTGTTGGGGCACTAAAATGGGTAAAATGGGGGTAGAGCTTGTAGGTTAGAGTACAATACTGAGAATTTGGTAGTGCCCCGAATCTTTTACAAAGCTAGCAAAGACCCTGGGCTTGGGACTGATGGGCACTTACACTGTACAGATTATGAGTATATTGTAACCCCTAGTTACAGACAGACCCCTCTGCCCCCTGCGACCTCTGGTGAAGCTCTCTGGATGTTACTATAGTCCAGGGCTGCAATGCTCACCTATAAGGTGTCTGTAATGAAGATTTATTGATAATCCTTGGTCCCATTACAGCAAAAAATTTTGAAACTACAATTGTCACTAGGGCCAAAAAAAATTTTTGGTCTCGATATACAATTATAAAATATACAGTTTTGACTTACATACAAATTCAACTTAAGAACAAACCTAAAGAACCTATATTGTATGTAAACCGGGGACTGTCTGTATCTCATTAAGGCAATGATGTCTAATCCATGATGTTGTCATCCAGTTTTTATCACAACTTTACTTACTGCTATTTTGCTAATCATCCACCAATGACTTATTGACCCCGCCCACCCATGTCGACCACGCACAGCTAGACTGGCCCCGCCTAAAATATAGGACCACTTTAAAAAAAATTTCCAGGGCCACTTTTTTTTCCCAGTCCGCCCCTGGTTCTGCTATTACCCTTCACTCAGGTCTGCTGGATCCTTCCTCCTGATCCTAGAAGACGCAGACACATTTTGACAAGATTTTTTTCTAGCTAAAAAGTGCAATTTGAAGTCTGAAAAATACTGTGTGTATATATATATATATATATATATATATATATATATATAAAAACATTATTCTTCTATAAATTGAACAATTGTTCAGTTCATATGCTTGTATAACTATGTTTTTATAAAATACTGTACAATTTTAAGGGTTTAGTAGAGTAATATTTGTATCACGCAGTAAATAAAAGTAATTAATTATGAGCTTAATAAATTAATTAAATATTAATTTTGATTTCATGCTCATCCCCTTAGGATTTTGCTCTTTTTAAACCAATGTTTAACAACAAAAAAAAAAATAAGATTGGTTGTCCTGTCCTGGACAAGTAAGGCCCCTTCCACAATGGCGTTGCATTTCACGTCAGAGTGCAATGCGTGAAAAACTGACGTTTTTGGCTGCGTTTTTGTTCCATTTTTCCTTGGAGTAATTAGCGTTTTTGCGTTTTTCACGCGCGTGTTGTTAGCGTTTTTTTTGCGTTTTCGGCGCATTTTTCACGCGCGAGTCAATGGGAGACTCGAGCATTTTTCAAAGGGACCATGGTTAGGGATTAAAATGTGTTATTTAATTGAAAAATAATGTCTTCTGATAAGTTGCAAACATCTGCGATCTATTCTTCACTGTTCCCCGTGTATATTATCTCCCGACAAGTTAGCAGATGTGAAGAACAGTGAAGAATAGAATAAAAACAGTGAACACAGTGAACACAGTGAACACAGGATCATTTAAGAGAAAAACACAGTGCAGAACACAGTGCAGAATAGATTACAGATGTTCGGCACATCTGCTTACTTGTCGGGAGATTCGCGCGGAACGGGATCGTACTGTGAGCTCATTGTTTGAGAAGTGGGCATATAATGCACAGCATCAGCTGAACACAAGACAATTGCCTTTAATGCTGAATTGTCCTACTGTTGGCTGGATAAAGCCTTAAGTAACTCTTTACACTGACTTTGTGCTCACATGATCTTTATCATAATGGACATTGTAATCTGGGAAGGCAGCAGAACATTATATCGTTGGCACACAATTGTACAGAATGTTCTGAATGTAGAACATTTATGGGATTGTAGGTTGACTTTGTTGTAATCTTTATTAACTCTTATATGTTTTATATTTCTAAAATGCATTACTGTATCATGCAAACAAAGAAAAATAACTTCACCCATAATGATAAATTAGTAAATGTGACTTGTGAAGTTATATCTTTAGCTGGCCATTTCTTTCCAATTCTTAAAGGGATGTTCCAGTGAGAACAAGTTAAACTCTATCCCCTAGTGCAGTGATGGCGAACCTATGGCACTGGTGCCAGAGGTGGCACTCAGAGCCCTTTCTGTGGGCACTCAGGCCATCAGTCCAGGACAGAGTTCACCAAACAGGACCAAATCCATTAAATCTTCCTGCAGTCCTAGGCAACTTATGAGATGCTGCTCTCAGCACTATTTTGAGGCGACACTTCATTGACTGTTTGCTTGAAAAGTGAGAAGGTTTTGATAGAACTGCATTATCTTTGGAGGTCTTCCTGCTTGACCCTTCATTCCTCCTCTACAGAGAGACCCTGGAGAGAAGCTACAATGATAGTCTGAATTTGCCCTCCGTCTTTCAACTGTATTGGTGGCCTCAAGTGGGCGATACAATTAAAGAAGTGGAAGAACAGGGAGAAATAAGTTACTGTTTAAAATGGCACATCAGGGTAAATAAGTGGGTTTTGGTTGTAGTTTGGGCACTCGGTCTCTAAAAGGTTCGCCATCACTGCCCTAGTGAATGGAGCAGCCAGTCGCGTAACTGCTCTATCCATTTCTATGGCGCTGACAGAGATGACCGAGCACCATACTGGGCTATCACAGTCAGCGTCATTGACTGTGCATGCAAAACTGACTGTTGTGTTCTCTGGGGGCACAAAGGACCATTATTCTTGTGATCTGTGAGGGTCCCATAACTGAGACCCCCACAATTTGCAAGTTAGCCCCTATCCTGCGAAAAGGGACTAACTTGTTGTCACTGGAGAACCCCCTTAATGATGTGTCAGATGTTAAAACTATGTAAAAGAAAGCGTTAGGTAAGAATTTCCAACAGTCAATCGAGTAAAAGTCACAATGGAGAGACACCAAGGCCCTCAGAATCGTACACAGATACCAATGGGAAATACCAAAGGCTGTCATTACCAATCTAATTAGCCAAAGGTGTAGCTTCTGGTATGAACAGAGGACAACAGGGGAAGAAGTTTCTTGTTTGACATGCCTTCTGAATGAAAACCAATTTGAATACTATAACTTTGGAGCATTACATACAAGTAAGTCTCCATGCATCTGCTGCATTTCATAAGAAGCTTTTAAGAATCCTAGAAAACAGCGAGTGGCCAGAGCTTGGATGGCAAAAAAGTGTCCCGCAAGTTACACTGCGCATGCACCCGATTCCCACATAGCACCTCAGACCATGGGACATCACTCTGTCTTACAACAAAAGTAGTCCAAGATTAGTTGAAGCAGGTCCCGTCACCCCCGTTCTCCAGAAGCTAGAGAAGTATCGGCACACTTTTCTTTTGTTACCTCTGCACCGGCTAGCAATGGATTCCTGGAAAACCTCTTTAAAAAGCTTCAGTACTCTTTAAAGGGCAGGGGCGTAACTTTAGGGGGTGCAGAGGTTGCGATCGCACCTGGGCCCAAGAGGCTTAAGGGGCCCTTATGGTGTCACTTTCCCATATGAGAAGACTAGTACTATAAACCATACATCAGTGATGGCGAACCTTTTAGATACAGAGTGCCCAAACTACAACCAAAACCTACTTTTATGTAGCACAGTGCCAACATGACAATTTAAGCAGTAACTTATTGATCCCAACTGTATCATAAGTCTTAATCCTATTGGCGTTCTTAGGACACCAATACAATAGAAAGAAAATTTGGATTGTAGCTTCCTTCAAGGGTCCCCTGAAGAGGAAGAATCAGGGGAGCAGAAGCTCCGACCATAATCCATTTCTGTCAATACCTTCTCGCTTCTTGTATAGTCCTGGCAGCCAAGGATGTCGCTTTAAAATAGTTTTGGACCGCAGGATGAAACCTTGAGTCATGTCTAGCAAATTCTGTGCCATAGGTTCGCCACCACTGCCATACATTATAGTTGAGGGCCAGGCACAGACTTTGCACTGGGGCCCACCAGCTTCTAGTTACGCCACTGTTAAAGGGGTTTCATTGGACATCCCATAATTCAATGGAACATTCATAATTGGGACAAGGAATTGTTTTACTTTTTCTTGCATTGTGGTAAAGATAAGGAGGAACATCTTGGCTGCTGTAAAGAAGACATTTGATAATCAGGTCTATCATCCATGAGCATTTGACCATTTTTCAGAGCTACTAGAATACAGAGAAGGGAACGCGTACTATACATTATCAAAGTACCATGGTTGAAAGACAACACAGATCCATCAAGTACAACCTATAATCCTACAGTGTTAATCCAGAGGAGGGAAAAAACTTATGAGGTTGTCCATCAGGCAGACTGAGAGCAATGTACCATCCTAAGAATCTTACTCCCGTAACATGTGAAGTTTTTGATTTCCGTAGTGTCAATGCTGTGAACATTTCCTGTATATGACAATAGTAGAACCATCATTCCACACGACCAAGGTATTAAAAGGATCATTAGAAAGATGTCTCAACTGAAAATTAAAATATTTGTGCATGTAATCAGACTGTATTCACACTGAACATTCCTCTAATTCCTTCCTTTGCAGCTGATCTGTGTGTCGGAGGACACAATGGGGCACATTTACTTACCCGTCCGAGTTGCGATCCCCGATCTGGACTGTACGACGATGATGCAGTGTGCCGCGTATCCTGCATGTGTCGCTTCCCCACTCAGGTCCACCAGAGTTCACCATCTTCTTTCCAGTGCATGTAAGTGCATTGTGCAACACAATTTAAAAGTTGAATCAGTCATGACCCCCAACCACCCCCCCCCTGATTTGTGTTGCATGAAAGCCAGCGCCGATGCTCCAAAATCTGATTGCGTTCAACACAAACCCCTTTTAAATGGTTTTAAATGAACTAGGAGAATTGGAGCAACTTCGGTTCAGACCAAATACACTCACCGGCCACGTTATTAGGTACACCTGTCCAACTGCTCGTTAACACTTAATTTCTAATCAGCCAATCATATGGCGGCAACTCAGTGATTTTGGCATGTAGACATGGTCAAGACAATCTCCTGCAGTTCAAACCGAGCCCCCTCATATGCTAACCTTTTCCTGGGGCTGTGGGAGAGAGAGGTCTTTACCACGAACCCCTCGCGGTATGTTGATGGTGTGCACCTTTACGCTAGGTACATCGACGATATTATCATGATATGGCAGGGATCCGAACAGAAATTGTGCGAATTTATACAGCATCTGAACGACAATGAAAAAAACATCAAACTCACATACAAGGTGGGAAGACAAAAAATGGAATTTCTTGACATTTTGTTTGATGTGGATGACCAAGGGTTTATCTCATCTGATGTCTATAGGAAGGAAACATCAAGTAATTCTTTACTCCACGCCAGTTCTTCACATCCACCTAAGCTCATCGAAAGTATTCCAGTTGGACAATTTCTCCGAATTCGAAGACTGTGTTCAAACGAAACTAATTTCGAGGTCCAATCTATGGACCTACGACAACGGTTTCAAGAACGGGGATATTCCGAACGATCGATCAAAAAAGGATATCTGCGAGCTAAGAGGACTAAGAGGGAGGATCTCCTGGTACCCAAAATGCGAGCCAAAGAAGCCGGGGATAAGGTGAGATTTATCACCACCTTCAATTCACAGTGGACACGCATGAGAGATATCTTGGCCAAATACTGGCAGATACTGAGGGTTGATTACACCCTACAACAACACATCCAGCCTAATCCATCTATCACGTATCGTCGATCCAGGAATCTGAGGGATATACTGGTGAGGAGCACCTACACCAACCCCGCAGGATCCAATATGTTTGGATCTCGCGGCCCAAGATGGGGCTGTCGCTCGTGCGGCAATTGTGTGGCGTGTGTTAACATTGAAACTACCACCATCTTTTTCAATTCTAGCCGACAACGCCAGTACGAGATTACACACACGATAACCTGCACGACCATTGGTGTCGTCTATTTTGCGACATGCCCATGTGACCTGATCTATGTGGGCTTGACAACTAGGGAGCTTCGCCGACGAGTCCGCGAACATGTACTGGGGATTGAGGCGGCCAGAGATGAACAGGACTTGACTAAGTTGAAAACCATTCCCCGCCATTTCAAAGAGCACCATCAATGCGATGGGTCCAAATTGAAGGTAAGGGGTATTGATAGAGTTTTGGTTGATACCAGGGGTGGCAACTGGAGAAGGGTCCTAGCACAAAGGGAAACCAAATGGATCTATCTTCTTGACACGGTTACCCCACATGGTCTTAATGAAAATCTAAGTTTTGCTTCATTTTTGTAACACGCTCTATTTTTCTATGGGATCCTTTTTAGCTTTTAGTGTTTGGTTTTACCCTTTTATTTGTTTCATACATTTTTTGTGATCGTCCTTGTTTATTGTTCACTGGATTTGTGTCTTTCACGTTTTCTTCTTCTTTTTATAGGATACGATTGGACCCATGCCTCAGGCTGCACCCGATAGTTCTAACACTGCCCGGGCCGCTCCCCCCCCAATTGTCGTGCCCTTACATTTTTCTGCGCCGCCTACTTTTCCACTTTTTTTCACTTTTTTGTTGTCACGTGTGTTCACCTTCACGTGTGTTTCACCCACTTGTGTGGTCACAATTTTTCCCGATATATTAATTGTACATCTTAACCTCAACATTTGGTGTTTTCTTTATTATTGCTTATGCTTGTCTGTATGCAATTTTATCATGTATTTATGTTAATTTTATATGACACAATTTGCAGCAGTACACTACCTAATTTTACTTTTTATCCAATTTTCTGTGCAATACTTTACTAATGTACACAATCTCGCAGTATTATTATGTATTCTTTACCTATTAACTTTTTAGGATATTCTGTGCAATATACATTTGATGTCATCCGTAATTATTCTTATGTAATATACATTTTATGTCATCTATTATCATATTTTTTGTCATGCTTTATATTATGCGTTTATTTTTATTTGTCTACCACTATTTATTATATTCCACACCTTCATAGTATACACTCAGTTCACTAGGGATTTATGCATAATTCCATGTTACTTATTGTAATTAATTACACCCCTTCACTCTATTTATTACACAGTTAGCTTTTTAATGGAATTATCAATTTCTTTCCTTTTCTTACTCTTCACTTGGGCCCATTTGCAATATCACACAGCACTTTAGCATTTATCGCCCTTTTGCCCGTGCGCCAAAATTGGCGCTGTTTAGCGCCACAATTCCTGTGTGCGCGTGCGCACAGTTATTTATTCTTTTATTCTTTTGGGCTTTGATATTTGTGCGCACGCGTGGCATTTTGGACAGGCGCAGCTGCGCGCAATTTTCCCACGTCCATCTCGCGATGCTGTGGGTTCTCGCGCAGGCGCCTGTGCACAGCCCTCCCCCGGGGGGGTTCCAGCCAGCTCCTTACATGCAATGTTTACCCCTTATGCAATGCCAGATACAGGTGTGTAGCCCTCTCTCCATTGGTCCATCATCATTTAAATAAGGGTTTCTTCTTGTTTCCTTACACTCCCCTTGAAAAAGCGCCATATGCGAAACACGTGTCGGGGCATTGTTTGTGTGTGATCCTCTTCCTGGTATAGTATTACAGCCATTGGTTTACAGCTTTGCGTTGTACACTCTTAGTTAATTTACTTCTGGGCATTGTCCCATCTTACCTCTCACTTATTTCTCATTTATAATGTGATATGTTTTGTACTGGCTAGTTACCACCGTTATTTGGTATACACACAATTTTATATCATTTGTGTCCGTTCATGTATGCTGTATTATGTCTTGTTTTTAACTTCTATTTTGATTGAAATAAAGTATATTTATGGTTATTACTTGTTTTTGTGTTCTTTTGAACCTCTTTTTTTGGTATTATCCTATTTTACCCCAAGGTATTTTGTCCACATGCCCATACCTAACGGGTTTTTTCTTTGTTGTACATGTCCACCAAATATGTAACAGTGACCCAATTTGGGAATGACAATGCCAACATGTCTGTGAGGTTCCCGGGTACATTTTAGATAATCGAAAAGGGGTTAAGTACCACCTATATAGCAGTTTGCCAGAGACTTCTAGATGATTTATGCACTTTGATGCTTTAACACACAATTCGTAGGCCCTGTTCCATTGGTTGGTTTAGTTCTTAACTGATGAGAAGAAATATAACTGGTAAGTCGTTGCCCTAGTCAGCCTCTTAGGATTTCTTTTTAATATAACCTTGTAGTGGGTTTACACAGTCAAGTTTCAATATTTGCAGATGATGGGTAAAGTAATAAATACTGAGGTTCTACGAGGAGGTAAGTCCAAGACTGGACCTAGGGTATGCTGTGGATGTTGTATATCTGGACTTTTCAAAGGCATTTGACACTGTGCTACATAAAAGGTTGGTATATAAAATGAGACTACTGGGAATAGGGGAAAATTTGTGTATTTGGGTAACTAATTGGCTTAGTGATAGAAAACAGAGGGTAGTCATTAATGGCACATTCTCAAATTGGGTTGATGTTACCAGTGGAGTGCCACAGGGGTCAGTATTGGGGCCACTTCTTTTTAATATTTTTATTAATGACCTTGTAGTGGGTTTACACAGTCAAGTTTCAATATTTGCAGATGATACTAAGCTGTGTAAAGTAATAAATACTGAGGTCGATAGTTTAGCATTACAGAGGGATTTGTGGACGCTTGAGGAGTGGGCAGAGAAATGGTTGATGAGGTTTAATGTAGATAAATGTAAAGTTATGCACTTGGGCCATGGAAACAAAATGTATAATTATGTTCTAAACAGTCAATTATTTGGGATCATGGGATGAATCAAGAGAGGAATTGATTCTCATGATAAAGAAATAGTTTTGCCAGGGCAAACCACACATGGAATATTGCGGCAAATTTACTTACCTGGTCCTGTCGCAATCCCCGATTCCGACAGTCCGACGAGGATGAAGTCCGGCGCGATTCATGAAGATTGTGCGCCCAAGTCCCTGTATCCGCCGAGGTCCGCCGGAGTTCACCTTCTTCTTCCCGGTGCTTGTAAGTGCATGTCTTGCGACACAATTCTACATGTTAAATCTTGCGTGTTGTCCGAAACTGGCGGGTTGTCAGAAGGCCCACCCCCGATTTCTGTCACATGCAAGCCGGCACCGATGCGCCAAAATCCAAGCACGTGCGACACAATCCCCGGCACGATGCAGCGCAAAATGGGCACCGATGTATAAAAAGGACATAGTAGGACTGGAACGGGTGCAGAGGAGAGCAACCAAGATTATTAGGGGAATGCGGGGACTAGAATACAAAGACAGATTACAAAATTTGGGATCATTCCATTCCATACAGGGATCTCTCCAAAGATCTTTTTATACCTAGGCCTGTGACCAGGACAAGGGGGCATCCTCCACGCCAAGAGGAGAGGCGGTTCTAGCATCAATATAGACAAGGGTTCTTTACTGTAAGAGCAGTGAGACTATGAGACTCTCTGTCGCTGGAGGTTTTTATGATGGACTCTATGTACATGTTCAAGAGAGGCCTGGATGCCTTTCTGGAGAGAAAAAATATCACAGGTTATGGGGATAAAACATTTATTTAATTCTTACAGGTTGGACTTGATGGACTTGCGTCTTTTTTCAGGCCTTATATACTATGATACTATGATTCCCTAGTTTGCTTCAGACTTCAAAAATTACTAATGGATGGCTGGAGTTTTTAATTTGCTTTGCTTTACTATGCAATAAAGACATCATCTTCCAAAGAGAAGAAAATACAAGTAACATTTCAACTATTAAATGCTTTGCATCCAAGACTCATAAAACATGAAAATGGTCAGGAACCAAATTGTGTAAGATGGTTGTAATATGGCTTCATTTTTCATCTGTGTTATGGCCACAGCACGATTCAGTGTTTCAACTAATTAAACTTAGTTAGTTATAGAACTTTTATGTATGTGCATCAGGTAAATTGTACAGAGCTGGGCATAAGACCTGTAAGCTTTTTAAAAGGGTTATCAAACTATAAGAAAAATTTAGCAGCTGGGCTGGGAAGGGCTTTTTTAAAAAAAATAAAGCTTTATTCACCTCCGCCGGCACTCCCATTGTCACATGCCCTGTACTTCTGAGCTGTTTCCTTGTTTGTCTACAGGGGCACGGCCAGCAGCGTAACTAGGAAAGGAAGGTTCCCTTCCCTTTCCCTTACACATTTATGCACTGATACATAAATTTCTATACTCTATAAACAGATCAGTCCCAGTAGCTGCTGACCACATAAAGAGCATAAATTAAAGTTGATTTGAGAAGATTTACTGAGACTATATATTATTATCTAATATGTAAAGCGAAGAGCATGTGTCAGGTTCGCTAGGGAGAATGCTGGGACTTCTGGTTCTTCTGCTGGTGCCTGGTGTCTCCGACCCCCGGCGCGTATCCGCGCAAACTCCACCTCTCGTCCTGGGCAGCGGCTGCTAAGATCTCGCGCTGTCTAGGAGTTGTGTTCGGAACTGCTGGGACTTGTGGTACCTCTGCATGGTGCCTGGTTGTTCTGCACCCTGAGGGGTTAATTCCCAGAAGCTCCCACCTCCTATCAGGTTCTGGAAGTGGAGTTCTGGCTGCATAAATTGCAGCTTCACTAGTCACCTGTGCCAGTGTTTGAAACCCCTTCATCACTCGATCGCTGCATTAGGTTGACTTGCTCTGTATCTGTATCTGTGTTGTTGTGACCTCGGCTAGTTTTTGACATTGACTCTTTGCTTACTGATTTTGCTCTTGACGTACCCTCTCGTTGTGACTCCGGCTAGTTTACCACTCTTTTGTGTTTTATGTTTGTCAGTCTGTTTGTGTTTTCCTTTCCACACTTATCCAGTGTATTTCGAGTCTTCAAGTAGTCGGCCCACGGTTTAGCGTGGGGGGGCTATAGGAAGGGACAGAGGTTGGGACAAGCTCAGGGCACACTATACCCTGTCTTCCGTGTTACCCAACCCTAACAGCATGGGTGTGTGTATGTATTTATGTATATAAGCTAAAGGAATCTGTACTATTGTGTACTGTACCAAATTTTGCACAGCCACTCCCTATGACTCAGAGAATGTCATAGACTCAGATTTGAGCCCCAATTTTCATACTGCGCTTTTGAAAATCCACTTATTACCCACCATATACAAGAGTCATTGTCTGCTGCTGTGGCAGTTGGAAGCTGAGCCTTGTTTGGTTGCTGTTCTGCCACATGTCATTAATATGAGCTCTCAGCTTTGATTGGTTACTATGGGCAATGAGTATAAGACAAATGTGTGTGGATAGAAATACAGAAATAGGGGGAAATTTATTAGAAGTGTCCTGTATCAGTTGCCCATGGAAACCAATCAGAGATCAGTTGTAATTTTATAAACAGCTGTGGGAAAATAAAACTTGAGTTTTGATTGGTTGCCATGGGCAACTAGAGCAGTTCGGCTCTCAGACACTAATGATAAATCTCCACTCAAACAAAGTGACAGTCAGAGAAAAAGACAGTTGCTGGAATGAGAGTGTCAGAGACAGACAGTTGCTGTGCAGTGGCATCCCAGCGCGGCAGTCACTCTTACATATCTGAACTCCATAGACGGCTCCTGTGCTCCAGCTCAGGCGTCCCTTCCCCCTAGGATGAATGTGCAGTGGCTCTGTGAAATTTATAGGGCCAGCTTCGGAGAGAATGCCAGAGAGAAAGCTTGTTTTTAGACTTTTGCAATTATGTGTTGTGACCTCTGCTTCCATTCCCGACCTCCTGGCTGACTACGACTCTGTTTCAGCCTGCCAATTTTCTTGTTTTGCAGCGGGTTCGGGTAAATACTGGATGCCACTTAGACTCCCCTCCCAGGTATTGGCCTACATCATCGCTCGCGATGGTTCAGTGGGTCCACCACCACTGATCCTGACACTATGCTTCTTCAAAGTTGAACATTAAATGATAGAAGCTGATTTCTTTAATGTTTTCCATCCTGGAAAACTTATTTATATCCCATGTGCTTTTTTTCTTTTTTAGAAGACACACTAAAGACCAGGATTGTGTTTTTTTACTGAAATCTGGTGAATTGGCATGATTGACTACATGAACTTTGCAGCTTGTAGTTTTGTGGAGCCTTGGGTCATATAGTATAAACTTCCCCAAAAAATCTTGTTCCTCCTTCACCTCTACTTGGCATAGCACAATTTGAATCAAATGTAAAAAAAAAAAAAAGAAATTGTCTGTTAAAAAAACCTGTAAACATTTAATATGTTACAAATTTTAGAATATTAAAATTGACCATTTTTAACCTCCCTTATAAAGTAGAGGCAAAAATCTGGATATAGTAGCACTTTTTTCCCTATTAGTTGAAGTGTAAATATATGAACTCCAATATAAGCTCTAACTTAAAAGAATTTTTATGACCATTACAGTACATTTAGAAAAACATTAAAATTTTAATGTGTTCAAATATCAGTCCTTTGAAAATGCTTTTGATGATGACTCTTCTCTTTTATATTTTATTTAATTAATTATTTATGTAATGATGAATTTAGCATGGTTATATATTTTAAAAATACAGTACAATGGGGTCAGGGCTTCTTAGACTTTACACAACTCCATTCAAAACAATATGGTACAGAATATTAACTTGGCCCTTTGATTGGACTCTAAAGTAATTTTTTTTGGTTTTCTAAAAGCAAAAAAAAATCATCTTTCAAATAAAGTTTGCTATATATATATATTATTGACAAGCATTTTAACTAAATTTAAATATGGGGTAACTATTTCTACAAAGCTTTAACCCCTTAGTGGACCAAGCTCATTTGCACCTTGATGACCAAGGCCTATTTTTCAAAACCAGCGTGTGACACTTAATCTGGTTATTTATAACTTTAGAAGGATTTAACTTCCCCAAGTGTTTTTCAGTTCAAGTTAGTGGGAAATTTTGGTTGATATATTTAATATTTATTTTGGAGAAATAGGTGAATTTGGTTAACATTTAGAAAAAATTGGCTATTTTCGAAATTCAAAATGTTTTTTTTTTTCAAACTGATAGTCTTACTACCCAAATTAGTTGCTAAAAAAACATTTACTATATCTCAGCTTTGTGTTGGGGTGTTCATTGAAGAAGTGTCCTTCTGTTTTATTACGACACTAGAAAGATCACAAATCGATCAGTATTTTCTCAAATTTTCAAGGAAATTTTAGAATCAATTACTTCAAGGTCCAATTAATTCTTTAGGGGTTTTGGAAGTTCTGTTAATAGAAACCCATACATATCACGCTGTTCTATTAATTTCATCCCTCAAACTATTAAAAACAGCAGGTAGGAAGCTTGTTAACCTTTTTTTAGTATTCTACATAACTTCAAACAAAATATAGGTTTTATTTGGAATTCACTAATATTTATCATTAATACATTAATTTAGCCGAAAATTTCCCACGTTAACTGAATAAAAGTAGAAAACGCATCTATAAGTACATTGTGCAGGGGCTGGACTGAGCAGGCAGATACCAATGGCAGCCCCTGGAACCTTCATTAGATCCCCGGTTGCCTGGAAGTGAAGAGGGCACCCCGTGATCGCATCGCGGGGTGCCGGGATGACGTAAGCTGGGACCTGGGAGCAGAGTTTAAGTGGTATACAGTTTTCACCAGAGACCGCCACAAAGTGGTGCGACTTTGTGTGCACTACTTTGGTGGCAGCCAAGGCGAAGTACAGAGTAGTAGAGCAGTGTCGTAGTCGTGGACAGGTAGGTGGTCAGGAAAGGAAGAATGGGATCGTAGTCAGTAGCGGAGTAGAAGGTCAAGGCAGGCAGCAGAGTAGCGAAGTCAGAAACGGAGCCGAGGTCACAACAGGAAATCACCATTAATGCAAGGGATTCACTAAGCAAGCTTTCACTAAGGCACAAGGCACAAAGATCTTGTAGGGCATAAAAGGCTGGTTGTTTATTGGTTTGCCAGGTGGCCAGTGGCAATTAGTGGCATGCTGGCCCTTTAAATCTTGAGAAGCTGGCATGCATGCGCCCTAGGTTGCGGGATGTGCGTGCCGGATCAAGGAGACAGCGCTGGAATGCGGACAGGTGAGTGCACATGAGGCATGGCTGAGTGGGCACAGGGAGGAACACAGGTGCGTCTGCGACCTAAGAGGAGGGTCGCAGGAGCACCTGTGACTGTATATAGATCCCGCACCATTGACTGTGGGATCTAAAAGGTTAATTGCTGCTCGAGGCGAAAAATAAAATGCGGCCCACCCCCCAAGCTGCACCGGTTGTGGTATATACAGCCGCCACCCTCCTCAGTCATGGTATATACAGCCGCCACTCTACCCAGTTATGGTACATTTAGCCTCCACCCTACCCAGTCATAGTATATACATCTGCCACCGTCCCCCAGTTATAGTTTATGCAGCTTCCACCCTCTCCATTTCTTACAGCATGTGGCTATAAGTAAATTAAAAAAAATAGATACTCACCTTGAGCTCCCAATCCCCAATTGTCCTCTTTTTCTGCTCTGCACATCTCTGAAAACAGAGGTTACTGATTCTTCTGGTGGGCGATTCGTCTGACCAGAGCGATTCTGGGCTCTGGCATCTGCCGCCAGAGGCAGGAACGTCACCCTGCCTCATGCCAGGTACAGCCCTGCTTTGGGGGGTATTTATCAAGGCTTGTAGAAGTGTTATATAATTCCTGGCAAATAGGGCATACCAGGTTATAGCACAATTCTACGCCAGGTTAGCCATCACAGCTAACCTCCGAAGCCTCCTAATTAATCAAGCTACATGATAATTCTCCCTCATTGCCCCTGTTTTTAAGTATAGAGTTCTGATGTCTTCGTAAACAATGTAGTGAGACATTGCTCTTCTACTGACTGACAAATTGTCAGCTGTACATCATAATAAGCTTGCTCTTGGCAAATCCGGCACATGTGCAGTCATTTCATCATTGGCAATACAGAAAATGATCAAAAATGTATAGAATTTGACAAGAGCCAGCGGACATGCGTGCCCCCATTTTGGGGAGGATCTTTGCTCCTCATTTATGTCATTGGGAATCACAGATCCTCTGCAAAATGGCTGCTTGTCAAAATGCTTATGTTAGCTGACTCTTAGGAAATACACCTTCTTTCATTTTCTGCATTGTTCAACTGATGCAATGATGAGATGACTACGCATATGCAGGATTTGCTGAGAACCGGTAGACATCACTGGCTCTCTGGCAGGGTAAGTACTCACACCACTTTGATTTAAATGTTGCATATAACAGTTGACACCGTATTCTGTGCCAGCATCAAATGTGGGTGCTAACACTGCGGGGGGTGACTGAAGTTCAAATTCAGATTTGGGGGACCTGAACCTGCAATGTTCAACATGGTTCTGAACATTGTGGTTTGGGTCCTCTCATCACTATTCATTAGACCAATTTCTGCTGACTGTTTCCCCTAAATGAACTTTGGTTTGGGGCCTAATTTAGCCCTTATTCTGTAAAATTAACTTCAAATGATTGTTTAGTTTTTACTTGGGTTTATTAGTATAAGTCTTTGTTTGCTTAGAACAAAACAGTGTAATGATAAAAATCTTCAACTGTAATGGTTGAATTGTAGCCAATAACAGCTATTTATTTAATTCTGTTCCACTAATGATCATGTATTCTTCAATTTAATGGCATATTCATGCATACCCTGTGATTTTTTAATTCCTTGTCATTATCATTCAATATTTGAGAAGAAATATGAATTCACTGAACAGAATTGCTGCATTATAGTGAGCAATAATTTCAGAAATCTACTATATTATCAATTTTTTTGCTGACCACATTACCTGTTTGTGATTATAATCTCTAGTAGCAATCATTTCAATCAGTTTCCTATTGATCTTTACTTTAATATTCTAAGCTTCCACTAATAATGAATACTTGGTGTTTGCAATAGAATTCATGGAGTGGATTTATTATTTATTTTGTTTAGCATAGGTGTTATTTTATTAAGCTTGTGGTTATTGGTCGTGTGCAAGTTTTGAATGTGTCAGATGTAGAGATGAGCGAGCACTAAAATGTTCGGGTACTCGTTATTCGAGACAAACTTTTCCCGATGCTCGAGTGCTTGTCTCGAATAACGAGCCCTATTGAAGTCAATGGGAGACTCGAGCATTTTTCAAGGGGACCAAGTCTCTGCACAGGGAAGCTTGGCCAAACACCTGGGAACCTCAGAAAAGGATGGAAACACCACGGAAATGGACAGGAAACAGCAGGGGCAGCATGCATGGATGCCTCTGAGGCTGCTTAATCGCACCATTATGCCAAAATTATGGGCAAAAGCATGGCCATGACAGAGTGACCGAATGAGGCTAGATAGCATCTAAAACATGCAATAATTGACCCTGACACTATAGGGGATGGCATGGAGAGGCAGTGGCAGCAGTGGCAGGCTAGAGAATGTCATGGCGACAAACCCTAAATGGACTCAGGCTTCACTAAAGGAGGTGAGCAAGAAGTGCTGAAATGATTTCCTATGTGAACAAAAGGTTGTCAGTATATTTAGTCGATAACACAGCATGGTGGCGACATAGTGACCAAGTTCCATAACGTATCTGGTGAAACACCCGAAAAATGAGCCTGACACAGCTCTTTTGATAAGGGGACGACATGTGGAGGCAGCCATGGAGACGACTTCCATGATTAAGAGCGACAGTATGGGGCATTCATATTGCGCTGCTTTGATTGCAACTTCAGGTCTCCAGCATGGCGGCGACAGATGGGCCGAGTTCCACTATGTATCTGGTGAAACACCTGAAAATTCTGACTGACACAGCTCGGTTGATAAGGGGATGATGTGCTGCATATCCACTCGTGCTCCAGCGTCTGGGGTATAGAGAGTTGAAAGTTGCGCATGGAGACATTGGTGGACGCTGTGGAGGATCGTGGAGGCAAAATGGACAGGAAACAGCAGGGGCAGCATGCATGGATGCCTCTGAGGCTGCCTAATCTTGGGATGGAGCTGGCGGTCCGCTGCCAGGCGAGCTTTCGCCTGTCCAAGCCCCTGTCTCTCGGCTCCTCCCCACCCAAAATGGGCTTGGGGGCCAGAAGCGTTTGCTTTGAAAAAATTATAATTTTCAAAGCAGGCCGGGTCGTTTGAATATTTCACCTAGGAATAATGGAATAGCATAGTGGTTCTATTTTTAATTGTTTTTTCGTAAATGGTTCCATGATTAAGAGCGACAGTATGGGGCATCCATATTGCGCTGCTATGATTGCAACTTCAGGTCTCCAGCATGGCGGCGACAGATGGGCCAAGTTCCACTATGTATGTGGTGAAACACCTGAAAATTCTGCCTGACACAGCTCGTTTGATAAGGGGACGATTTAGTGAAGTAGTAGTAGATTAAAGGTGCTGCAGTTAAAACTATGTTAGTTGGATCTTGGGATGGAGCTGGCGCTCTGCTGCCAGGCGAGCTTTTGCCTATCCAAGCCCCTGTCTCTCTGCTACTCCCCAAACAGCACTTCTAAGAACCTTTTGTATAAGATCAAGTGTAGTAGTGTTCTTATAAGTTTGGGTTATTGCGGGTGAGGGGAATGTAAACAGATGCGCAAGAAGCTCTGAAATTATATTGGTAAATGATAAAAGTTTGCCAGTATATTTTGTGTATTACATAGCAGGGTGGGGACAAAGTTAACAAGTTTGATGTGGAAGCCATGAAAACAACCCAAAATTCTGTAAGACACAGCTCGTTTGATAAGGGGACCATGTATGGAGGCAGCTATATGGACGACTTTTGGAGGCAGCTATGGCAATGACGTGTGGAGGTAGCAATGGAGACAACGTGTGGAGGCAGCTAAAAAGACGACTTGTGGAGGCTGCTATGGAGACAATTAGTTTAAATAGTGCCTGTATGTGGCAGTCCAAAAAAGTTTTCAAACCAGAGGAGCAGGTAGGTGGTCCAAGAGGAAAATTAAATAGATTGAGTGCCTGTATGTGGCAGTCCAAAAAAGTTTTCAAACCAGAGGAGCAGGTAGGTGGTCCTCCAGAAAAATTAAATAGATTGAGTGCCTGTATGTGGCACTCCCAAAAATTGTTTAAAACAGAGGACCGGGTAGGTGGCCCTCCAGAAAAATTAAATACATAGAGTACTATAGCTAGAGCCAGTTGGCCCTGGCAAAAAATAGCCAGTTTCCTCTGCTTTAGTGTACAAAGAGGAGGAGAAGGAGGACAATGAGGAGGAGGAGTGCATACATTATTCAGGTTGAGCTTCTTTCACCTGGTGGAAAATGGAAATCCTGAGAAATCCAGGCTTTATTCATCTTGATAAGCGTCAGCCTGTCAGCGCTGTCAGTCGACAGGCGTGTACGCTTATCGGTGATGATGCCACCAGCTGCAGTGAAAACCCGCTCGGACAACACGCTAGCGGCAGGGCAGGCAAGAACCTCCAAGGCGTACAGCGCCAGTTCGTGCCACATGTCCAGCTTTGAAACCCAGTAGTTGTAGGGAGCTGTGTGATCATTTAGGACGATGGTATGGTCAGCTACGTACTCCCTCACCATCTTTCTGTAAAGATCAGCCCTACTCTGCCGAGACTGGGGACAGGTGACAGTGTCTTGCTGGGGTGACATAAAACTGGCAAAGGCCTTGTAAAGCGTACCCCTGCCAGTGCTGGACAAGCTGCCTGCTCGCCTACTCTCCCTCGCTACTTGTCCCGCAGAACTACGCACTCTGCCGCTAGCGCTGTCAGAAGGGAAATACTGTTTCAGCTTGTGCACCAGGGCCTGCTGGTATTCATGCATTCTCACACTCCTTTCCTCTCCAGGGATGAGAGTGGAAAGATTTTGCTTGTACCGTGGGTCCAGGAGAGTGAATATCGGTGCTGGAATAAATTCTTTGAACGCGAGGGTCAAGGGATAGGCAGCCTAGCATGAAATCTGAGTTCCAACGCGCAAGAATTCACTCCCCTCACTGGCCTGACTGTCCATTTCCTCCTCCTCCAACTCCTCTTCTTCTGCCCATACACGCTGAACAGTGAAGGACTGAACAATGGTCCCCTCTTTTGTCTCGCCAACATTCTCCTCCTCTTCCTCCTCATCCTCCTCCACCTCCTCCGATATGCGCTGAGAAACAGACCTGAGGGTGCTTTGGCTATCAACAAGGGTATCTTCTTCCCCCGTCTCTTGTGACGAGCGCAAAGCTTCCGACTTCATGCTGGCCAGAGAGTTTTTCAACAGGCCAAGCAGCGTGAAGGTGAGGCTGATGATGGAGGCATCGCCACTGACCATCTGTGTTGACTCCTCAAAGTTACTCAGCACCTGACAGATATCAGACATCCACATCCACTCCTCATTGTAGACTTGAGGAAGCTGACTGACCTCACTACCAGTTCTGGTGGAAGTTGACATCTGGCAGTCTACAATCGCTCTGCGCTGCTGGTAAACTCTGGATAACATGGTTAATGTTGAATTCCACCTCGTGGGCACGTCGCACAACAGTTGGTGAGCGGGCAGTTGGAGGAGGCGCTGCACTGCCCTGAGATTGGCAGCATCAGTGCTGGACTTCCTGAAATGCGCACAGATGCGGCGCACCTTTGTGACCAAATCAGACAGACTGGGGTATGTCTTGAGGAAACGCTGAACTATGAGATTTAACACATGGGCCAGGCATGGCACATGTGTCAGTCTGCCGAGTTGCAGAGCCGCCACCAGGTTACGGCCATTGTCACACACAACCATGCCTGGCTTCAGGTTCAGCGGTGCCAGCCACAGTTCAGTCTGCACCGTGATGCCCTGTAATAGCTCTTGGGCGGTGTGCCTTTTATCGCCTAGGCTCAGCAGTTTGAGCACCGCCTGCTGTCGCTTAGCGATGGCACTGCTGCTGTGCCTAGAGCTACCGACTGATGGCGCCATGCCCACGGATGGTAATTCGGAGGAGGAGGTGGAGCAGGGGTGGGAGGAGGAGGCATAGTAGGCCTTTGAGACCTGGACCGAGGTAGGCCCCGCAATCCTCAGCGTCGGCAGTATATGACCAGCCCTAGGGTCAGACTCGGTCCCAGCCTCCACCAAGTTAGCGCAATGTGCCGTCAGCGATATATAGTGGCCCTGCCCGGCAGCACTCGTCCACGTGTCCGTGGTCAGGTGGACCTTGTCAGAAACGGCGTTGGTCAGGGTACGGATGATGTTGTTTGACACGTGCTTGTGCAGGGCTGGGACGGCACATCGGGAAAAGTAGTGGCGGGTGGGGACAGAATACCGAGGGGTGGCCGCCGCCATGAGGTTTCGAAAGGCCTCGGTCTTTACCAGCCTATAGGGCATCATCTCCAGGCTAAGCAGATTGGAGATGTGGACGTTGAGGGCTTGGGCGTGTGGGTGGGTTGCACTATACTTCCTTTTGCGCTCCAGCGTCTGGGATATGGAGAGCTAAACGCTGGTGGATTCTGTGGAGGATCGTGGAGGTGAAGATGGGGTTTTCGCACGGGAGGTGTTTGGGCCGGGGTCCTGGGCAGGGGGCTGACTAGCAGATGACACAGGGGAAGGAGCAGTGGTGTGCCCGGCTGGAGGTGAATGGGCTTGGTGCCATTGAGTGGGGAGTTTAGCATTCATATGCCTGCGCATACTGGTGGTAGTTAAGCTAGTAGTGGTGGAACCCCTGCTGATCCTGGTTTGGCAAAGGTTGCACACCACAGTCCGTCGGTCATCCGGTGTTTCTTTAAAGAACCTCCAGACTTCTGAAAATCTAGCCCTCGCCACGGGAGCTTGACTACGTGAAACATTTGGCGCTGATGCACCAGCTCTGGCCCTGCCTCTCCGTCTTGCCTCACCACTGCCTCTTCCAACCTGTTCTGGTATAGGACTCGCCTCCGTCTCGAAGCACTGTGTTCACCCGGCCTATCAACCCAGCTTGGGTCTGTCACCTCATCATCCTCCGATCCCTCAGTCTGCTCCCCCCTCGGACTTCCTGCCCTGACAACAACTTTACCACTGTCTGACAAACGTGTCTCCTCATCGTCCGACACCTCTTTACACACTTCTTCCACTTCATCAATAATGTCATCATCACCCACAGACTGCGACCGGTGGAAAACCTGGGCATCGGAAAATAGCTCAGCAGCAACCGGACAAGTGGTTTGTGACTGTGGGAAGGGTCCAGAAAACAGTTCCTCACAGTATGCTGGTTCAAATGCCAAATTTTCCTGGGAGGGGGCAGACTGGGGAAAAGGAGGCTGAGGCGGAGGAGCTGGAGGAGTGCTGCGTGGAAGACTTACTGGTGGACAAATGGCTAGAAGCATTGTCCACAATCCACGACATCACCTGTTCGTACTGTTCTGGCCTCAACAGTGCTCTACCACGAGTCCCAGTAACTTGAGACTTGATGAATCTAGGGAGTGTAGCTCTGTGACGTTCCCCTGCTCCCTCATCAGCAGGTGGTGTCTCACCCCGCCCAGGACCACGGCCCCTGACCCCTGCAGTAGTTGGACGCCCACGTCCACGCCCTCGTCCTCTACCCCTAGCCCTCGGGTTAAACAATTTCAAAATTAAAGTGTAAACTTTAAAAAAAAAATTTTGTGTGTTTTTTTTTTTTTTTTTTAAACAAAACGATGCTATCCTATTGCTATGGCTAGTTTCTAACCTACACTGACAGCACACAACTGGATTTTGTGCTGTGCCTGATGACTTTGAGTTATTAAAAGAAATAAACGTAAAAAAAATAAATCAGCAGACTGTGCCTAATTCAAATCAAACCCCTAATAAATTGTCCCACTTCGGTGTTTGAGGTGGATATGTGTGTAACTAAGAGCTAAACACAACGGTCGCAAGTCTCCCAGCAAATTCCTCACAATATGGTACTAGCTGCACTACCAGTAAAATTACTTTAATTCAGAAAAATAACTGTGAAAAATTAAATTGTATGTTCACAAATGCCAGAAGTATCACAGGCAAAATGGGCGAGCTTGAGGCTCGGATATTAGAGGAACAGTTAGATGTTGTTGGTGTAGCAGAGACATGGCTTGATGCATCGCATGATTGGGGTGTTAATATTCAAGGTTTTACACTCTTTCGGAAAGACAGGGCAAATAGGAGGGGAGGTGGTGTATGTCTGTATGTCAGAAGAGACTTAAAAGCGGTTGTGAATGAGTCAGTGGTCTCAGAGTGTGAGGAGGCTGAAACTTTGTGGGTTGAAATTCAAAGCCAAGAGAGCTTTGAGAAAATTATTTAGGTGTAATTTATAGACCCCCTAACATCTCTGAGGAAATAGAGGGTCACCTATATAAACAGATGGAGCGGGTTGCACAGGAGGGGACCGTAGTGATAATGGGAGACTTTAACTTTCCAAATATAAATTGGGGTCAGGGCTCGTCTTCATCTGTGAAGGGGAGACATTTTATGAACATTCTTCAGGATAATTTTATGGTGCAGCTTGTAGAAGATCCCACAAGAGGTGACGCATTGTTGGACCTTGTGATTTCTAACAATGCAGAGATTGTCCAAAATGTCAGGATCCGGGAACCCCTTGGGAACAGCGATCATAATATAATTATGTTCCTCTTAAACTTTAAAAAACAGAAACAGGTGGGAAAATCGAAAACTTTGAATTTTAAGCGGCTAATTTCCAAAAATTCAGGGCTGCAATACAGAATATAGACTGGGATCAGATACTGTCACATGGTGATACTAATGTTAAATGGGAGAAATTCAAATCTATCCTGGGTTTTTATACTTCTAAATTTATTCCAATAGGTAACAAGTATAGACGGGCTAGATTACACCCCTCGTGGCTTACAGCTACAGTTAAAAGGGCAATTAATGAGAAAAAGAGGGCATTTAAAAAATATAAATCTGACGGGTCACCTGAGGCTTTCAATACTTACAAAAAACTTACCAAAATCTGTAAAAAGGAAATCAAATCAGCCAAAATACAAAATGAAAGACAGGTGGCTAAAGATTGCAAAACAAATCCCAAGAAATTTTTTAGGTATATCAATGCAAAAAAAATGGTTCACAACAGGTTGGACCCCTTTATTCTGAAAATGGGGCATCGGTGACTGGAGACCAAGAGAAGGCAGAGATATTTAATAGGTTTTTTAGCTCCGTTTATACAATGGAAGAGAGAACTTCTGACTTGGGTGGTGCCAGTGCGAGTCATGCACCCTGTAATATACTAGACTGGCTGCACGTAGGCATTATCCAATCTAAGCTCAATAAAATCAATGTGTACAAAGCTCCTGGACCAGATGGGTTACCACCCAGAGTTCTTAAAGAACTCAGTTCTGTTATTGCTGTACCACTGTCTAAAATCTTCAGGGATTCTGTAATGTCTGGTGTGGTGCCAAGTGACTGGCGCAAGGCAAATGTGGTGCCAATATATAAAAAGGGCTCTAGAACTTCGCCAGGCAATTACAGGCCTGTAAGCTTAACTTCCATTGTGGGGAAAGTGTTGGAAGGGTTAGTAAAAGACTACATACTGGAGTATGTGACATCAAATAGTATTGTGAGGGTCAAGATAATGATTATATGCTTTATGGATTGTATACAGTGCCCTTGCCCTATATTTTGTACTTTGTCTGTTGAGAACTACAGAGCTTTTCCCTTACATCAGTTTTAACCAGACATGCAACTGTCAGCGGAATCAAGTCTTGTGATGGAACAGAAGATGGAAGAGCAGATGTTGCTCCAAAGATAGTACCAGGTTTGGAGTAAAGGTAACTTCCTATCTCAAGTACAGAGATGAAGCCTGCATGGCAACCATAATTAAGTTGGAAGACCATCAGCAAGAGCGGGGGGCCAGACAATATGTCTTAGCTATAACCAATTATATGATTTTAATGTATGTGACCCACACCTTTTTCTATGGGTATAAGAAGCTAGTGTAATCAGGAAATAACACAGTTATTTCCTTTTCTGTTCGCAAGTTAAGAGCATGAACCTAAGATAAAACAGAACTTCAGTCTTCTGTCTTTTCTTTCCAAACGTGCACGCATGCTCAAATAATTTGGAGTGTCTGGGAGAGAGTTGAAGGCGGGATTGACCCGACCCCGACAGTGGCGCCAACGTGGGGCATCCCGCTGTACCGGCACCGAGGACCCGAA
Source organism: Engystomops pustulosus (assembly GCA_019512145.1). Lineage (NCBI taxonomy): Eukaryota > Metazoa > Chordata > Amphibia > Anura > Leptodactylidae > Engystomops > Engystomops pustulosus. Next base: position 31,013,411 of record CM033651.1, on the reverse strand, counting down.
CCGAGGACGGAGGACGAACGCTTGTCCCACCAATGAGGACCGCGCGCCTCACTGAGTCACGGTAAGTAATGCATATATATATGTGTTAGACTTCCCTGTGATCTGGGGTGGATAAGTTGTAGTTCTGATACTTGTGGTCTAAGGGCTGATTGTCTGAGTGGTGAGACTATTTTTCTTTACGGTGATCGCTGGGATGGTTCAGAACTGATACATAGTGACACTTCCCTATTGTGTGTCACATGATCACCACGCCTCATTCTCTCAGACACTGAGTCAGACTTTGGGTGGAAAGTGAAAGTAAAAGGCTTCATTGTGACATATAGAGTCTCCTGCCCCCCTCGTAGAAGCTGGGGAGGAAGTTTGCGGTGAGAATAGTACAGATTGACATCCTCTGTTCTGGGATATGGGCACTGGTTACGTGTCCGGATTGTTTTTATTGTTTTTTGTTTTTATCTTTTATACGGGGGGAGGGAATTAAGGTGGTTAGGGTTAGAGACCGGTAAGATAGCATTGGCTCACTAGGAGACCGGCTGATTGAGGTACCGAGGGAAGCAGTTTATGAGCTCAATAGCTCTCAACGGGTGTGTGATCAGAGGTTTGGTAGGTTAGGGACTTTGATTTTGCTGACACACGACGTGAGCCGGGGCCCCTGCGTTAGGTGAGTAGCTACACAACGTGTACCTGTTAGAACATATGTAGTGTGTGTTAGAAAGTGCATACCCTCCCGGGGGCAGAGACTGCAGTCAGGCTTGTTGAAAAAAGGGAGGAAAAAAAGTATGTTAATAATTGTGTTAGGTGTACAAGTATGTTGATATGGCCCTCAAAGGGAAGGTTGCAGCCTTCAGTGTGGAAGCAAATTCTAACCACAAGCAGAGGTGTGTGTTTAGAAGATAGGGCATACTGGAAGCTGCTCAGGCTCACTACAAGTGCCAGAGCATTGCAATTGAAGGATGGTCAGAAGTGCGAGGAGGTGGGGTTGCAAAAGCGGAAGTGCTATAGGATATGTGAAGCCTTTAGATTAGATGTGAATGTGGAACTAAGAATGGCGACAGCACCATGTGCTCAGCCATCGCCCTAATGGCGGCCAGCCTGTCCAGAAGGGTGGACATGTACAGTTTGTGGTTTACAAAATCCTGAGTGGGGCAGAATCATTGCCGTCAATGTGGTGCCCCAGACCTACCATTAATTTGGTTCAACCCCCCTTTGTCCAAGCCCGCCTTTAACCCACCTAGTGGCCATCTTGGTACACCCTAATTCAACCACTATACCCCCTAATTACCTCCTCCGGTCAGTACTATCAGGGTCCAGCCCCTGTGCCTCACAAATGGGACCGGGAGTTGAGAATGTACTGGGTGAGAAGTCAACTGAAGACCCCACCCCCGTGTGGTCTCTCCGAGGAATTACCCAAAAAATTCTGCCGAAGTTGTCCCTGGGTAAAAAAAACCCCAGAACCAATAGCAATTTTCCCCCAAATCATTGCCACCCCCACCACCCTATGCAAGTTTGAGAAAATGTTGGGCCCCTAGCTCACACGGATGTATAATACCCCTAAAGGAGGTCAGTATAATTCTACCCTGGGGGACATGGGGACATAACTACCCATGAAGTAGAGCAGTAGTGAATCCAGTCCAATCAGCTACACATTATGGAGGTCGGCCAGGAAATAAGCAAGAAGGGGGTTCACGATTCAGCGGAGAGCAACAATTTATACAGAATAACGGTTTCTTGAACCAGAGCAGTGGTAGTTGCTAATTTGGGTGGTATTGCCCTGCAGTCCTTATTCATGCAGTGGTCCTGTTGGATGGGCAGGAGCCAGAGATACGAGCCAGTACTCTCGGTCACGTGGAATTCATTAGTGTCTGCTGCTAAAGGGAAACCCCAACCGGTATAGGCCTCGCAGAAGAGGTGTCTTACCCTGATATCCATAGGTATTTATCATTATCCAGTAGCTGAATGTTATGTAATGTGCGGACTGTCCTCCAGTTTCATAAAAATCCCCCCGATCGCAGATATAGAAGAGATTAGGTTGGTTTCCAATTCCCACTACATGCACTCAAACTCTGTGTCACACGACTAAACGATGGGATTAGTGGATAATGAAGAGGTTGCTCTATACACCTCTGTAAACATAGTGCAACCAGATGAAACCGAGATTACAGTAAGATATGTCCCTTTTAGTCCCAAACAGTTGACTCGTTAGTGGAAAGCTCCCTGAACCTGATAAATTCCCTATGCAGTTTGTCCGTATACTGGACATTAATAGGAAAATTTTTGGAGGAACGTGGAAAGATTCTGTTTAATGTGATTACTGTTAGGGCACCTGAGACCTATCTCAAACAATACTCCACACTTAGATGCATCCAAAATCACTGATCAGACTACACATGATCAGGCATACAATTTATGAGCAATAAAAGGGTGGGCACAAGCTTGTCTCAGTGATCAAGCCGGCAAATTCAGGATGTAAGCAGGAACCTGATGAGGCAGAAAAGTATGCTGCTAGAATGGTACAGCAGTTTGAGGATCTCGGATTCTCAGCACACAACAAATTCAGGCTACCATAGTAAAGGCTTTTATCGATGGTTGGAAGAGAACCTTAAGGAAAAGATTATCAGAACCAGACCCGAAATATATCTGCTGACTACAAAGATGCAGTCACTATAGTAAAAGGATTTCAATGTTCTAATGGCCAAAGATAGAAGAGAAGAAAAAGAAGAAAATTATGATGCTTACAACGAAAAAAAACGCAGAGGATTAGCAGAGGAGGATGATACAGGGGGGACCCCATTATGATGCAACAGCAACCTAGTCCATATAATGGAACCAGGCCCACGCAATTATCATCAGAGAATTGGCCAAACGATGGCAAGTTCCCCGCCAGGATCAGCACATGTCAGCAATTTATTAGGAGGCCCAAGTCAGGCCCCCAACCTCGCAACTGGGCCTCCTATTGTTGGGAGATGTCACCGCCCAGGTCAACTATAAAAAACAACTGTAAGGCCAACCTCCCGGCCGATGCCAACCCCAGTCTCATCCCTCAGGGATCACGTCCGGAAGAAATCCAGCCATGGTGAACCAAATCCTAACCATACCCAACAACAATCCTGGTGACCCTAGGCAATGAAGGTCAGGCCAGCCAGTCCCATCTGCCCCAATGTTTCCAACACTCACCCTGTGGAATGGTAACTTTACAGGTGAGACAAAACCCCTAGTTTATGGTGGATACTGGCGCGGCCACTTCAGTCATCTCAGCTAAAGCCTGCCCCCCTACGGTCCCTTTGTCGAAGATACATCTACTTGTATTGGCATTGAAGATCTACTCACTCCTCCCACTAACTGTCCCTAATCTGCTGGTCCTATCCCAGACATTCAATGATTACAGTTTCTTGTCTCAGACACCTGCCCATCATCTACTGGGAGACTGATTTTCTACAGAAACTAAAGCCAACATCTCCTACACGCAGAAGGCATGACTTAGAACTTAAAGACCCCACTTCCCAGGGGGAGTCTTACGATGGTCTATTAAAAGCTCCTACCAGCATCATGTCTCTACAGATCAAGGATTCCTTGAATATGACGGACCGTTCAACCAGTTACCTAGTGGTCTCTGGTCTCAGGACCCGATGATGTTGGCTGACTTACCCAGTCCCACCGGTCATGGTGTACTTAAAGAAGGAGCTGCATACCCCAATTGCCCAATATCGCTTAAGGCTGTCAAGAAGAAAGCTTGGGAGAGCAAAATCAACTCTCCTGGAGGCAGGGAGTATGGTGAGGTGCACCTCCCCCGTGCAAACACCATTGTTCCCAATAAAGAAAGAAATCAGTCAAAGTCAACCACCCAAATAACAGATGGTACAGACTTGAGGGCGGTGAACGCTGCCACCATCCTGGAAACCCCTGTGGTTCCCAACCCCAAACACCCTACTTCGGGGGTCCGGCCTGCCCAAGCCGATATTGTTCACAGTGATTGACTTGGCAAACGCTTTCTTTAGTGTGCCATTGCACGAAAACGCCGATACCCTTTTCGCCTTTACACAACAGGGGGGACAACAATGGACAGGAACCACAGGAACCCAGAATAGTCCCAATCAATTCACCAGGCTATGAAGACATTCTACACCAGGATTCTAGAGAACCCCAGGTCACACTGTTACAATACGTGGATGAACTTTTGCTTTGTGGCGGTGCTTCCACCATCATTCCTGCTTCACTGTATTTATCTCCATTTGTATACCATCAATTGGAGTCTCCAAGACAAGGTGCAATGGTGCCAATCCAAAGTTGTGTTTTGGACACTGCATCTCTCAGGGTGCAAGACACCTACCGAGGAAAGAAAATTGACTATTTTAGCCTCTTTATCCAGGACTATTCCCACTCCAAACCTTCTGGGCCTAGGTCACCTACTGCCAGCAATGGATACCGGATGCTTCAGTCACATGCAGCCTCTTTATGATGTTTGAAAACAGGAGGCCCATTGCCACATCATGCCTGGATCGGGCAACCTACCAGCGACAAGTGGATTCTTTCAACTACCTGCAGAAGGCGTAGCTAGTACCCAGCGTTGGGCATCCCCAACTATGACAAGAATTCAACGTCTTTATTCAGAAGCTCATGGGCATGCATGCGAGTGCTGACGCAACTCCATACTGGGAGACAAAGACCAATTGGTCTAATCAGCCAGACTTGACCCAGTCGCCAAACAGCGCCCACTTGCCTGAAGGCTGTACATGCCGCACATCTACTGTTGGATAAAACAGCGGATATCGTCCTGGGACATGACCTGGTGATACAGCACCGCATGACAGGCAGCAGTGTTACAACAACTTGCCCAGACAGTTGCACACCAAAGAGGACCTCAGCTGCAGTGCTCGCTACTACGCCTACACACATTACTTTTAAAAGATGTCAAACAGTGAACCGGCCACCTTATATCACAGGTCCTCTGGAGAAGCGGAAGGGCACATACCCTTTGAGAAGCTGGAAACAACTGTTACAACTTTTGGAACGAAGAGACTGCCTCACCTGCTAATGTCCCAGAGGGAAGAGATGCCTCAAGCTGACTTGACCTTTGGACGGACGGATCAAGATATGCTGATGACTCAGAAAGTTCCATGCAGGTTTTGCTGTCACTTCTGAGACCGAAGTCCTCATAGCAGAAGCGCTACCCAACATTATCAGAGCAGGAAGCGAACTCTTGGCTTTGGAAACGCCTGTATAACTGGCTAAAGGAAAAACTGCCAATATAAGGACAGATTCCAGAATGCTTGTGGCGTCGCCCATGACTTCGGAATGATCTGGAAGAACAGAGGGTTTTCACAGCTCAGGAACACCTGTGAAGCATGCAGAACGCATCAAGTCCCTTATGTCAGCACGGAGCTACCCACCAAGGTAGCGGTGATCAAAGTAAAGGCACATGGCAAACTCAACAGTAGAAATGCCAGGGGCAATCATAACGCCAGTGATGGCGAACCTTTTTGAGACAGAGGCCCCAGCTACAACCAAAACCCACTTATATGTCGCAAAGTGCCAACATGACAGAGTAACTTATTGATCCCGCTGTATCACAGGTTTTTAATCGTATTGGTGTCCTGATTTCACCAATATAATGGAAAGATGATGGAGGAATCCGATTGTAGCTTCCCACCAGGGTCCCTAAAGTGGAGGGATCAGGTACCCAGATGACAATCCATCTCTGTCCCCACCTTCTCACTCCTCCGTAGTCCTGGCAGCCAAGGATGTCGCTTTAAATAGCCCTGACCATGGCACGTGCTGAGCTGTCTTGGCACGCAGGAGGAAGCCTTGAGTCATCTGGCAAACTCTAATTGGGGTGAGGCCTGGGGTGCCCACAAAGGGCTCAGAGTGCCATCTCTGGCACCCGTGCCATGTTCGCCACCACTGATCTAGCCATGCAAGCGGCAAAAGAAAGCATGCTTTGGGTAGTGTTCCTTCAAAGGCTGGATCCAACATTGCAAGATGCATATCCCACCAGATAATTACCAGAGCCCAGGCAAAGACAAAACTTGGAAGAGACGGAAAAAAGATACAGAGTCAGACAACGAAGGGTTGTTGCAGGCCAGGAGATGAACAACCGGATAATGGAAGAACAACACCGAGCTACCTCAGAAGAGAAGAAGCAATGGAACAGCAGGTGCTGAAAAAGATCAAGGTATATGGAAAGGAGAAACCTGATATGCCTCCCTAGGCGATTGTACCCTGCAGTCATCGCATGGGCCCATGGAGCCACCCCAGGGAAAGAACCAAGCTTACGCCGCATCCAGAGAATTTATTACCGCCCGGGAATCAAAACTGCCATTGCTGCATACAATCAGGCCTGTACCGTATGCACCAACTGCAATCCTGCCCCCAGCAAGTACCCAAACAACACTTGCCAAACAGAATACCCATTTCAAAGGACCAAGTGGACCAATCCAGCTACCCAAGGAAGGGAAAAACACGAATATGTACTTGTGGTAGTAGACATGTTCCGGATGGCCAGAGGCGTACCCAGTAGAGAACCGAATCAAAAAACTAAAGAAAAGAAACTGATCACTGAGACAGTTTGCAGATTGGGGTGCCGCAAGTTATGGTCGACCAGGGCCCTGCTTTTCTTCTCAGATATTCAGAGAGTTATGGAACATGTTGGAGTAGATTTGGGCCTACAAACACATACGCCACAGAGCTCAGGAAAGGTAGTAGAGAGGATGTGAATGGTACCCTAAAGAACAAGTACTCCAAATGTCCCAGGACAGTCCCTCCCTGGCCAGAAATTGTCCCCATTGCTTGATCATGTTCAACACACTGCCCAGGCCAAACTGGTCTCACCCCCTATGAGATTTTGTTTGGCAACCACCTGTTTTTCCCATAATAAGTAAGCAGGAATGTCTGAAAGTCATGATAAGACGTACAAATATGTAATTGAATTGTCCAAGGAATTAACTAATCTGCATGCTGCAGTTGTTGCTCTCTTCCAGAGTATCAGGTGACATAGTCCACAACTTCCAGCCAGGTGATCAGGTTTGAGTGAAGAAGCATTCAGGAAGATTGTTCCAACCCAGATTCGAGGGACCTACACAGTGGTCTGGTAACGCTACAGCGGTGAAACTTGAAGGGAAACCACATGGATACACGCGTCACACCGCAAAGGGAAGACAAAATGAAGCTCTATATCTTTTTTTAAGTTGTTTAATAATCACAAATAACTGCCAAATCACAACCTTTTGGGTACATACCAGCCCCGTATGAAGAGTATTCTTTGATTTTTGTGATATCGTAGATTGTTCAAGGGACAGAGGACATTAGATGGGCCATCATACCATACAAGGGTGAAGCACAGTCTACATCTGTGTAACCCGTCCGAGGAATGAGAACTGTAACTCATGGTCAGATGTAGGGTGGAACACAGGGAGAAAAAGTGGGGATATAGACCCCAGAGGGTTGGCAAGGACAACAAACATGGCAAATCCCTCCTTGACCGGATGTCTCGATCTGGGGGGAGTCCCGACTAGATCATGTAAATACCCAGGCAACGTCTTCCTTTGTTCATAAGCATTACAATGCCTCCCCAGGAGATTAGGAAATATGTGCTAGGATGCTACAGGGGGACGCTAAATGGAAGCTGGGATGTTCGAATTGCGGGACGCCAAATTGAGACCACAAGTGCCCCAGTAAATAATATAGCAGGAGCAGATCAAGAACTACAGAAAGAAGTAAGCGCAGGGTAATACCAGTTCCCGGGCTAAAATGGGAAGAGGTTTTCTACGAAACTCAAGTTGTCCCAGAAAGAACTTATGGTTAGAATGGGTAAGGTATACTGTAAAGGCACATAAAATTCAGTCGGATGCATAGCTGTGCAGGGGGGCAATCCTCTCTAACCAACCAACCCTATGTGATCCCACATATAGATAAAACTGACCTGTTTGATGAAACTTTTAAAGGGCCAGAATACCTCTGATTGTTGGAATATCTACCTTTAGTTCATGTTAGATCTAAGGTAAGAACCCCAGGTGAAATGGGTTGAGCAGGGGAACTATACCTGTGTATCTCTGACTCACTGATGCCAAAACTCCCTGGGGGTGTTGTGAAAAAGGTTTTTGCCAAGAGATTGTCACCATAGACTCAGGTTTTGTCCGACCAACTTCTTTCCTTATGATGTCTTTTGGCTTTGTGGATGGTAAGACTGAGGAATCGCCTCCCCCAATCATGGAGGGGTCATGTGCTCTAGTTAAATTAAGTCCTGCCTTCTTGATGTTACACTGGATCGACTCATAAAAATGAACAGGTAAAGAATTTAAAAAGGTCACTAAGTAACACTGATTACGGGACAGATCTGATGTTTACATAGTATATTGGTGTCCCAAGGGGTGGTCCCGACCGATACAAGGCTCAGGATCAGATTGCAGCCGGATTTGCTTCCTAATTCCCAAGTGCAAATCAACAAAATGTGGACTGGATAATTTACGTTTACTATAATGAACAGAGGTTTGTAAATATAGTAGGGATGCTTTCACTAGTATTGTGGAAGAACTGGGCCCAATACTAGAATGACTTTGCAAATAGATGACCCTAGATATGATACTGCAGAAAAAGGTGGAGTGTTGTGGAATGATAGAGAAGACTGTTGCATCTACATCCCTCAGAATTCAGGTGCTGGTGGTAAAACACTGATAGCAATAAAGAAAATTACAGCATTGGCACTGAGATGAAAAATGCAGGGGTAGATACCTCCTGGGCAGCATGGTTTACTAGCTGGACAGGGGGGTGGAAGGCCCTTCCAACAGATAGGATTGGTACTACTCGGGATGTTCATCCTGGCTCATTTCTCTTATGTTGTTGTATACCATATACAAGAGGTTGGCCAAAAAGAAAATTGCGAAATACAAGGCTAAAGGAGTTTTTCCGAATATCGATAAACAGTCTGTTTGTTATATGTCCATGGAATAAAATCTGCCCGAGTCCTGAAGATTCTCAGTTCTGTCAGAACAGCCTGATGTTCCAGTTCTGGAACACCCAAATTCTTCCCCGATAGATGACCTACCTACCATTGTGATCTCAGAATACTTAGCCCCCTCCCCAATAGTGGAAGCTTTAGTGTAAGGGAAAGAAGGAGGACTCCATGTGTCAGTAAGGTTAGTGCTGGGAAATTGATCCAGGTGTCACAAGGGCACGTTGGGTCAATGACTCAGTGAAGCAATCCACTCCCCTCTCCCACCACATGGACAGCCTATAGGAAAAATGAATCGCAGTGAAGTGTAGGGAAAAGCTCAGTATTTAGGGGGGAATTGTGAGGGTCAAGATAATGATTATATGCTTCTAATGATTATATGCTTTATGATTGTATACATGTGCCCTTTGCCCTATATTTTGTACTTTGTCTGTTGAGAAATACAGAGCTTTTCCCTTACATCAGTTTTAACCAGACATGCAACTGTCAGCGGAACTCATATCTTGTGATGGAAAGCAGAAGATGGAAGAGCAGATGTTGCTCCAAAGATAGTACCAGGTTTTTGGAGTAAAGGTTAACTTCCTAATCTTCAAGCTACAGAAGATGACGCCTGCATGGCAACTATAATCTAAGTTGGAAGACCAATCAGCAAGAGCCGGGGGGCCAGACATATATGCTTAGCTATAACCAATTATAATGATTTTAATGTATGTGACCACACCTTTTTCTATGGGTATAAGAAGCTATGTAATCAGGAAATAAACACAGTTCATTTCTCTTTTCTGTTCATAAACCTAAGATAAAACAGAACTTCAGTCTTCTGTCTTTTCTTATCCAAACGTGCACGCATGCTCAAATAATTTGGAGTGTCTGGGAGAAGAGTGTAAGGCGGGATTGACCCGACCCCGACAGTATAATAAGTGACAGCCAGTATGGGTTTTCTAAGAATAGAAGTTGTCAAACTAACCTTATCTGCTTTTATGAAGAGGTGAGCAGGTGCCTGGATGGAGGAGCAACTGTGGATATTGTGTTCTTGGACTTTGCAAAGGCATTTGACACTGTCCCTCATAGACGCCTGATGGGTAAAATTAGGGCTATTGGTTTGGCAGAAATCATTTGCAATTGGATTGAAAACTGGCTGAAGGATCGTATCCAGAGAGTTGTGGTCAATGATTCCTACTCGGAATGGTCACCAGTTATTAGTGGTACCTCAGGGTTCTGTTCTTGGCCCACTACTATTTAATATATTTATTAATGATATAGAGGTAGGAAATAATAGCACTGTGTCTATTTTTGCAGATGACACCAAACTGTGTAGTGTAATACAGTCTATGGAGGATGTTCATAGGCTGCAGGGTGACTTGGACAAACTGAAAGTTTGGTCATCCACTTGGCAAATGAGGTTTAATGTGGATAAATGTAATGTTATGCACCTGGGAGCCAATAATCCAAAGGCAAAATATGTCCTTAGGGGAGTAAATCTGGGAGAGTTCGTTGTTGAGATGGACCTGGGGGTACTAGTAGATCATAAATTGAATAACAGCATGCAATGTCAATCAGCTGCCTCTAAAGCTAGTAGGATCATGTCATGTATCAAAAGTGGAATGGACTCTCGTGATAGGGATGTAATATTACCACTATACAAGGCACTGGTTCGGCCACACCTGGAATATGCTTTCCAGTTCTGGGCACCGGTCCATAAAAAGGATGCCCTGGAGCTGGAGAGGGTTCAACGTAGAGCCACAAAACTGATAAGGGGTATGGAGGGTCTTAGTTATGAGGAAAGATTAAACAACTAGATTTATTTAGTCTGGAAAAGAGACGACTACGAGGGGACATGATTAATTTATATAAATATATGAATGGTCCATACAAAAAATATGGTGGTAAGTTGTTCCAGATTAAATCAAATCAAAAGACGAGGGCGCACTGTCTCCGTTTGGAGAAACCAAGGTTTAATCACCGGAGGCGACAGGGCTTATTTACTATGAGAACTGTCAATCTGTGGAATAGCCTGCCTCAGGCGCTGGTCACAGCAGGGACAGCGGAGAGCTTCAAGAAGGGTCTAGATGCCTTTTTACACCTAAATAACATTGATTGTTATGCTATATAGGATTGTTTCCCCTAAATCTCTTCCTCATCCAATCCCTACCCTTCCTTGGTTGAACTTGATGGACAAGTGTCTTTTTTCAACCGTACAAACTATGAAACTATGAAGCAAGCCCAGCCACAAGCAAACCAAAAAAAAGTAAAATATAACGCTATTGTAGGCCTAAGAAACCCGTTGGGGTTCTCCTATGGCTATTTTCTAGTCTACACTGAAAGCACGCTGCTTTGCCAGATTACTTTGAGATATAAAAAAAAATAAATCGGACTGTGCCTAATTCAAATCAAACCCCTAATAAATTGTCCCACTTCGGTGTTTGAGGTGGATATGTGTGTCACTAAGAGCTAAACACAACGGTCGCAAGTCTCCCTGTAAATTACTCACAATATGGTACTAGTGACAGCAAGCCCAGCCACAAGCAAACCAAAAAAAAGTAAAATATAACGTTATTGTAGCCCTAAGAAGGGCTGTTGGGTTCTAGTAGAATCACTCCTGCCTAACACTATTCTAATAGAACACCCTAACGCTTTCCCTGACCAGCAGCAGCTCTCTCCCTAGCGGTATCCAGACAGAGAATGATCCGAGCAGCGCGGGCAGGGGCTAGTCTATTCCAGGGTCACCTGATCAGGCCAGCCAACCACTGCTATCGACGTGTAAGGGTACCACGTCATGCTGGGTGGAGTGCAGAGTCTCCTGGCTTGTGATTGGCTCTGTTTCTGGCCGCCAAAAATCACAACGGCGGGAGATGCCATTTTGTCGAGCTGGCGAAATACTCGTCCGAGCAACGAGCAGTTTCAAGTACGCTAATGCTCGAACGAGCATCAAGCTCGGACGAGTATGTTCGCTTATCTCTAGTCAGATGATATTATCCTTTCTCGCATAATTAGTCTGTTTGTGGTCTGTGTCAATTTGGCACATGAGTTGGGGTCAAAAGGAGGATGCGCTATAACAACATTAAAAGAAGACCATAAATTAAATGATAAATCCCCTTCAATGAAATTTAGAGTTTTTTTAATTCGAAATCTGTCCACTTTAAGACCCCATGCACAAGACCGTCATTTGGACGTGTATCCGGGAGAAAATGCATCACCATAGAAGGCTATAGGTGCCAGGTGGCAGTACGGTGCCTCACACCACATACAGCATGCTCTATCTTTCCCCGAGTGTACGGCCGTGTGGGGTGTTTTCTATGGTTATGGGCACTGCTTATCCCTCCTCCTCTCCAGCTCCAGGCAAGCATACGTTTCTGTGAACGCAGCTAAGAGAATGGTGCAGATAGGCAAAGCCAATCCACCAAGATAATACATACAAAACCATTAATATATTTCTTTAACTTTTCACCCAATTATCAAAGACTTTTAATCACATTCCAAATCCATCTGGCAATTAAAAATTGTTAGTTACTGCAACCCCACTGGCGATAGAGACCAACAGCATTTAGAGATGTTTTATGTATTCAACTATGCTTCCACCAAATAAATAGCAGGTTACACATTCATTAATTAAATATTATTCCCAGGTTTAGGGAAAAAAAAACAACCTCTTTTGGGTTGGTTTCATGCTACATGTTTTCCAGCAAATATATGTAATGTTAGAGGAAACTATAACATATAATATAAACATTTCTTCTAATAGAGTGTCACGGCGAAGACGCCGCCGCCTCGTCACGTGACTTGGGGTGCAACTGTACGGGTTAACTTAACCTACTCAAATTTGCGCTCACCTTTCACTCAGGACACAAATTGAGCATAAATCACACCTCATACAGCTCCAGCACTCCAGCACCAGACCCGCTGCCACCACTTATTGCATTTATACTGGGACCAATAAGTATCCCACTCTACATCAACTCTTGCTCTCAAGCAGTCACCTTGTCACACCACTAGACATGAACACTCAGCTCTCTAGCAGTCACCTTGTCACACCACTAGACATGCACACTCAGCACTCTAGCAGTCCCACAGCTAACCACACTTCACAAGGCTATGAGTTCGCAGAGCATACAGGGACCAAAATTAAAGTGAAAAGCTTTAATTACAAAAAGTTGATCAGTGCATAAAAAAGATATTAAAAACAAAAGAATTACAAAATAAAATGACACACAACACGGCAAAACAGTTATAAAATAAAAAGGGAGAAAAATAACAGAAACTTACAACTTAAAGTAAATCCTGATCCCCTGGAGGTGGGAGAAATAAGGAACACACTCAGCTTGTCAAGCAGCGCCCAAAATGTGAACACCAATTCTTGGATTTCATATTGTTTTATAACTTCTCAGTTTTGTTCAGGTTTCAGAACCTCCCATTCATTAATTAGTCCAGAGGGTCATTCACGATTGGGCAAAGTGTTAATGAGGGGGGAGAGTCCAGGAATATTTAAACAGTTCTTTGTTTCCAAATTCCTAGATGCAGGGGTGGGGGTAGGTGCAGAGGAGAGGTGACCAAATGACTTTTGAGGTCACCACAGAACATTCTGCAGGTCAGAGTTTATCAGGTTGTAAGGATCTCCAGGATGTTGTAAACGAGGCCTGGACGCTTCAATGGATGCCACATATTTCAACCAAGTTTGTAATTGCCCAATAGTTCAACCAATCTTACACATTCAAGAATAATATTTCCTTGACATAGAGTATTTTATTTGAATCTGCAACTTCCTCTGAAACTTCCTCTCCTATCACTTTTATCTTTCAGGATTCATTCTTCATTAACATGATAAAAAAGTAGAATAAGTCAATAAGGTAATGTGTATGTACAGTACAATCTATTATTCAGTCAGAATTAACTTTCACACATAATTCCATTAGGTGAATAATCAGGAATTTGTTTTTCAAGCCCAAATAAATCTGGAACTTACTCTGCTTTTCACGCTCACTGTGATTCCCAGAAAGCAATCTCAGGATGTCTCCATAGATTTCACACTTTTCAAATTTGCTTCATTAACTTGTAAAAACAATGCTTGTATATCCACGTTCACAGCCAGACCACAAGTATTTTAAGAGCTTTTAATTTGAAGCTTGCATTCCACATTTCTTTGCTAAATTTAATTTGATTTCTAATTTGCACTGATTTTGTCATTAAAAACAATAGAGCTCTGATAATAATGTGTCTCTAGGAAATAAAAGTATTCAATAGAGTTATGTTTCTAATTGTTTTTAAGGGGCTTTATAGATTTTTTGCATATTAGGTTATTGAACCAATAAAATTGGGCAATAGATTCATATTTTACAATGATAATTAATAGAAGAGAATGATTACCAAAAGGAAACCTACCACGAGGAATCTACCATCAGAAGTAGATCTGATGATAGATTTCTCCTGCCTGCCCCTGCCCTAAACTTTATCTTACTAATCTAATCTTACATTTTAGAAATGTTAACAAAGTCATATGTAAATTATCCTTAGGGGTGACTGGGGCATGGAGTAGCCTTGTCGGCAAAGGCTACTCTGTGCCCCAGTAACCTTTACAATCCCACTAATTAGCGTATCGTCTTAATGCTTGTGGCTGCACAAAAAGAGCAGCTGTGCCGATGGCTTTGAATGGAGCTACCGCACATGCTCTTATGCCGGTTCAAGCAAATGTGTGTGTGTGCTTTGCACTATTCATGTACACACTCTTCACTTCACATGGGAGCATGCGTAGTAGCTCCATACAAAGCGGGCAGTGCGGCGGGTGTTTTTGTACAGCCGCAAGCATGAAGATAATGGGGCAGATTTACTTACCCGGTCCAGTCGCGATCCAGCCCCCCCCTCGATTTCTGTCGTGTGAAAGCCGGCGGCGATGCGCCACAATCCAATTGCGTGTGCCAAAATCCCGGCGCAAATTCGGCGCAAATGGGAAAAATACGGGAGACCCGACGAAAATGCGCAATTCGGACCCTTAGTAAATGAGCCCCATTGTGCTACGAGATGGGACTGTAAGGACTATTGGGGAGTGGAGTAGCCTTTGGCAATCAGGCTACTCCATGTCCCTGTAGCCTCTGCATGCAATGTATATATGACTTTATTAAAGTTTTTTAAATTTTAGGTTAGATTCTAGTATGAAGATTAGAGCAGAGGCAGGGAGGAGGAATCTACCCTCAGTTCTACTTCTGATGATAAATTCCTTGTGGTAGGTTTCCTTTAAATATTTGAAAAAAAACATTTTATTTGTAAATCCCTCAAAGTTACAAATAATACAGCTGAGAATGTGCTGGACTGTATTTATTTATTTATTTATTATGTAATGTATGGATGGATTTTCTTTAGGTGGCCCATCGATGTGGAATTGAAAGGGGTCTTGGTGGTCAGAAGAATAAATAATTAATTTACTGTAAATACTCGAGTATAAGCCAACCCGAGTATAAGCCAAGGTATCCAATTTTAACAAATTTAAAAAAATAGGCTAGGATGGTAAATGCATTGGTCATAGCCTCCACCCAGTATATAGTATTTAATCAGCCAGCCCCAAGTATATAGCCAGCCAGCACATGTTTTTACTTTATATGTTCCCCATGAGGTCATAATACACCCCTGGAGGACATTTTACAGTTTTTTCTTTTTTTTTTAATTTTACATTTTTTTCTGTTACAAATTTTGGGGAATTGACCACATGTGAGGGCTGATATTGATGTTTAAAGACATCGCTGCAGACTCTGGACCTGCACATGCTGACATCTAAAGGAGTTAATATCAAACAATTGCAAAACAGTTGTAAAGATTTTTTTCTAGCTCAGAAAATTGGAAAAGAAAGTTTATGATGTAACCAAGTGCATTTTTCATTGTCACCGGACATTAAAAAACTTGGTGACCTATAGAAGTGATGGCGAACCTTTGAGAGACCAAGTGCCCAAACTGGAAACCAAAGCCAACGTTTCTATCGCGTGGTGCCAACACAGAAATTTAGCCCAATGGTGCCACAATACCACCTAACAATAAGACAAATAATACTGCCATAATATGATGATGCCACCTTTACAACCACATACATAGCATCATTCTGGTAATAAAGACTATAGAAAGGCCAGTGTTACCAATAGTATTGCTATACTATGCTATACAAATATAGCAATGAATATCATATTACTGCCATTCAGTGAGGAATATTACCGCCATATACTGATTATCATTTACCCCATACAGTGACAGCAGTCCTGAGTACATGCAGGGACTGGGGGAATGTGATAAGTTAGCTTGCTCATGGACCAAATATTGCCATCTTTACCCCCTTTTTGTTTTTGCGTTTCCATTTTTTACTCCCCACCGTGAAAGAGCTCTGAGTAAAAAATTGCACTTCATAGTGATGGTATATAGTATCCAATTCCCTGTACTGGGAAGTGGTAAAAAATTCAAAATACAGTAAAATTGGTTAAAAAAATGCCTTTGTGACATATTCTTGTGGGCTTGGATTTTACAGCTTCCACTGCGCACCCCAAACGACATGTCTACTTTTTTCTGTGGGTCGGTACGATCACAAGGATAATATATTTATATAGATTTAATAATGTTTGTATACATTTACAAAAATTAAAACCTCCTGTACTAAAAAAAAAAAGTCATTTTGCCATCTTCTGGTGCTAATTTTTTGGGCGCTTTTTCATACTTTGGTGTACAGAGCTGTTTGTGGTGTAATTTTTTGTGATATGAGATGCACTTTCAGTGCTACCATTTTGATGACTGTACACTCATTTGACCACTTTTCATAACATTTTATTACATGTTGCAAAATGGCAAAAAAGTGGCATTTTGGGAGGTGGTTTGTAGGGCAAAGTGGATGCACAGTTGGATTTGGGATCACCCATATGAGAGCTGTCCATGGCCACATATACACTTGCCTCTGTCCACAGCGCTCATCACCTGCACGACCCGGCCAGTGATGCAGCATAACAACCAGTTACATTGTGCGTAGGGTGCTTACTGTGGGGTTGTCCTGGCTTCACTGGCCGTCTTGTGCAGGTGAGGAGCACTTCAGATACAGGCAATGTGGCCACAGACAGTTGTCACACAGGGGGATTTGGGACACTAAACCAGAAGTATGTATAGTTAGTTTAGTGTCACCTGCCAGGACCTCTGTAAGTGTGCACATGTGTGTGAGCAGCCCCAGCAGCTCCTAACCTCGCATCTCTGTGTGTGAGCAGCCCCAGCAGCTCCTGACCTCTTATTTCTGTGTGTGAGCAGCTCCTGACCACATATCTCTGCTCTGCTGCTGTCGGCTCTGTTCTGTGAACTGCCTCACTCCTTTCTCTTCCCACTGTTTCCCGGGCTGAAGAGGAGGAGGGGCGGGCACTGATCGGCTACTACTGTCTCACCAAGGCATCACTAGTGAGATCAGAGTCAATCAGCTTCATCCTGCAATGGACAGGTCCTGGCTGCCGTGGCTCCGACTAATGAGACTGGGGAGATGGTACGCATGCCTACAGAGAGGGCTCTGCGTGCCCTCTCTGGCACACATGCCATAAGTTCGCCACCGCTGACCTATAGGTAGGGGAGTAGTCAAGGCCAGTATTATTGACTAGGCTGATAGCAGGGAGTAAAGAGTGTGAAGTTGTGCTTTTCAGCAGCATGTGAAAGCCATCAGAAACTTTAGCAATATGGTAGCAAATACCATATTGGAATTTGCGTTATACAAATACCCCACAAGTCACACCTTGGGAGAGGAGCAGAAATCACTCTATAAACTTGGTAAATGTGACACATATTCTTGCTCTCAACTTTTAGCAACAAAAAAATATTGTAGTTTGCTTTATATAGATGCCCCAAAATGCACACCCTGAGAGTGGTCCACAAATCACTACAGCATCATTGTGGATATTGAACAGATTTCTTCCTATTGGATTCAGTAACTAAAAAGAACTGTTATTTGGGGTATACAGATCCCCCAAAATGCACACCCTGGGAGAGGTCCACAAATCACTACAGCTGCTGCATAGATATGAAACAGATTTCTTCCTATTGGATTCAGTAACTAAAAAGAACTACTATTTGAGGTATACAGATCCCCCTAAATGCACACCCTGGGATTGGAGCAGAAATTGCTACAGCCTAGTACCCTAACAGCAGCTAGACACAACTGACAGCACATTCAGTGTGAAATGCTGAGATTGAAAATGGCTGGTTTTTATAGGGCTGTGTGGCAACACATAAGCCTACTGGTCGCTTACAGGTCTGCAGATGTCATCGAGGGTGTTCCTTTCTCGTTTCCAGATTTCTCTGCCCCATGCAACTTGTTGTGCTCGTGCCCATTTAGCTAAAAAAAAAAAGAGGGAAAAAAAATGTTGTTCCCACGAATCAGTGTAAACTTGGGGTTCGTAACACAATATAGCACAATATAGAGCTCATTCATGCATACACATGCATTTTTTACTGTATGAGCATCGTGATATTGTGATTATTGTATGTATAGAAAACGTTTTGCGTGACAGATTGATTGGTGCAGGTACTCTGTTTTTTAATCTGTTTTCAGTGGCTCCATTTAGGATTTACATTGAAGTTGGGGTGCATGTCCCCACTTCTGTTACCAGCGACATCTTCAAATTATTTTTACATGTAGGGTTGCGCCAAACTCAACTTGCGTAGTTTCATACTTTATATCAAGAAGAAAAATGTAATAAAATCAAACAGTTGTATAATCACAATGGTCACCCTCCGATGTCAGCGCGGCTCCCCGATGTCGGCGCGGCTTACCGATGTCCCCATGTTCCGTCTTTTTTCTTCTCCGTGGCTCTTCTTCTTTCTTCTTTCTTCCGCCATGGACGCGGCCATGTTTTCTTCGTGGCCGGGCATATTATGACGTCAGCAGCGGCCGCATCATAGTATGCGCATGCTAGAAGAAAACATGGCCGTGTCCATGCCGGAAGAAAGAAGAGAGAAGAGGAAGACGGGACGCGCTGACATCAGGGAGCCGCGCCGACATCGGAGGATGAGTATTTAAGTTTATTTTTTTAAGGGCCGTGGGAGAAGGCTGCTGTATACTACTAGGGGCTTGCTGTATACTACTAGGGGCTGCTGTATACTACTGGGGGCTTGCTGTATACTACTAGGGGCTTGCTGTATACTACTAGGGGCTTGCTGTATTCCCACCCTCGGCTTATACTCGAGTCAGTTGTTTTTCCCAGTTTTTGGTGGTAAAATTAGGGGTCTCTGCTTATACTCGGGTCAGCTTATACTCGAGTATATACGGTATATACTGCTTCAAATAATAAAAGACATTTACTACTTTACATTTACTAATTTGAAAAGCGGCAAGTAAAGAAAGAATTACGACAAATGATGAGATAACATGACACCATTATAGATGTGATCATAAACCCAATATATAATATATATATATATATATATATATATATATATATATATATATATATATATATATATATTAACAGTGCAGCACAATCCTGAGGTACAAAATAGAGAAAATGGGTGCTATCCTGCACCCTCACCAACAAGAGTCCATAGATATCAAGAAGAAAAAATTGGCAGCACTCCTTTGTAATGAAAACAAATGGTGTTTATTCCACCCTGTTTTTCTTATATATATATATATATATATATATATATATATATATATATATATATATATATTTATATATATTTTATTGCCAAGTAATAATTTAAGTCATAAAGGTGAAAGATACAATTAAAATGCTGAAGTGCAACATATTACTAAATTATTATAATCCATATTGGACAAGATGCGCTTCAAGTGCTTGGAATAGTACATTGAAGAGAAGGACAGTAGGAAACGCTAATTACAAAATGGTCCCTATGAAAAAACGGTGAAAAAGAAAAATATATTAAGATATATAGCGAGCTGACGCAGTGCCATAGTCGATGCAAAACATATAGTAATCAACTTAGACTCTAAACCAGATTGAATATAACCTTTCAAGGGTTAAGGTGCAAGGTAAAATGTTTGCTTGCAAGCTATATTGTCCAAAGGTGTATAACCACTAAGGTGCCAATGCAGAAATTCTTATGTGCAGTATAAAGTGTCACTGGATTGCCAATATGAGAAAACCCATATAAAATATATGACATCGTTCAAAGTAAGACACATGGTTTATAACATTTTTAAGTAACAAATAGTGAGGTATCCTGTCTCACATGATAAAGCACAATATCAATGCCCCAAATCATGAATCTGTCGCTTCCCTTCACTGGCCTGACAAAGTTGACCAGCTTTTTTGTGGAGCACCTTTAACATAGGGCATTCAAAAGACTTTGCATGTGTTCCGGCGGATGGTCCGACCGAGTGCCGGAACACCACCTAATTTGTGTTCCATTGTGGCTAGTGCAGCTCCTCCACTAAACGGTCGTGTGGAACACATTTGTGGTGCAAACACTTCTTAAATACCTGTGGAAGCAGTTTACATCTAAAAGAATGTGCAAAGTCAGTTAGCAAACTGGCGCAAAGCCTTAGTAAATGTGCCCCAAGGTCCCTTACAGCCTTTTACAACTCTGTTTAATAGGAATTAATTCAAATTAGCACAGATACTACTCATTTTACAAATCATTCCTCATACCTCACATGCTTGAAACATTTAACTCCCTCCTGAACTCTTATTGCTTTCCTCTACAAACCCTGATGGCACAAGTAAATAATTCTCAAAGAGGTTAAGGACCCAACTCTGTGCAGATCCCATTGCTTAACATTGATGTGAAAATGCTCTGGTGACATGGCTGGACGTTCCCCAGACTGATTAATATAATTTTTCTAATTCTATACTGGTGTATATAGTTATAATAAAACAACCATAGTTCCTCAGATTTTTATGAGTACGAGATGTGTACCATCAATAAAATTGCAAATAAGAGTGAATGCAGAGAATGCAGAAAGAATGTGGAGAAAAAAATTACAGGTCGCCTAAATAATGTACTGATACCAATTAGCTGACAGGAAGGGAGGGTGAAGTGCTTGCCTGGCCCAAAGCTGGGAGATAACCCAGTGTGGTATTAGAGGGGGTTATAATAAAATGAGGGAACAAGGGAAGATGCACTCAGCACTAAAAGGAATGACAGCAGATAAAGGGTATCAAGGATTTTATTATTTGTAGAGCAATGCATTTCACTGCCGGATTGGCGTCTTCATCAGGCATAAAACATAAGTCTGCAAATATACAAAATAAAAATGATATAAAACAATTGCTTATCAAAAGTAGGAAGGAAAACATTCAAACATTTAGAATAATTTTAGAATGTTTTCCATCCTACTTTGGTGACCAATTGTTTTTATATCATTTTTATTTTGTACAGTTGCAAACTTATGTTTTATGTCTGATGAAGACGCCGATCTGGTGTTGAAACGTGTTGCTCTCTTAATAATAAACTCTTTGATACCCTTTACCCAATGTTCTTTTTGATGTTGAGTGCTTCTTACTTTGTGCCCTCATTGTCTTATCACCCCTTCTCATCAGTAAGACTGATGGTAGGTGTTCTTTAACTTGAGTGATGGATGGCCAGTCCAGTCAGCTGCTGGGAGAAATCCTTTATATTTTTGCCCTGTTCCATTACACCTTGCTGGTTTTCCTAGTCTATACCTTTACTATATCTTTATCTATTTCTGTTTGTTATTGATTTGCTATACTGTGTATATGACCTTTGCCTCATTATTCTCCTTGTAATTTGATTATGTACTTCGCTGCCATCTTGGATATAACCTGGCCTTACTTTGATTGTCTGTTTGTTATCTGTTGGCTGTCCCTTTGTGTTTAGTCCTCTTTCTTCACACTTAGTCAATGTAGGGATTGTCTACCAGAAGACCTTAACCAATTGGGTTTGCAAGGCATGTTAAATAGGTGACTGGGAGTGTCTTGGGCCTGCAAACCCTTCTCTATCATGACAATCACATTCACCTGACCAGCACATGGGGTGAACAAATTATCTGCTGGTTGGGGAAGATTATTTTTTAACAGTTCAATTTAAATTAGAAAATGTTCACAACACTCGCTGGCAATATATTAAAAATGATCTAAAACTACAGATATGCTTTGAAATTCTCTTTGCATGAAAACTTTTATTTTAAATGTTTTGTTTTCAGTTGAACAATAGAGAATTTTAAAAGCACAATAAATACAATATCTTCCAAATGTCCCAAAAAGGTTAGCAAAAGATTTTAAAGATACTTTCCCTGGAATATTTCTTTACATACAGGATACAGAATTTTTTATCATTCCACATTGAATAAAATAAGCTTTGAATAAAAATATGATCCTAATTTTTAATTAGGATTACATAAAAATTTTAACAGCCAGCATCTTTAAAAAAACAACCTCTTGAAAAAGGTAGCTCCTAAAGAATTTTTAATCTGTCTTTATTACTTATATTTCTGCTTAAAGCTTCTTTTTCTTTTTTTTATTTTACCTTTAAAGCTTCTGAACATGTTGCCTATCAAAGCCTCTGTATTTGTTCCCCTAGACTTAGTTAATTCCCTATTGGGAATTAACTAAGTCTAGGGGAACAAATACAGAGTGTCCTTAGGCGCTACCATTTCTCTGTAAACATAAAGAAGGTTCTACTGAGTTTCAACTATCTGACTCTTCGGTATCTGCATTTGTTTTGAAAAATCCTTTAGCGTTCATGTGTTTTTAGTTGGGATATATTGCCAATTCTTGCTGAAGATTTGATCCCCTAAGGGGAATAAAGGCTTAAAAAATTAAATCATCCTATTTATGCTTTTGTGGGTTTCCCCCTGGCTGTGTCATGCCTGGTTTCCGAGATTTGCTTTTATAGTGTTGATGTGTTCAGCCAGTCTGGCAGATGATACTCTGATGCTGTGGAGGTGGTGGATTCCCCTAAATGTATTCATGTCTGTGCGTAACTTTACAGATCATATATAAGTTATAAACATTAGGGAAAAAAACATCTGAAAATAAGTCATTATGTGAGGCTAACAGCAATTGTGTTTAATTTAATTGTGTTATAGCAATGTAATAAGACAGCTTGGATTCTGCTTTTATTGGCAGACGATTATGTGTGCAGTTCACTCAGCAATTTACTATAGTAAATAAAAGATTGTCTTCTAAGTTAATTTGGAATTATTTTTCTAATTAGATTAGAGTCCTGCAGTGGCGTGATCTTACAAGACGGTTCTCACCTGATCTAAAGTATAAATGAGAATTTCCTAATAGGATAGTTAAATTGAATTGTGTTACAGCATATTGTTGTTCATTCATTGTTAACCCCTTAAGGCTCTGCGCCGTAGCTCTACGGCGCAGAGGTACAGGGAATGTATGAGGAGGGCTCACGGGCTGAGTGCTCTTCATACAAAGATGGGGGTTGTTGCATATTGCAGCAAACCCCCACCGCTAATAACCGCGGTCAGTGCTTGCACCGATTGTGGCTATTAACCCATTCATTGCATTTAAAAGATGGCGTGGGTGCCGCCATCTTTATTCCGATCGTCGCTCCCCGAACATAATCGGGGGTGGCGATCAGTTGCCATGGTACCTGCGGGTCAAATGTCGCTGCGGGTCAAACCTGCAAAAATGCCATATATTGCAATACAGAAGTATTGCAGTATATGGTAGGAATGATCTGACCATCTAGGGTTAAGGTACCCTAGATGATCTAAGAAATAGTGAAAAAAGAGAAAAAAATGTTTAAAAAATAAAAAAAATTAATAAAATATAAAAAATTCAAATCATCCCCCTTTCCCTAGAACTGATATAAAACATAATAAACAGTAAAAATCACAGACACAATAGGTATCGCCACGTCCCAAAATGCCCGATCTATCAAATTATAAAAACGATTACGGCCGACGGAGACCTCCGAGACGGGAAATGGGGATCAAATGTCCGAAATGTGTCCATTTTTTATGTGATGTAAAAAGGCGTAAAAACGCCTTTTTACATCACCTAAAAAATGGAATAAAAAGTGATCAGAATGTTGCACAGACTTCAAAATGATAGTAATGAAAACAACGGGTCATTTCACAAATATTGACACCTCACACAGCTCCGTACCCCGAAGTATGAAAAAGTTATTAGCGTCAGAAGATGGCAAATTTTTTTTTTCTTTTTTGTACACATTCGTTTAATTTTTGAAAATGTATTAAAATGCAATAAAACCTGTATAAATTTGGTATCACCTCGATCGTACTGAACCAAAGAATAAAGCTGAGGTGTTATTTGGAGCGCACAGTCAAAGTCGTAAAAACTGAGCCCACAAGAACGTGCAGTATTTTTTTAAAAAATTTTTCCACATGTGGAATTTTTTTCCAGCTTCGCAGTACACGGCATGTAAAAATGAATAACATCACAGGAAAGTAAAATTTGTATCGTCGGGTGACGATACGCGTGGGGTCTGCCTTACTCCCCCCGTCTGTTCCTGTTTGCCTGCTTGCATCCTTTTTACCCCTTCATACCTTGTGATCATTTGGGTATTGTATGATCCGGCTCAGGTATATTATTATTAACGCACTTTCTCTGCACAGGTCACTTTACATATTTTATTGCCATCATATTGTTCATATATGAATTCCTATTGTACTCATTTCCTGTATGGAGATATTTGATTGATCAGTTTGGGATAGGGAGTTCAGGACACAATTTGCCGTGGGTAATCATATACATCCGTTGGATGTATTTTTAAGTGTTTTTATGTTGATTGTCCTGTATATATTGTCTTTTGATGAATTAATAAATATTGTTTCTATTGTTTGATCCTATATACGCATCCATCTTTGTCTTTTTTGTGGTTACATATAATCTATTAGGATGCGTGTATATTATCATACGGAAAATACTTTGGTAGTGCCTGCTCGTTTTTTGTCTTGTCTTTGTTACGCACAAAATAAGCCCTCACATAGCTCTGTACACGGAAAAATGAAAAAGTTATGGGTTTTTGAAAGTGGAGAGCGAGAAATTAGCAAAAAAAACTCTGCGTCCTTAAGGGGTTAAAGTACTGTACCAACAGAACAAAATATATTCAATGTCAATGCACTAGACTCTAATTAACTGTGGTTAAATGCCACAAATCTACAGCAGTGCAAATTAACATTTTCTGTTGATAAGTCCTCAAAAACTATGAACTTCATTTGGAGTATTTCCAACAAATAAATGTATGAATGCCAAGCATTCATAATTTATGCATTCAGTGCTAGCAGATATACACTCACCGGCCACTTTATTAGGTACACCTGTCCAACTTCTCATTAACACTTAATTTCTAATCAGCCAATCACATGGCGGCAACTCAGTGCATTTAGGCATGACATGGTCAAGACAATCTCCTGCAGTTCAAACCGAGCAGCAGTATGGGGAAGAAGGGTGATTTGAGTGCCTTTGAACGTGGCATGGTTGTTGGTGCCAGAAGGGCTGGTCTGAGTATTTCAGAAACTGCTGATCTACTGGGATTTTCACGCACAATCATCTCTAGGGTTTACAGAGAATGGTCCGAAAAATAAAAAACATCCAGTGAGCGGCAGTTCTGTGGGCGGAAATGCCTTGTTGATGCCAGAGGTCAGAGGAGAAGGGCGACTGCGTGTTCGAGGCTGATAGAAAGGCAACAGTGACTCAAATCGCCACCCGTTACAACCAAAGTAGGCAGAAGAGCATCTCTGAACGCACAGTACGTCGAACTTTGAGGCAGATGGTCTACAGCAGCAGAAGACCACACTGGGTGCCACTCCTTTCAGCTAAGAACAGGAAACTGAGGCTACAATTTGCACAAGCTCATCGAAATTGGACATTAGAAGATTGGAGAAACGTTGCCTGGTCTGATGAGTCTCGATTTCTGCTGCAACATTCGGATGGTAGGGTCAGAATTTACCGTCAACAACATGAAAGCATGGATCCATCCTGCCTTGTATCAACGGTTCAGGCTGGTGGTGGTGGTGTCATGGTGTGGGGAATATTTTCTTGGCACTCTTTGGGCCCCTTGGTACCAATTGAGCATCGTTGCAACACCACAGCCTACCTGAGTATTGTTGCTTACCATGTCCATCCCTTTATGACCACAATGTACCCAACATCTGAGGGCTACTTTCAGCAGGATAATGCTTCCAGCACCTTGTTGAATCTATGCCACGAAGAATTGAGGCAGTTCTGAAGGCAAAGGGGAGGTCCAACCCGTTACTAGCATGGTGTACCTAATAAAGTGGCCGGTGAGTGTATATGGTGTATATACTCGTTTAATTCTGCCTGTTTAAGATTTTGGTGCAAAGCCTTTTTTATTTATTTTTCCATTATTTGCTTCCATAAGATATAAACCCCCAAAGCCCCTGTTCTACTTTGACCTCTAAAAACGCCCCCCAGCCATAAACTCTGGTTTCTGTGGTGATGGTCACAAAAAGTTTCAACAATGGTTTCCGGGCTACTTCCGGGCTGCTCTTTTCTGTCCAGTGATTCTCCACATCCGTCCCAGCTGGATAAGAAAAACTTAGGGATCCTAGGATCTTCATAACCTCTATGTGGGTTGCTTTTGATTTGTGAAGAAATTTAGAAAACTGACCCAATAAGGAAAAATTATTTTTTTCAGGTAAGAAAGACATAATTTTTGTGGTGTCTAGTAAGATCTCTAAAAATACTTTCTTCTGGGACTTCTCTCAATTTATAGGCCATCCTACCTTTATGTTCCGTATAAGCAGAAACAAGAAAATGTCCAGATATGGGAATATATTGATTCCCTTTTAAATGGAGGGCAGAAACTACTTTGTCCAGGACCTCTGTAAATATCTTCGGAGCAGTGTAAACTGAAAGTGACATAGTACCCCTTTTATGTAAAGAGCAACCCGTAAGTACCTTTGGGAGTTTCTGTAGATTGAGATGTAAAAATAGGTGTTGCTCAGGTCCAGGGTAGTCAGGGTAGCCAGGAAGTGCTTCTTCTCCAGAGAATTTACAACATCTTAAATTTACTGTATTTCAAATAAAAATTCAGATACAGAAGAGTATAACCCTTTCCTCTGTTGACTGGATGGAACAGTTACCAGAACCTTGTCCACAAGGAAAAATATCTCAGATTCCAATGTTGCTTGGTTCAGTTGGTCTCTTGAAACCAATAATCTTCTCGGAGGAGGAGGAATTTAATTTGAGCTGGTAACCTGATTCGAGTAACGTTTTGACCCATGGGGAAGAAGATAGACTGGCTCTAATGTGATAGAACCACCAGCATGGGGAGCCTTGTGTCATTGGTCTTTGCGTCCTTTATTAGTGTTGGGGATTAAAGAGGAAACCTTTCCCCTATCCTCTAGAAGATTGGGATGTATCCAGTCTTCCTCTTTTGAAGAAGACTGGCGGTGATGAAAATATCTGTGTTCCATAGGAAACCTCTTCTTCCTATTGAATGCCTTAACCAGTATGTCGTCCAATCCTTTTCCCAATAACTTACAACAGTGGTGGCAAACCTATGGCACCGGTGCCAGAGATGGCACTCGGAGGCATCTCTGTGGGCACACAGGCTGTCTTTCAGGCACAGAGTTTGCCAGTTTCAGGTAGTCCAAGTAGTGCCTTGCTATTGTAAAGTGACCCATTCTGTGCTATTTGGTCCTGTCCAAAGAGTGAAAAGGTGTCGGATTGGAGCTCAAAGATTCTGGTAGCAATACGTTTGTTACTGCCTAAAATGCTGTGTTGGCACTTTGTGAAAAGCTATTGGTTTTTGAATCTCACTTTGGGCACTCGATCTCTAAAAGGTTCGCCATTACTGACTTACAAGGTAAAACACACAACTTGTTATTAGTATCAGCATTACCATTTTATAAATTCAGCCATATTGTCCTTCTGGCCACATTCGACAATGCTGCTGATCTAGTCGATATTCTTATTAGGTCTGCTGAAGTGTCTATGACAAGATTTATTGCTCACCGTAGGATTGGCAATGAGGCAAGAATATCCTCCAATGGTGTACAAGACACTAGATGATGTTCAAACTCTTTGAATGAGACCCCAAGGCTCGGGCCGAAGAGGTAGCTGCGATTATGGGTCGCAACATGGTTATTGAATTCTTCCACAATCTCTTCAGAAGGCTGTCCACTTTTTGTCCATAGGGTTCTTAAGCAACCCTAAATCTCCAAATGGCTAGGCAATCTTTGATATGGGTGCATCCCCTTTTGGTACCATATCCCAATAGGCTTCTTTAGAGAAAGGATATTTCCTTTTTAAGGTCTTTGATAGACCTGGGATGGATAGGATTTCCCTAACTACCTGCAATCCCATGGTGGCTCACAGGGCTTTAAGCAAGGAGTCCGTTTTCTCTGGAAGACAGAATGGCTTTCTGGAAACGTCATCAGTAGCTGAATGCGGAACAACAGGCAAAGGCTACTACTGGCATACTAGAGGTAGAAGGCTGGGGCTTAGTAGCAGGCGGTAGCCTTTTCTCCACATCTTTCATTTTTTATCAAATTCTCAAAGCTGGATAGAAGAGACGGGGAGTCCTCTTGAAGCCATCTTTTCTGAAATTTCTAACAAAAAGTGTATTACTTCTGAGGCGTAGGTGCCTACAAGGTATAACAAAAGGAACAACACATAAGAATTGGGACCATAAACATTTTTTTCCTCAAAGGTCCAAAAGAGGTGGGACTGACTGGACCAGGGGCTTAGGCAGGATCCACAAGCTGAGGAGCATAAGACTTTTCCGCAGGAGCTAATAACGGCAACACCAGCAAGAATACAGCAATATTCCACTTCAGGAATGTCACAATACACCACTTGGATCCCTTTCCCACGCCATCCATGTTGGTGTGGGAGATCATGCAGGGCTTCCTGCCTGTAAGGACTTACTCCTTAGGTGCAGAGAAGGCAAGCTGTTCTGCTGCCCGGAGCCCATGCACCCTATGCAGCCTCCCTGTTACTCTCAGGGGCCTCTTAGCTGCATGCTGTCCATGGTGGGACAGGTATCAAAAAGTGGTAAGAGGTGAAAGGGGCTACTTATAACTGCTTCAAATCTAACTGGCTAATTGCAGTTTTTTTACTGTAAAAATTTTTATTTATTTATTTGTGATGGACACTTCACATTCACTACACTACTACTACTCTCATCTTCCTTCCTGATCCTCCTGATCACACTTGTCATCGTTTATTCCCATCTCCTGTCTGTCCCTTTTGAACTCAAGTATCCAAAAATATTTAACTGGCCGGTATTGACCATCGCAAAGGATTTTTACCTCCAGCTGTATAAATGCAAATAACTGAAAATTTAAACAAAGAAAATTAATTTACTTAAGTATATACACTCACTGGCCACTTTATTAGGGACACCATGCTAGTAACGGGTTGGACCCCCTTTTGCCTTCAGAACTGCCTCAATTCTTCATGGCATAGATTCAACAAGGTGCTGGAAGCATTCCTCAGAGATTTTGGTCCATATTGACATGATGGCATCACACAGTTGCCGCAGATTTGTCGGCTGCACATCCATGATGCGAATCTCCAGTTTCACCACATCCCAAAGATGCTCTATTGGATTGAGATCTGTGACTGTGGAGGCCATTTGAGTACAGTGAACTCATTGTCATGTTCAAGAAACCAGTCTGAGATGATTCCAGCTTATGACATGGCGCATTTATCCTGCTGAAAGTAGCCATCAGATGTGGGTACATTGTGGTCATAAAGGGATGGACATGGTCAGCAACAATACTCAGGTAGGCTGGTGGCATTGCAACGATGCTCAATTGGTACCAAGGGGCCCAAGAGTGCCAAGAAAATATCCCCACACCATGACACCACCACCCACCAGCCTGAACCGTTGATACAAGGCAGGATGGATCCATGCTTTCCTGTTGTTGACGCCAAATTCTGACCCTACCATCCGAATGTCGCAGCAGAAATCGAGACCATCAGACCAGGGCAACGTTTTTTCCAATCTTCTACTGTCCATTTCGATGAGCTTGTGCAAATTGTAGCCTCAGTTTCCTGTTCTTAGCTGAAAGAGTGGCATCCGGTGTGGTCTTCTGGTGCTGTAGCCCATCTGCCTCAAAGTTCGACGTACTGTGGCGTCAGAATGCTTCTGCCTACCTTGGTTGTAACGGGTGGCAATTTGAGTCACTGTTGCCTTTCTATCAGCTTGAACCAGTCTGCCCATCAGTTTCTGAAATACTCAGACCAGCCCTTCTGGCACCAACAACCATGCCACGTTCAAAGGCACTCAAATCACCTTTCTTCCCCATACTGATGCTCGGTTTGAACTGCAGGAGATTGTCTTGACCATGTCTACATGCCTAAATGCACTGAGTTGCCGCCATGTGATTGGCTGATTAGAAATTAAGTGTTAACGAGCAGTTGGACAGGTGTACCTAATAAAGTGGCCGGTGAGTGTACCTTGAAATGAACCAGTTTACATTACCTACTATTACTCAGTAAGTTTAGAAAGGGAAATTCATGCTTTGAGTGAGTAGATAATGGACAGGACATCGTCTATGTGGTTTCACGTGTCCTGTATGTTTTTTTTTTATTTCTCTGTTAAAAGAAATAAAGTACAGTCCAAGTAATTAACCTCACACGGACTTGCTTGTAGGTTTGTTTTTTTCTCTAATAACCTATATTTTAAGCTTCATTGAAGGTAAATGATTTAAACATCCAGCTAATATATGGAACACTACTGAGAAACAAATAACATTACAATAAAATATATGTAGAAATTATTTTCCTTATTAGATTTCATGTTTTTGTAATTTATTTTTTACTACATGTCATGTGAATTTCGATTACTCGTACAATGTACTTTCAACATCAGAACATTTCTTCCCAACAAAGTTTATAACTACCGTATATACTCGAGTATAATCTGAGTTTTTCAGCACAAAATTTATACTTATATATACTTATACTTGAGTCAAGAAAAAAAATAAAGTCAAAACTCACCTTTCTGACATAATCGTAGGTCCTATGCTTGTTTTGATGCTCTGGTGCCGCCGCAGGTCCATCGGATCCTCTTCGAGTTTTTCCGCTCCTCTTCGGCTCCTCTTCAGGTTCCCTCACAAGAATCCGAAGAGGACCGAAGGATCCAAGACGGCACCGGAGCATCGGAGACAGAAGAGGACCTACAGGGGACATCTGAAAGGTGAGTACAGTGTTATTCTTTTTTCCTACTACAAGGGCTGGCAGGCTGTATACTACAGGGGCTGGGCAGGCTGTATACTACAGGGGCTGGGCAGGTTGTATACTACAGGGGGTTGGCTGGCTATATGCTGGGAGACTGTGACCAATGCATTTCCCAACCTCGGCTTATACTCGAGTCAATAGGTTTTTCCAGTTTTTTTGTGTTGAAATTAAGGGTCTCGGCTTATACTCGGGTTAGCTTATACTCGAGTATCTAAGGTATATGACTTATTTCAAACTTATTTCAAACTATTCTTATTTCGAACTATGGTGGGAAAAATCATGAAAATGTGGGCTCTATCCACCAGAATCAATGGTGTGCTATGTCAAGCATTCACACTAATTTAATACAGTGGGGCACATTTATTTACAAAGGTACTAGAGTTCACTAAACTTACATTGCCTGTGTATAATGCTGTGTGTGGCGATTCACAAAGATTGTGCGCCAGAAATCATGAATCTGTCAGTTCCCTGCACTGGTGTGCGAGAGTTCGCCATCTTTTTTGTGGAGCACCTTTAACATAGGACGTGCAACACAATTTGAAAGCTAAATATGGCGCTCGGTCCAAAAAAGTTGGACTGACCGATGGCACGCCCCCTAACAATCGTTAAATGTGCCCCATTGTCTATGGTACTGGTGAGATAATTCACTTAGAGTGTTGGTAAAAAACAAACCAAAAAACCTTCCCAAGAAACTGAAAAAAACCAACAATTCCTCTATCCAAACTGTTACATTAACATCAATGCAAGTGTTAATATTATTTTTTTCAAATAGGAATAGAAATCCCTATTAGTTGACGGAGGTGTGCAAATTATAAAAGCTTATTATCCTTTTACATATGCAAATGCTATATACAATTTCTATTTATTATTTAAATATTATTATTTAAATTTATTATTCAAATTATTATTATGGTGCAATATATTTGATATATGATATGACCCCCAATAAAGAAAGGCTTTTGTGCTAAAAATAACTTTACAGTTTTATTAATTTACTGTATATTTCAGCAGTAAAGCTTATTCCCTGAGGAAGTCTATGCTTTCAGTAAACCATAAACATGTCTTCTAACACAAATTCCCATCCAAAGTCTTAGAGAGATTTTCTTTGGTGTGGAAATACCTCTCTGTTGTCAGAAACATTTTATTATTCAAAGCATTTGTGTGGAAAGCAATCTGGAGGGGATTTCTCCCAGTCATTTTCATTTCTCTCACCACCATAAAATATTTCATTTACTTTAATCTGATTAGTGCAAATCTAGTCTAGCATTAAATATTTTATTTGTTCCATATGAACATAAAATATTGATGATTATGAACTCTTTACCAGTAATGCCCCTTTGTCTATATATAGAATGTCCATGAGGAAAGTGGTTATTTAAAATATAAACAAAATGTTTTATTATAGTGTCTACCATCAATGCATAGGAAAGTGTACATACTTCCCTTGTTAGTTAACATATACAGTTTCTCATTAGAGGATACTCTTGGGTTTTCCTGATCTCATGGGGATATGGAGAATTGCCTACTGTACTGTTAAAGAAATGGGGAAGGACAGAAAAATAACGTGAAGGTTTTGAGAAACTGTGAAGAGCATATGAATTGTTTGCCAATGGAGATTCTCTCATTATTTATAAAGTTGTTTTGCCAAAGAATTTGTCGGATCCACACCTCAGATTAATTTTGCAGAAAAAAAAATAAAACCCAGGGGTCATTGGGTTTAAACATGCAGTTCCATAATATGTATAAATTCACATGCGGACACTTCTTTGACTAGTTTTGAGTAAATATGTTTTTATAACAGAGGTCTATGTTCTACACAGGGTCAGACAGGACTGTCAAAGAATCAGTGTGTCCTCCTACAGGTCAATAATCTAATGGGCCCAAAGGTTAATCAGAATTCAACCTTACAGAAATAAGACCTTAACGCCAAATATTTTCCACTTGGGATTTTTTTAACCGCTTCCAGCTCTGCGTCCGATATATTGGACGCTGAGCGCAGTGACTTAGTGTTCTGCGTCAGGTATATTGGACGCAGAGCCGATGCCCGTTCAGCTCAAGATCTGAGCCGAACCGGCATCAGGACACACAGGGTGCCAGCTATAACTAATATCCGACACCCCAGAGTAACACCAGCGGTTGGAGTGGTCTCCGATCGGAGGTGTTTAACACAGGAAAGTGCGACTGCGCCATTTAACATGCCTATGGGGGCTCTTTCCCCCATGATCGGCCCCCATGAGCCGTTTTCGGAGTCGCCAATCTTTGCTATGGCAACTCTGGGGTCAGATGATTGCTTGTTCATGTCCCATGGTGGAAACTGTAAAAATGTAAAAAAAAAACAAAGTTATTCAATAAAAAATAAAGTAATAAATCAATAAAAATTCCCATAATCCCCATGACATATAAAGAGACATATAACCCAAAAAAAGTCTAAAGTTTAAATCATAACACAAACCCCACATATATAGTATCACAGCGTCTGTAACAAACCATGGAATATGTTATTCGTAAATAATTAAATTTAATAAGTAAATAATTAAATGTTATATGTAAATAATTATTGAACCCGCATGATGAACGCTGTTTTTATAAAAACTGTTATAAACCCTCCAAAAATTATGATTTTTACCTATTCAATCCCACAAAAAATGTTATAAAAAGTGATCAAAAAACATATGCACTCCAGAATGATACTAGTGCAAAGTACAACATGTCCCACAAAAAACAAGCCATCAACCAGCTCGGTAGCCAAAAAAGTAACAATGTTATGCCACTGCAAAAGTGTGTAGATTTGTTTAAGAATTTCATTTGAAATCATGGCTGAGGACGTCATGTCAATATAAATCAATGTTTAATGCAATATTTAAGACAAAATTATGCAGTTGCACTTCTACCAGACCTAAGCAGTTTGTACATTAAAGATGGGCTGACAACTATCTCATGATGTTTCACCACCCACATGTATGCATAGCCTAACTGTGGCAAGTGGTGCATGTGTATTGAAAGGGGAAAGAATACAAAAGCACTGTGAATACTAGCCATTTGCCACCAAAACTATTTATCATCATTCTGACACAGCCTAAGTAGTTGTAAGCACTACTAAATTTCTAGATGATTTTGGAGTTTTATTTTGACACATTGCATTTAAAGTCAGTTGAAATATTTTAGGTGGTTTGCATTGTTTGTTTATGAAAAGAAAACCATCTTCAAAATTTGGAAAAATTATATTTTTCAAAATTCAAAATCTTAGACCTAACAGTAAAACCCCATAATTGTGCCATTTAAAAAACTTCGCCCCTCAATATATGCAAAACAATGTTTAGGAAGTTTGTAAACCCACTAAGTGTTTCACGGGGACTAAAACAAAATGGAGGGGAAATTTAGAAAATAATGATTTGAATTATTGTGTTTTCCCAAAAAAAAAAAATCTTAAATATTTTCAATGACAAAAAGCATTTTTTCTGAGTATGCCAATACCCCATACTGCTGTATGGACACATGACAGGGCATTGAAGGGAAGAAGCACCATTCTGATTGGAGGACATTATTTTGCAGGATGAGATGCACTTCACAGACACTTAAATTTGAAACTTAAATCTGTAGCTTACTGTTCATTTTATTAACTTTTTTCTGGGTGAAAATAGTCAAATCTTGTTTTGGATTTTTTATTCTATGGTTGACAGCGCTGGTTGAGGGCTTATTTTTTGTGCAAAGAGTTTTTTTTTTTTAAAGGCACTCACTTTGTAGCTGCAGCTTTGTTTTTAAATGTTGTGTTATTTGTATTTTTTCCTACTTTACTTTATTTGTGTGATGGTATTTAGAGATGAGCAGACCAGAACTTCCTGTTCAGAGGGGGTAAATAAACAACTCAGTGGAGTCTTTATCTTTAGTCTGTAAATTTTTTTCCAGATTTTAGCCTTGTTTGATTTATCTTAGAGGGTGTTATATCTGGTAATATAGATTTGTATTGTGTTAGCCATAGAAAGCAGAAGAAGAGTGGAAAAAAATCAGGCAATACCTGTTTGAGGGTAACTGAGTATATTTGATGGTGAGTAGAGATGATCTATACATCCTCGTCCCCGAGCTTTCGATCGCCTCGATCGATCATTAGCGTACCCGTAACTGCTCATTGCTCGGACGAGTTTTGTCCCCGCTCTGAGAAATGGCAGCTCCCCCGCCGTTTTGTCGCTTTTTGGCGGCCAAAACAGAGCCAATCACAAGCCAGGAGACTCTGCCACTCCACCCAGCATGACGTGGTACCCTTACACGTCGATAGCAGTGGTTGGCTGGCCCAGATCAGTGACCCTGGATAGACTAGCCCGCTGCCCGCGCTCTCAGATCATTCTCTCGTCTGGATGCCGCTAGGAGGAAGCTGCTGCTGGTCAGGAAAGCGTTAGGGTGTTCTATTAGCTTACTGTTAGGCAGGAGTGATTCTACACAACCCAACACCCTTCTTAGGGCTACAATAACGTTATACTTTTTTTTATATTGCTTGTGGCTGAGCTTGCTGCACTAAGTATGCAGCTAGTACCCATATTGTGAGGAATTAGCAGGGACTTGCTCAACCGTTTGTGTTTAGCTCTCTTAGTGACACACATATCCACCTCAAACACCAAAGTGGGAAAATTTATTAGGGTTTGATTTCATTTAGGCACAGTCTCCAGTTTCTTTTTATTTCACTTTTCTTTTTTTAATAACTCAGTGTCATCTCATCTTGCATAGTAGTTGTGCTTTAATACTTGGCATGAAATAGCCATAGGAGAATCCAAACGCTTACTACCCTACAGTAGCGTTATATATATTTGATTTCTGGTTGATCTGCTGTGCTGTAGTTGCGAGTGCATCTACTAGCAAATTGTGAGCAATTTGGGAGTGAGACCTGTGACCACTGTGTTTTGCGCTTATTGACGCACATATCCATCGCAAACGACCGATGGGAAAATTTATTAGGCGGGTTGATTTCAATTAGGCACTCTGCTGCCATTTCCTTTTTATTTTACGTTTATTTTTTTTCATAACTCAGCGTCATCTCATCTGCATAGTAGTGTGCTTTAATACTTGGCTAGAAAATAGCCATAGGAGAATCCAACGGCTTACTTACGCCTACAGTAGCGTTATATAATTTGATTTCTGGTTGATCTGGTGGCTGTAGTTGCTGCAGTGCATCTACTAGCAAATTGTGAGCAATTTGGAGTGAGACTTGCGACCACTGTGTTTGCGCTTAGTGACGCACATATCCATCGCAAAGACCAGAGTGGGAAAATTTATTAGGGCCCGGGGTGGATTTCAATTAGGCACAGTCTGCCATTTCCTTTTTATTTTACGTTTATTTTTTTCATAACTCAGCGTCATCTCATCTGGCATAGTAGTGTGCTTTAATACTTGGTAGAAAATAGCCATAGGAGAATCCAAACGGCTTACTTACGCCTACAGTACGTTATATATATTTGATTTCTGGTTGATCTGCTGGTGGCTGTAGTTGCTGCAGTGCATCTACTAGCAAATTGTGAGCAATTTGGAGTGAGACTTGCGACCACTGTGTTTTGCGCTTAGTGACCACATATCCATCGCAAAGACCAAGTGGGAAAATTTATTAGGGCCCGGGGTTGATTTCAATTAGGCACAGTCTGCCATTTCCTTTTTTATTTTACGTTTATTTTTTTAATA
Source organism: Engystomops pustulosus (assembly GCA_019512145.1). Lineage (NCBI taxonomy): Eukaryota > Metazoa > Chordata > Amphibia > Anura > Leptodactylidae > Engystomops > Engystomops pustulosus. Next base: position 30,976,691 of record CM033651.1, on the reverse strand, counting down.
ACTCAGTGTCATCTCATCTGGCATAGCAGTGTGCTTTCATACTTGGCTAGAAAATAGCCATAGCAATAGGATAGCATCGTTGTTTTAAAAAAAAACACTAAAAAAAAACACACAAAAAAAAAAACACAAAAAAAGTTAAAAAAAAAATTCAAGTTATAACTTCATTTTCAAATGTTTAACCCAGGGCTAGGGTAAGGACAGGCGGGGACGTGGGCGTCCAACTACTGCAGGGGTCAGAGGCCGTGGTCCTTGGGCGGGGTGAGACACCACCTGCTTATAGGGAGCAGGGAACGCCGCGAGCTACACTCCCTAGGTTCATGTCTGAAGTTACGGGACTCGTGGTAGAGCACTGTTGAGGCCAGAACTGCGAACAGTGATGGCGTGATTGCCGACATGCTTCGAGCAATTTGTCCACCGTCATTCTCCCACGCAGTCCACCCATGTCACCGAAATCGGCACTCCTCCACTCTGCAACTCAGCCTCCTCCCCCCAGTCTGCCCCCTCCCAGCAAAATTTGCCATTTGAAACCGGCAACTCTGAGGAACTGTTTTTCTGGACCCTTCCCACAGTCACAAACCCCTTGTCCGGTTGCTGATGAGCAATTTTCCGATGCCCAGGGTTTTCCACCAGTCGCAGTCTGTGGGTGATATGACCTGGTTGACGTACTGGAAGAAGTGTGTAAAGAGGTGTCCGACGATGAGGAGACACGGTGTCAGACAGGGGGAAGTTGTTGTCAGGGCAGGAAGTCCGAGGGGGGAGCCAGACTGAGGATCGGAGGATGATGAGGTGTTAGACCCAAGCTGGTTGGAGGCCGGGTGAAACACAGTGCTTCTGAGACGGAGGAGAGTCCTCGACCAGAACAGTTGGAAGAGGCAGTGGTGGGCAACGGAGAGGCAGGGCCAGAGCTGGTGCATCAGCGCCAAATTGTCAACTATTGAAGCTCCCTGGCGAGGGCTCCTGCGGCGAGGGCTAGATTTTCAGAAGTCTGGAGGTTCTTTAAGGAAACAACCGGATGACCGACGGACTGTGGTGTGCCACATTTGCCAAACCAGGATCAGCAGGGGTTCCACCACTAATAGCTTAACTACCACCAGTATGCGCAGGCATATGAATGCTAAACACCCCACTCGTGGCAACAATCGCGTTCACCTCCGGCCGTGCACACCACTGCTCCTTCCCCTGTGTCAGCTGATAGTCAGCCCCCTGCCCAGGACCCTGCCCACAAAAACCCCATCGTCGCCTCCACTCTCCTCCACAGCATCCACCCAGCGTTCCAGCTCTCCATACCCCGACGCTGGAGCGGAAACGCAAATATGTGCAACCCACCCGCACGCCCAAGCCCTTAATGTGCACATCTCCAGATTGCTAAGCCTGGGATGTTGCCCTATAGGCAGTAGAGACCGAGGCCTTTCGCAGCCTCATGGCGGCGGCCGCCCCTCGGTATTCGGTCCCCAGCCGCCACTACTTTTCCGATGTGCCGTCCCAGCCCTGCACCAGCACGTGTCAGACAACATAATCCTTGCCCTGACCAACGCCGTTTCTGAAAGTCCACCTGACCCGACACGTACGTGCTGCCGGGCAGGGCCACTATATCGCGACGGCACATTGGGTTAACTTGGTGGAGGCTGGGACCGAGTCTGACCCTGCGGCTGGTCATATACTGCCGACGCCGAGGATTGCGGGGCCTACCTCGGTCCAGTGTTTCAGGCCTACTATGCCTTCCTCCTCCCCCCACCCCTCCTCCACCTTCCTCCTCCTCCGAATTAACCACCGTGGGCATGGCCCATCAGTCGGTAGCTCTAGGCACAGCAGCAGTGCCGTCGCTAAGCGACAGCAGCGGTGCTCAAACTGCTGAGCCTAGGTGATAAAAGGCACACAGCTATACGGGCATTCCACATCAAACTTGTTAACTTTTCGCCACCGTGCTGTGTAAGCCACAAAAATACTGGAAAACTTTTTTCATTTACGGATATTATTCAGCGCTTCTTGCGCAGATGTTTACATTCCCCTCACCCGCCATATCCAAACTTATAAGAACGCTACTACACTTGATCTCTATACAAAAGGTTCTTAGAAGCTGTTTGGGGAGTAGCCTCGAGACAGGGGCTTGGATTGGCGAAAAGCTCGCTGGCGCAGAGCGCCAGCTCCATGCCAAGATCCAACTAACATAGTTTTATACTCGCAGCACCTTTAATCTACTACTAGTTCACTGCCTCCATACATGGTTCCCCTTATCAAACGAGCTGTGTCAGGCAGAATTTTGGATTGTTTACATGGCTTCCATGTAACTTTGTCGCCACCACGCGGTGTAATCCACAATATACTCGGCAAACTTTTATCATGTCCGATATATTTGAGCGCTTTCTTGCTCACCTCTTTTGGTTCCTCTCTGCCACCATTGGTTTGAAGCCTGAGTCCTTTAGGGTATGTCGCCATGGCCACTCTCTAGTCCTGCCGCTGCTGCCGCTGCCTCTGCATGCCGTCCCCTATAGTGTCAGGGTAATTATTGGATTGTTTTAGATGCTATCTAGCCTCATTCGGTCACTCTGTCATGGCCATTGCTGTTGCCCATAATTTTGGCATAATGGTGCGAGTAAGTCAGCCTCAGAGGCATCCATGCATGCTGCCCCTGCTGTTTCCTGTCCATTTCCGTGGTGTTTCCATCCTTTTCTGAGGTTCCCAGGTGTTTGGCCAAGCTTCCCTGTGCAGAGCCTTGGTCCCCTTGAAAAATGCTCGAGTCTCCCATTGACTTCAATAGGGCTTGTTACTCGAAACGAGCACTCGAGCATCGGGAAAAGTTCGTCTCGAATAACGAGTACCCGAGCATTTTAGTGCTCGCTCATCTCTAATGGTGAGCTTTCAAGAATACTAGTTCTCTTTGTCAGACATGATGTTATGCATGAAACAGAAAATTCACAGCATTTTTTGCACAATAGACAGTGATCATCAAAGGATATTAAGAAACATATATATATATATATATATATACACAGACACCTTATTTATGACAGGATGGCAATGTGCCAAAAAATTCATAACTATAAAAGAAAAAAGGAAACTCTGGCCCACATTTATCAAAAACAGCTCAAAGTCGACTATGCACTTTGATCTAATATCCATGCAGGTTGGTCAAATAAATCCTTATTGCTCTAATGTTTATAGAGGGAGCTGCCTAGGGACCTGTGTAGCTGATGCACATACAAATCTACATGTGCAGTTTACCTGTGAAGTGCTCAGGGTGCAGCAGATTCATGAATTGAGGTACACAGTCTTCATGAATCTGGCACCCCCAGTACTGCTCTGAAAGTGAGCACCATATTTTTTTGGTGCACTTTGTCATGCTGCACAATTGTGCCACAAGCCGGCACAATTGTGGTGTACGGTGCGACTTTTAGGTGGATATTTTTTCTGTCTTGTCGTACACAGTGAAGCCGCAACACAAAACTGGTGCAGACATTTTATAAATACATGTGCAAGTAGTTTGCACATTTTTTCTAGCACAACGTCAGACAGAAAACTGGTTCAAACACTTTAATATGTTGGCCACTAAGTTTGATTTGTGGCCTTTTCATTGTAAGGCTAAGGGGAATACATACATGAAGAAAGTAGAAAAAAAAACTGCCATTTAAACAGGACAGGACAATTTACACAGGAAATTAACACCAACAAGGATGAACAAACATGGAGAAAGGGCTCAAGTGAAGCTATGGAAAATGCACAGCAGGTTGTATTAATAAATCCTTCATGAAAATTAAAGTATAACATATAAAGCTGCATAAATGGAAGTAAATTATGTTGCTTGTTGATCTAATATCCATGCAGGTTGGTCAAATAAATCCTTACTGCTCTAATGTTTATAGAAGGAGCTGCCTAGGGACTTGGGTAGCTGATGCGCATACAAATCTACATATTTATATACCATTGCTATTGAATTGGTTTAAATAAAACATAGGAGCCTATTTTTGAATTCTAAATGGACTTAATATCCTGTACATAGACTAGGTGATGCACATAGGCTTTTCATATAACTCTACTTTCAGGCTCCCAGCATGTGATTAACTACAGTAGATGAGATACATGTTACACTTTTTATCAGATCATTTCATGCCTTTTTCTGAGTATCATTTTCAAAGATCTTTCTGATATCATAATAGAATGTTGGATTAACACAACTTGTATATTTGTTAGTACATTATTATAATAAAGAGAATGCACATCCTGGCTCTCATGTAAATATATATTAGTATTTTCCTTATAAGTCTTATAGGATTTGGATTGAAGATTTCTTTTGAGTAAATTATGCACTTATTTTATATAGTCTCTTTACTTTTATCTATTTGCCCCAGGAGAACTAATGTTGAGACACCAATAACATCAAAAATTGGTACATAAATATCCCATTGACTTAATATAAAAGGAAATCTACCATTTGTTTTTATGCATTGTGAACCAAACATAACCTGAGAATGCAGTAGCTAAAACTGAGCTGAATGACTCATACACAACAGCTGGGGGATGGTGCAGTGATTGTATAATTGTTTTTTAAGCAAAACCACTCAGTTCAGGGATTAAAGAAGATATGTTTCTGCATCAGTGTAGCTACAGCATTCTCAATGTATGTTTGGTTCATAATGCATAAAAGCAAATGGTAGATTTCCTTTCAGTATGACCTTTCTTGAGTGTTAAAATAACACATCCAAGATTTATTTTTGGTTTGTGTAAGCTGCATAGAATGTGAAATATAGTTACATTCCAGTCTTTTAAGCTTTTTTTATTTTTTATTTCAGCTGTATTGTTTAGTTGGTCTGCTTGTCATTTGGTCCGATGAGTTGGCTGTTACTACCTGTGACTACAACCAAAGTGTTTTTGGTCATGGCATCCACTTAGGTCAATCAGGGACTCAGGACATTAATTGGAAGTGACTTTTCAGGGTTCACTTGATAATTCAGCTTCATAAAGTGATAAATATGTAAAGATTAACTCAGTAGAAACTTTACCAGCTTCTGGTTTGCCCGCTTTATGTAAATTTGTTAAAATTGTGGTAAAGCTTTAAAAGAAATCTGTCACCAGCTTTTGCCACATTAAACCAAAAGCAGCTTATCCCCATTCTTGTGAGTTTATTTTACGAGTATAATTTTGCTGATCAGTTAGTTTTTGGGTAAAAATTCAACAATTGATTAAAAATTTGGAAAATATTAAAAATTTCAAAGTTTCTTGAATGTTCTACTTTTTAAACAAAAAGTCATATCACAATTTTTTCGCAAAGCGGGTTGGACTAGGTGTGGCATGGAACCACCAGGTCGTTCCACAGCTGTGACTTGTCTGCAGTGGCGGCCAAAGGCGAGGTACAGAAGCGGCTGACAATCTCGTGGTCAGGTCCAGGATCAGGGCAAGCGGCAGAGATGCAACGTCAGAGTCCAATCCGGGGTCAGCAACAGGAGTTCCAAGCAGATGGGTACAAGAACACGGCACACAGGACAGCAGGACGGAGGAACACTGGTACACAGGAACAGCAGCACGGAGGAACACTGGTACACTGGAACACGGAGGGACTCAGGAACGCAGGAGACACAGGAACAAAGGAGAGACTGGAATGCAGGAGACACTGGAACGCGGGTAAATCACAATAGAGCTTTCTCTTAAGCTGTGAGGCACAAAGATCTGGCAAGTCCGTAAGGAAGGTGTTGGACTTTTAAAGAGGAAGTGATCAGCCAGTGCAGCAATCAGCGGTGCGCTGGCCCTTGAAATCTCTAGAAGGTGCCGCGCACGCCCTAGGAGATGGGGACGCGCGCGCACGGAGCTCGGTTGAGAATCCGGAATGGGGAGAGGTGAGCTGCGCCGGCACCAGCGAGGCCCGGAGAGCACAGGTGAGCCCGCGGCCAAGCTTAAGTGCAAAGCCCCTAAAGTATCACTACAATAGAAAACCCCCAAAGATGACAACATTTTGGAAACTACATCCTTCAAAGAAATTATCTAGAGCTGTAGTGAGCATTTTAACCCCCAGTGTGCTGGTCAAAAATTGAAATTTTTTCTCAAATATGCCATTTTTGTACAAATGTCTTTTTGCCAACTCATGCCACTTTAGACAAATATCCCAAATATCATTCTTTGGGTTGTCCTGAGTATGGCATTACAGCAGGGCTGATAAGGGAAGGAGCTAGTTTGGTTTTGGTGCCATGTCATGTTGGCAGAGCCGCTGGCCAGAATCTAATAGAAATTAAATGATGTAGGGTAAAAATTGCATTTTGTTCTTATTATTATATTTTGTCCAACTCATGCATTGTCCAAAATATGCCAAAAATTGTGGGTTGTCCCGATTGCGTCAATACTCCATGTGTGGCAAAAATCGACAGGCTGGGCACACAGAAGGGCTGAGAAGGCAGTAAGCTAAATTTAGCATTAGGAGCTATATTTTCACTAGATTGTGGTTGTGGTGCCCCTGAGGTACCAGTACAACAGAAACACCCTGGAAAGTTAGTATCTTGGAAAGGGAACCCAGCAAAGAATTTATCTAGGGTTGTATGAGTATTTTAACCACATAGATACTGGTACAAAAAGTATTATTATTATAAACAATTTTAGTTACAAATGTATTCGGCCCAACTCACTGGACACAAACACCAAAAAATTTTGGAAACTTCACCCCTCCATGATTAACCTAGGGGTAATAAGCATTTAAACCCCACAGGTGGACCTCAATGGTAAGATAATGGATAGTGCATAGTAAAAAATATCCATTATGGCATCTTGTGCCCAGCTCATGCAACTGGAGACAAACACCCCAAAAATCATTATGTAGGTTTTCAAGGGTACGGCAATACTCCATATATGGCAATAATCTACAGGCTGGGCACATGGCAGGGCTTAGAAGGGAAGGTGCAACATGCAACATGATGTATAAACTGTACATAGTACATCAGGATAATCTAAATATCCAGGGAGGTGTGATATATCCGAAAACTCTCCCTTATACAGAGCCCAGGTTTTTTGGGGTATGTTTTACAATGGTAAATGTTGTCCTTCCGAATACCTCTTTTGGAGCACAACCTGCACCTTTTTGTGTCCTAGTTAGTTTGGGAAACTTCTCCTGCAAAGTGTTGAAGTGAAGTTTTGTGGCCACACTTCCAGAAGTACTGGCACTCCCCCTTCCTGGTCTCCAAAAAGCAAATGCTTAAAGGGTTTGTCCACTTTCAGCAAATAATTGATACTGTTTGTGTAAGGTAATGTTATACAATTTTCCTATATATTTACCATATCAATTATTCATGATTTTCTTGATCTCTGCTTGCTGTCATACTATAGAAAGCTTCTATGTTTGCTTCCAGTGGATAAAAACCTGTCCATGGTCTTTTGATGTAACACAGGTGCCGGAGCCGTTAGTATCGCATGGCTCTGACCATGGACAGATTTCTATCCACCTGAATTTAAAGGGGTTGGCCACTTTACTTCATGTTTTTTGTTATGTGTGTCCAAGTGTGTGGACGAGGATATTATGTAATTTACCAATATATATTATTATAAATAGTTCTGCATCACTTTCTTGATATGTAAAGAGCAGCATCTTGTCTTTTACCTCATCAGTCACAAATTCCTGTCCATAAAATTGTTGCAGATGGAAGGTTATGTGATCTCTAAATAGCGATTGTTTATGGACAGATAGACATCACATGGCCCTCCATGGACTGGAATATATGACTGATGAGGTAAAAGACAGGAGACTTCACTCTATATATCAAGAAAGCGGAGCAGAACTTTTTATAGATTGGTAAATTACCTAATATTCTGCCCCCACAATTACACACACATTGCAAAAAACCATGAAGTAAAGTGGCCAAACCCTTTCATTACCACTAGATTCTAACGAAGTGGAATTCATTTAGAATTTCAGAAAAACTTCAGTTCTGCATGAATCCGAAGTTTATGGTGTTTCGTGGAAACAAATTAATTTTTTTTATATCAAGAAGTCTATGTCAAAATCACGTAGTTGCTGGAGTTATTTTTTCTCAAAGTCCAGGGTGTCAGTTTTTGGGGTTCTGTATTTCCCAAATTTCAATTCTTTTTTGTTGCTAAATTTGATATCAAGAAATATGTGTTTTAGTCAACATAGTTGATGAACCAATATGTCAGACAGAGGTTGAAGCACAGTAAGGGTACGCCTCAGCAGGGGCGACTCTAGCGGCATCTAGCGGCAGTGTGTTGATGAACAACCCAAAGGTTCTCGATCGGTTGACTTGGTCATCCACTTCTTCCCAAATGACATCTGACAACCCCAGCCAACAGTCCGTGGGTTTGTCAGATACAGCGATCAGAGGATCGCTTGTTCAAACAACCTGTAAAAGTAAAGAAAAAAGTTAAAAACACTAAATAAACACACTTTTTAATAAAAAGAATTAATGAAATAAAGTTAAAGTTCCCTAAACAGAAGCATTCCCTTTACACATGCAATAAAGTAAAAAAAAAAACCTGAAAGTCACCAAAACCCCACACATATTTGGTATTGTCGCATCCGTATCAATCTGTAAAATAAGTCAGAAACATTATTGGACCCATATGGTGAATGACCATAAAAACAAAACCCAAAAAACTCGCCAAAAATGTAAATTTTTCATAAAAAAATGTATAAAAAAATTGATAAAAAAAAGTTATGTGCCACTGTAAAAGACAACTCAATACATAAAAAATAAGCCCTATACCAGCTCTGTCAACCAAAAAATGTTAAAATTATATATCTGAAAAGATAGCGATGCAAAAACAAATGAGATTTTCTTTATATTCGTTTTTTCCAGTAAAATTGTAAAAATATATAAAAACTATATAAATGAGGTATCACTGTAATCGTAGTGATCTATAGAATAAAGATAATATAGTATTTTAGAATACGACCTCCAAACTTTATGGAGTGTTTTGGTATTTTATCCACTGAGAATTTGTACATTTTATGAAAAACATTCATTTAGCCAAAAAAATTTAATTTCGAAATTGCATCTGATTTTGAAAGTGTTAACAAACAAAAGTGGTTTTACGTACGTTGAGGGGTTTAGTTTCTATAATGGAGTAATTTAAGGGGTTTTACTTTTATTTAGGCCTATCAAAGTGACTGAGCACCTAACGTTCAAAGCCCCATAACATCTTACAAAAATGAGAGTATGTATAAAAAACATGGAGGCATAAAGTAGACATTCGGTGAATGTTAGTTATTAAGTTTTTTGCTGTTATGACTATTTGTGGAAAAAGTAGAACATTTTGAATTTCAAAAATTGAGAATTTTTCCAAATTTTCACCAAATATCTGTTTTTCTCATAAATAAATACAAAACATACCACCAAAATTTTTTAACTAACATGAAGTACAATGTTTCACGAGAAAACTGTTTTAAAATTTCTCAGATATGTAAAAGCGTTCCAAAGTTATAACCACTTATAGTGACAAAATTTGAAAAAATGGCCCGTGTCAGGAAGGTGAAAAGTGGCTTTGGCGTTAAGGGGCTAAACACACTGTGATTGTGGCACTCTCTGACCTCCTGCTGCCGCCACTTCCACTCTTTGTGTCATTGTGCCACACTGTGGCTTACCGTGTTGCTGCCACCTCCAGAATTTGTCATTGCGCCACTCTGCGGCCTACTCATGCTGCTGCCAACTGACTGCTGTCTCCCTGGAAGACCCTGTGATTTCCATAATGCTGTTTTCACCCTCCACCACTCTATGATGTTGCCACTATGTTTGGTTTTCCCCTTCATTTCATTTGTCAGAAGGAATAAAAAGCTTCAGAATTGATAGGCAAAAGCAGGAGTGGATAGAGAAGACAGAGGACATGCAAATATCCCATTTACTGGTCATCTCTGTTTTGTATCAACTTCTGTTTGATTTTGGCTTTCACAGTACTGATGAATTATTGACCGATTGAATGCTGACAATAATGGATTGAAAGAAGGGCAAAATGATCAGTGAGGTCAATGCAAAATTACTGCCGACACCCTCTCCACTCTTTTGGGGGGTTTCTACATGTATCAGCGTTTAACAGAACAGGTTCTGTCGTAATCCTTGGAATCATCTGATCTCAGTATAAAAAGAGTGCACTCTTTGATATTTTAAAGGGACTCTTGGCCCTCAGCTCAGTCCTTTTGAGCTCACACAGACATTACCTTGTCAGGCTGCGTTCCCGCTTCACTTATTTGGTCAAGTTGGTCCGAGAAAGTCCCCATGGAATTGATGAATGAAGTGATTCTAAGAGGGATGGCTGTCATGTGCGTGTCATACTAAAACACAGCATTATTTGAAGACCAAACAACACTCCCTATGCATATTTGAGCATGGCAAAACATTCTACAATCTAGATTCTCTGCAGCCAGGAAATACCTGTCTTTTTAACGTGATTTGCCATGATTCGATTCACGTTGAAACAAATTTTGTCTGAAAATTCGACAAACTCGGTGAACCTAATCGTTGAAAAATTTTCCCATCCCTAATTACCACCTCTTGAAACTCCAGGAAACTCTGGCCTGCTCATCGACATTACACCTATGCAGTATACAGTGCCATGTCCATGTTGTTCATTGCCACCTTCTTGTACCACATCCTCGATTTCAGCATGGCATTATAAGGCTTGAGCACCTGGTCTGACAAGTCAACCCCTCCCATTTACTTGTTATAATCCAGTATGCTGTCAGGGTTTCTATACTAGTACCTCATACTGGGAAAGGGGTGCGAGTATGCCCATGTAATGTTGTTAATACAAGAATGACTCTCTATTGCCCGGCTCTCGTGCCTCCTACGTTTTTGCCCAGGCAGAGACTTCGTTAGGCCTCTGTGATTTCCTCTTACAGTGCCGCATGCCGCAGTCTGTAAGCGAGGCTCTTGAATAGTGTAACACTGGTATAAAAATTGTCCAGGTAGAGGTGGTAGCATTGGTCCTGAAGTGGGTGCCCTCTTATTGGGCAGGCACTTGCGTAATTGAAGTCTCGCCCTAAATTATACCAGGGACTCGTATATCGACACATGTTTTGATGGGGTATATACCACAAACTTGGCTCTAAAATGTTGTAATATAGGCCTGACTGTAAATAAATTATCATAACTGGGTCATCTCTGGGTGGGCACTGTGTGTTATTGGAATAAGACAAAAACATATGGATGGCTTCAAAGCGTACCCTACTCATAACCATGCAGAACATCAGGGTATGGTGTCCCAGTAGTCCCTGATTGATGGCTTCTTTACTAGCCCCATAATAAGTATTCTGCCCCAATACTTCTCTATCTCTTCTCGCAGAGGTCCACTTGTGGATATGTGCATAAATAGAAGTGGGGTACTGTTTCTATGTGTTTATCATATGCTCATTCTGTTCCGGTAGATAGAGTTTACATCTACTATGCGGTTATTTGTGCAGTTTCTTATGCAATATATCTTGTGGTATATTATACTGTATAACATGTACTGAGACACACACTTTTTTAATTTGCTCTTTACTGTTGGATATGCTATTATTGTTTTATGGGTGAACTAATAAAGATTTTATTTGATCTACACTCACCAGCCACTTTATTAGGTACACCTGTCCAACTGCTCGTTAACACTTAATTTCTAATCAGCCAATCACATGGCGGCAACTCAGTGCATTTAGGCATGAAATGGTCAAGACAATCTCCTGCAGTTCAAACCGGGCATCAGTATGGGGAAGAAGGGTGATTTGAGTGCCTTTGAACGTGGCATGGTTGTTGGTGCCAGAAGGGCTGGTCTGAGTATTTCAGAAACTGCTGATCTACTGGGATTTTCACACACAACCATCTCTAGGGTTTACAGAGAATGGTCCAAAAATCGAATAGGAAGAAATCTGTTTGACATTCATGCATCTGCAGTAGTGAGCTGTCAGTTGTGGGGTATCTGTATAACGCACATTGCATTATAAAGAGGTATTTAGGATTTTTAATGAATTCGTTTGGAAGACCATTACATCTGGGTCACATGTGATGTCAGTGCCCTCTATAGTACAATACCTCATGATGTGGCAATAATTGCCTTAGCACATCACAGATAAAGATCAAGCTCATACTCTGTAGAATTGTGCGAATACATGATTGATATTACCAAATTCTTACAATCCCTTCTTTTGAGGAGATTTTGACTGATGATAGATATCCAGCCCTACAGTCACTTTTCTTTTTGTACTGATCGTTTTTAATGCTTTAAGAAAGGGCACATTTGCTCCTAAAATGACTTTAAAAAAAAATATGTAAATGACCCAAAGGCGCTCAGGTGACGTCTTGGTCTTTAATTTATGCACAATCCCCATTCCCATTCGTGCATAACATGCTGGACATCTATAAGCAGTCAAACCGATGGTAGAGGTCCTTGAACATAAACAGGCAGCACGTCAAACATTCTCAAAGAACTGGAGGAAGCAACTGCAAATATGGGCTCAGCATAGCAAGTTTTTTCCCTGAGCTAAAGGAGCATTCTTTCTTGGAGATTTCATAAATGTGCTCACTTTAGCAAACTGAAGTGACAACTGTAACTCCTTTTTTTTAATCTTTTTTACAGATTAATACCAACAACATTTTATCCAGGAAGAATAATTCTATCCCTAGATTTTGTCATTTTTTGCTTGCGTCTCATGCACATCTTTACAATAAGTAAAACTCTTGGGCCTAAAATCATAATTGTTAAAAGAATGGTGAGTATGAATGGTAATTACAACAATGTTTATTTGGTTTAGAAACCCATGCTGTATAATTAAATAGAGATGGTAAAGGGCACAACTGCGATCAACAACCCAAAGGTTGTTGAATGGTTGACTAGGTCATCCAATTTCTCAAATATAACATCTGACAACCCCAGCCAAGAGTCCGTAGGTTCCTCTGATACAACAATGGCTCAAGAGCAGGTCAGCGGTCCTCACCTGTCCTCAACCAGGCTCTGTCCTGTTCCTTTCCCGCAGCCAGAGAGCTACTAGGAGGTCTGGGCTCCGCGCCACTATTCAGCGAGGACAAAGTGTTTGAGGACAGTCAGCAGCTGCTTTGCAGTGAAGAGGTGGGGCAGACTTCCGCTGCTTCCTGCAGTAGGCAGGCTGTGCATACTGACATCGGTGAGGAGAGTAGCAGTAACCGGGAAACGCAAAGAGAGTGTCAGCTTGCGAAGCAGGCAGCAAGTCGCTACTGTGGCGTCTAATGAGTCAGCAGGGTGGCTGCAGTGCAAGAACGGGAGTCAAACGTCCGCGGGGTACAAATCCTGATTCGCAGGCCCAGATAAGCAGTGGCACAGGGGCTCAGCGAGGCCGCAATTCTTTTTCCAAAAAGGCTGTGCCAGCCCTTCACCAATATGTACAACAGAAGGTGGGCCAGTCCTTGAGCTTATCAGTTTCTTCCAAGGTGCACGGCAGCGCGGACGTGTGGAACTATATATACTGGTCAGGGCCAGTATATGTCCTTTACGGCCCACTGGGTGAATGTGCTTCCCGCCCAGCCACACAACAACTTCAACAAGAGACGGCACTTTCTCCTCCACATTGTCAAACTGTTGCTCCTGCTCCAGTGTCCGCCTCCTCCTCCTTCTCCACCACCACCTCAGCCTCCACAAGTGCTGCTCCATCATACCACATGTGCAGGGCACAGTGGTGTCACGCAGTTCTACACCTGGTTTGCCTGGACGAACGAAGTCACACAGGGGAGGAACTGCTCCGCGTCATGCAAGAAGAAATCAATGTATGGCTTTCTCCGCGACAACTAAAAATCAGAACCATGGTGACAGACAATGGGAGGAACATGGTGTCCGCGCTGCACCGAGGAGGGATGGTCCATGCGCCCTGCATGGCGCACTTGTTCAATCTGGTAATCAACAAGTTCCTGAAGTCTTACACCCATCTGCAAGAAATTCTAAAAATGGCTAGGACACTGTGCACGCACTTCAGCCATTCTTACAAAGCCAAGTACACCCTCCTCGAGTTGCAGCGCCAGAACGGCCTAACACAACATAGTCTGATATGCGATGTTTCCACCCCATGGAATTCCAGCCTCCATATGTTAGACCGCCTGTATGAACAGAGAAAAGCCATTAATGATTTTTTGATGATGCAAGTGGACCGTAGTACTCCCCTGTGTAATTTTGATGTCAGCCACTGGCAGCTCATGTGTGACACCTGCCGTTTGCTGTGAGTGCGGGACAGTGTCCGGGCATTTAGAATTCTTGCAGATGGGTGTAAGGAACTTCAGGAACTTGTTGGTTACCAGATTGAAACAAGTGCGCGCATGCAGGGCGCATGGACCATCCCGTCCTCGGTTGCAGCGCGGTGGACACACCAGTTCCTCCCATGTCTGTCACCATGGTTCTGATTTTTAGTTGTCGCGGAGAAAGCCATACATTTGATTTTCTTGCATGACGCGGAGCAGTGTCTCACCTGCCTGTGGACTCGTTGTCAGGCAGAACGTGTAGGAACTGCGGGAACACTGTGCCCTGGCACAGTGTGGTGAATGATGGAGCACGCACTTGTGGAGGTAGGGTAGGTGGTGGTGGAGAAGGAGGAGGAGGCGGAACTGGAGCAGGGAGCAACAGTTGAAATGTGGAGAGAAAAGTGCCGTCTCTTGTTGAAGTTGTGTTGGGCTGGGCGGGAAGGGAGCACATTCACCCGGGGCCGTGTAAGGACATATACTGGCCCTGACCAGAGTATATATAGTTACACACGTCCGCGCTTGCCAGGCACCTTGAGAGAAGAAATGATAAGCTCAAGGATGGCCACCTTCTGTTGTAATATTGGTGTTGAGGGCTGGCACAGCCTTTTGGACAAAGAATTGCGGCCTCGCTGAGACCCTGTGCCACTCTTATCTGGGGGCCTGCGAATCAGGATTTGTACCCGCGGACGTTTGACTCCCGTCTTGCACTGCAGCCACCCTGCTGACTCATTAGACGACACAGTAGCACTGCTGCCTGCTTCCAAGCTGACACTCTCTTTGCTTTCCCGGTTACTGCTCTCTCCCACCGATTGTCCGATGCACAGCCTGCCTATGCAGGAAGCAGCGGAAGTCTGCCCCACCTGTCTTCACTGCAAAGCAGCTGCTGACTGTCCTCAAACATTGTCCTCGCGAAAAGTGGCGCGGCAGCCCCGGGGACCTCTAGAGCTCTCTGGGCTGCGGAAAGGAACAGGACAGAGGCATGGTTAGACAGGGGAGGACCGCTGACATGCTTCTTGTGAGCCATTGTTGTTCAGAGGGACCTACGGACTCTTGGCTAGGGGTTGTCAGATGGTATATTTGAGAAATTGGATGACCTAGTCAAACATTCAACAACCTTTGGGTTGTTGATCAACACACGCCACTAGATGAAAACGGCAGATTTCTGCGCCTACCGGAGGTCACCCCTGCTGCGACATCCCTACTGTTGTGCCACATCTGCCTGCTCCACTGCCACCTTTCTGTCTGGACATAGTGGTTTGATAAACTAAGTGGATTGCACACGTAAAAATCTGGACATGTAAAACTAGAGCCCCAGAAGGTATTGCAGTGTCCGGTCTACAGATAACCCCACAACTGAAAGTGTAATTTCAGCGCAAAATCACTGATTAAAACTATGTGGATTGACACATAAATCAGGCTGTAAATAGAGCCCCAAAGGTAACTACAATGGGAGTTATAAGATACCCCACAATGACAGTGTAATTTAGAGACGAAAACTCACTGTATAAACTACCGTGGATTTCACAGTAAAATTCGGCTGTAAACTAGAGCCCCCAAAAGGTATTGCAAGGGCGTATTCAGCATTGTCCCACAACATGACAGTGTAATTTCAGTGAAAAATTCACTGTATACCTAGTGGATTTCACAGGAAATCTGGCCTGTTAAAAGTGAGCCCCCAAAGGTCTTTGCAATGTGCGTTATACAGATACCCCACAACTGTCAGTTAATCAGCAAAAATCACTCTATATAAAACTATACGTGGATTTGACAGTAAAATCGCTGTGTAAGCTAGAGCCCCAAAAGTATTTGCAAGTCGTTAACAGTAACCCCACAACTGACAGTGTAATTTCAGCGAAAATCACGATAAAACTACGTGGATTTCACAGTAATCTGGCGGTAAACTGAGCCCCAAACTGTTATTCGCAATGTGCGTTATACAGCTCCCCCACAACGGACGTGTAATTCAGCGAACAATCACTGTACAAAGTATGTGGATTTCACACGGTGAATCTTGCTGTAAACTAAGCAGCCCCAAAAGAGTATTACTATGGCGTCTAACGACAGTGTAATTCAGATGAAAATCACTGTAGAAATATGGGGATTTCACACGTAAATCTGTCGTACAACTAGGAGCCCCCAAAGGTATTGCAATGTGCGTTTACAGATACCCCACAACTGACCAGCTCAATACTGCAGATGACCCATGAAAGTCAAACAGATTTCTACTCCTATTCGATTTTTTGGCATTAAATAGAAACTGCCTATTGGGGGTATAAAGATCCCCTGAAGAACAACCAGGGGAGTTAGTCCACCAATCGCTACGCAGAGGCATGAAATGAAAAAAAAAAGGAAAGTCAAACAGAGATTTCTTTCCTTATTCGATTTGTCACTAAATCGAACTGCATTTGGGTTTACAGATCCCCCTTAGAGAACAGCGAGGATTGCAGGCAGAATCGCAAAGCACAAAAGCAGCAGCAAAGCTGAGAAGCTACAACATGAAGGGCTGAAAGACTGAGATAGAAAGTGGAGGGTTTTAGAGCGGCTGTGTAATACCTCCCCAACGCGTCCCGGGTTCGGCAAGGGGGACTTTAACCGTTTTGTAGCTGTGTCCGCCCCGCCCCGGGAGGTTAAGAGGTTGTCACGGTGGTTTCTCGCATTGTCCCAGGGCCAAGAGACTGAGTCCGTCTCCTGGTCCCGGGCACAACCCTGAATGCAGAGACAGAGGAGACAGCGCGGAGGCGTGAAGTTCAGAACTAAAACAACAGCAGAGCACGGTCCCACTCCTGTCCTCCTCCAACGGGCCACCCCCTCCCCCACTGTGTGAGCTGCTGCCGGGATCGAGTGAGGAGGAATCAACAGGGGGGGGGGGGGGGAGTGTCACTGGAGATTGAGCTCCCAGCACGCAGAGCACAGCACCGGCCCCTCTCTCCTCACCCTGTGTAGAGCTGCCCCGATGCTGAGGAGGAATCTTCAGGAGGGTTACCTGGAGAGCAGCTGCTGTGTGACCGGAGCCCCAGCTCCTTCTCCTGAAGCTGGGGAAGGTGGAGCGGAGGCAGACTGGTGATGGCTTACCCCCCTTCGAGCGCTCCAGACGTCCATTAGAGAGAAATATGAACAGCAGAGGGATGACCGTAGGAAACAGCCGGACCAACCACATGACCTGTAGCGGTGTTTGTGCTGTGGGACAGGACACTTCTATCAGGGCTTTTATGGCCAATTTTGTGGCACATACAAGCCCTGGAAATATCGCACGTTGTGAATCGCCAGACATGCGATGATTTCCCTTCTCCACACCACGGGGGATATAGCCATCAGTGAGCTTTAACCGGCTAGGCGCACCTGGACGTGAACCACGTACCGGTGGCTAGATGAAGTGCGCCTGGGACGTAGATAATTGCGATATATAGGTTCCCGCTAGATGTTGGCACGGCCTCACGAAACAGAGCCAGGCAACAGAAGCTGCGGCAGGAGCTGTCTATCACAGCTGCACAGCGCTCTGTAACACCACCGCGATCAGAGCCGGACTAGCGATCGCGGGTGTTAACCCTTACACGCGCGGTTCATGAGGATCACGGCGTGTAAGGGTGTTCTCTCTGGGCAGCCCCCGAGGAATGCCAAGGCACTGGGGCTGCCCACCTCCGGACGACAGTTACACTGATCTACCATGAAGAAGTATCTCTGTAGAGCAGTTGAGTGGGACTTGAAACCAGCGATCGACCATTCACTGGTTCAAGTTCAAGTTATGAAAAAGTAAAAAACACTAAGTTTACACATTAGAATACAATAAAAAATAAAATACATGAAATATAAGACCCCCTAACATGTCACTTGCCCATAGAAAAACATTTAATAAAGTATAAAACACCCAAAAAACACAACCCCCCCCCCACACACACTACAAAATTTGGTATGTAAAATCTGTTGTAAAAAAAAGAAAATCGTTACTGGACCAGACGGTAAACGCCGGAGAAAAAAGCGCAAAACATTTCCAAAAAAACGATAATTTTTAATACTTTTCAAAAAAATGGCTTAAAAGTGATAAAAAATGTTCTGCACTTAAAAACAAAAAAGACCATTATAAAAGATACAAACTCTCTCACAAAAAAAAGCCCCTTAACCCGATTGATCAGCCGAAAAAAACACAAAACTCCCCAAACCGCTGACTATATGCCCAAGATGGTGCTGCTAAAATGTACCAGATTTTCTCCAACAATTGTTTTTATTAGGTACAATTGAATTAAAATAACACCGTCACAAAACCCCACATATGTGGTAATCGCTGGTCCGCCCCCCCCACACACCCCCCAATCTGCATAAATAAAACGAATCGTTATCAGATCAGCCAAAAGTGAACCCCCATAAACAACAACGCTATAAACAAAAGATTTAAATTGTAATAATAGCCTATAAAAAATGCTCTTAAAAAGTGTTTTGAAAAAAGTTATGACACTTAAAATAAGACACTAAAAGAATAATCCTTCTCGCAAAGCAATAAGCCATAACAGAGTTGTGAGGCGAAAAAAAAAATAAAAAAGTTATATTATGCCTAATGAAAAGACGGGGTTGGTGGGTGATGCAAAAAATTAAACAAATTTTCGCCAAAATACTTTTATTCAGTAAAAATCGGGGAAAAAAAATCTATCTAAAGAGGTATTTTCTACTCGTGGCGATATTGTTGGAGCCTTTTTCATTTAATCCCTTGTAAAATGTTTGATTGCCACCCAAAAAAGCGTGTATTGTGAAAAAAATTTCTCACGTTTGCAGACACTGCAACCCACCATTTATGTCTTAATCTCTCTATAAAAACCCCCTAATTAAGGTGGTAACAAACTTCTTAAAAGTTGGCCATCCGCGCTCTAGAGGCCAATTAATCGGTCTGAGTTGATTAGGGGTTTGTTCAAACCGTGTTCAAACATTGGATGTAGTATTCACGACGCGGCAGGCATTCAAGGAATTTGTATTTTTGGCATCGAGTGACTCATTTTTTAGTACTAGACCCGCTTTTGTTCCAGCAGCTTGTGACGGAGCAACTTTGGTTGCACCAGTCACTAACGCCTTTTATCGGAGATTCATACGTTCCGCTGCCCTCACGGGCCGTACCCCTGCCCGCCGCGTGGTCACTACGCTTGTGTACGGCCTGCGTGTTTCATAATTACGCAACGTACGCAAGGGGGACCCTGGTCTACGATTTTTTTCCACACATGCTTCATCAGGCGAAAACTGATGGCATATCGTCATAACATTTGATGCTTACTGCAGTTTGTCTATGGCAAATCTGGAATATGTGATGGGGCGAGGCAAAACGACGCCCGAGGGAACCAGGACCGCGTTCCCCCCTTACACGCTGCTGTCCAGGGGGTAAGGGCGGGTCACTCTGTGGCAGCACGACTGTCACACGGGACCGAGTCGTCTGAATATCTAGTAAAATAAATACGGTTTATTCCCAGCGTTTAACCCACCAAAAGCGGAAAAAATGTGGCCAAAGTGAAAAAAGGACACTTTTTGCCATTTTGCCCAAAATATAAAAGATGTATATAAAAAGCGTTTCAAAAAGGCGTATGTCCTAAAAAAGTGTTAACATTAAACTGTTAATGATTCTCGTCAATAACGGCGAAAAATCGACCAGCTCTTTAGCCCATTACCGCCGCTACCGAGCCCGTTGTGTACGACGTCTGGGTTGTGATCAGAGATGATAGTCCCGCACGCCGCTCTACACTTGTAGCGCATCAGAAGACTGTGGCAAATAGTTTACCGACGGACGTGTTTTACATTTTTGTAAAAGTCTCAAATCATATAAACCTATCATTTTGGTATCTGGAGGAAGGGGGGAACTGGAGGAGGCTGGGGGATCCAGGATGAGCTCGAGGAGGCTGGGGGCCAGGTGGGGGAGGCTGGTAGGGGGAAAAGTGAGGAAAGGATTGATGTCTGGAGAGGCAGGTCGGTACAGTGCGGAGGAGGCTGGGGGACAGAATGAGCGGAGGAGACTGGGGTCAGGAGGCGGAGGCCTGGAGGATTCCGCATGAGGCTGGGAGGCTGCCGTCACAGGAGGAGGAGTTGCGGTGGAATAGCATGTGTGTGGCAGACGAGACTGTGGTATCTAGCGAGGAGGAGGTCTGGGCTGGGACAGGCAGAGAGAGGAGGCTGGGTGGACAGGAGATGAGTGAGGCTGTGAGCCGACCAAGGGGCCTACAGCGCGTCGCGGGAGGGGGGGGTCGATCCAAAATAAAAAGGGGTTGGTGGCTACAGTGAGGAGGCTGGGAGGAAAGGGGGCTTACAGGAGCGAGGCTGGAGGACAGGAGGTACAGTTAGGAGGATGGCGGGACAGGAGACTACGGAGGAGGCTGGAGGACCGGAGAATTACGGAGGATGGCTGCGCAGGGGACGGGATGACTATTCTATGGCGGACTTGCGATGTTTGGTCGGCACAGGAGACACCCAGGACGGAGGAGTGGGGAAGACAGGACGGCAAGGAGGAGGATGGAGAGGACAGGGCACTACAGTGAGGACGGCTGGAGTGCACAGGAGATACCAGCGAGTTAGGATGGAGGCCAGGAGGCTAGGGTTTAGCGCGGATAGATAGGACACGGCGCTTACGGGAGGAGCTGTTGAGGACCGGGATACAGGAGGATGGCGGAGGACAGGGCGACTACAGGAGGAGGATGTTTCTTGAGGAAGGAGATTTACACACGAGGCCAGGACGGTGCTGGACAGGGGGCGTATTTTCAGGATTGGAGGCTTGGAGGTCTACAGGCGGGAGGAGGACGCGTACGGACTTAGAAGGGCACAGGAATGAGGAGGCTTGGAGGATAGAGAACAGTCCGCGACCTAACCTTCATATGAGGCAGGTGTGTGGGCTTGGCAGGGTGCTACGTATAGCCTTTATGTGTATAGATTTGGCGTTCTGCAGTCACTAAATATAAAAGTCCAAACAATTATTTTCCAGGGCAGAAAAGTTTTCAATTTAAATTATGCCGAAGGAGGTTCCTTCTCGGTTTATATTGTGTCTACACAGTTTGCAGAGGTGCATTAGGGTTATATTATATCTGTGTACCAACGGGAAGGGATTTTGGGGAACAAATTTAAGTGCTGCCCGTCTGCTGACCAGGGTTCGCTGCATCCTATCAATCGGTTTGCATCGACTATTTCTATACTAGTTCCTGCTGGGGTGTTGGACTTATATGGGGTTGGCTTAGATTTAAAGGGGGAGGGGCTTTGTGTCCACCTCTTTCCTCTTTTTGCTCAAACTTGTGCGTTCTTGTCAAGGTTTATGACCTCTGTCTCGTGTCACCCTCCTCAATATTCTCAGAAACGCTCTAGGGTGGTGCGCTTTGATTCGGCACTTACAGGTCTGCTAGTATTTTTCGTCTATCGAGCTTGTGTTCGTTTCTCTCTCACAGTTTTTAAGCTTTTTCTCCATGCCTCCATTGGTAATTCACCTACAGACTTTTGTTTTTCTGTTCTCGGTTCGTCCCAGTTTTAGTTCTTTTGCATAACATGATTGTGGGGGGACATTATTACCTCCAAAAAACTTTTAACCTTGTTTCTTGCCTGAATCAGCATCCACTTCGGCTTTGTGGCTAAAGCGATCCCAATTTTTTCCCCTGTGAAATGTTTTTCCTAACCGAAGCTGTCTTTGTTGTACGAATCATTTTTTAGAATCGATTCGCAATCTCTAGTGCAGAATTACAAGAGGACATTGTCACCCCAAATAAATGACCCAACAAACCATGTGCCCCCTCTACATAAGCTCATCACCACAGTAACTTTCTCCCCTGAGCCAGTTTTTTTTTTAAAATGTTCATGTCTCGGTAAAGGGAGTTAATTTGCGAAAGGACCTATGTACATAACTTTATTATTTTAGAGCCCGTTTGGTTATTCTCCCTATCTGTGTATGCGGGCTGTTTTCAGCCCCTATTCATAATGCAGGTGGTCCTGGCGACTTCACTATTATACCTCCACCCTAAGCAGCTCGTTCCTGCCTTAGCGCCGGACCATTGTAGGAGAATCGATGCAGCATTCGGACTGTCATATGCGCAACGCCTGAAGGTTCTACCCCCTCGATGATGCACTTTTTGGCAACGCGCCTTTTCGCCACACTGACACAGCTTCACTTCTTCTCACATTGCGCGTGCAGCCGCGCCAGGTTACAACTTACTACTATGCCTCTGAATCTGCGTCTGTGAGAGTCACGGCAGCCGATTCATTTCGCACTTATTCTTACCTCCTGTCGATCGTGCTTGCCATGGTATTATAATAGCCCGCCGCTTCATTCCCACACTTGCGGACAGGGGCAGTCGTGGTCCCCTGTGGGCCGTTTGTGTGCTGCACGGCCGGCTTTTTCCCCTTTCCCGTTATCAATAAGGTTTTTCTACGATTATGCCAATTGCACACAAGGGAATCAACCTTTAGTTAGTAAGAGGTCAGATCTGCTTTTTATAATCACACTTCCCATTCATACATAAATTTAAAACAAAACTGGTCCACGGGGAGAAAAGGGCCTGGTTGATGGCTCCACTTATAGTTGGGCACTATTTTGTGGGGGCATTTCGGGCGACAGGTCCCTATAATATACATTACTTTTGTGTTGAAAGTCCTAGCGCGGATCTAATTATGACTTATTTTGTACCTCGAGCGGGCTTCACATCTTTTGTAACAAAAATTCCTCTGCTCACCAAATTCCTGTGACGATAACTTTTCTGTCCCGTGGGTCATTACTAAGGTGCTCGTGGATTGCAATTTTGGTTCCGGATTTTCTGATAATTTTTTTGGGGGATTGATGCGGCTTTTTCTATTTCTCCTTCTTTCTTTTTTCTGTCCTTTTTCTCCTGTGGTAAGGCTTTTTGCAATTGGGGATTGGTTTCCTTTTTGTTTCGAGATCGGATTTGGCCGCTCCCCAGCTCCGCTGGTTACTCCCTCATGCGCCACAGAAACTCGGGGCTCTGGGGGTGGGGTCGCTGTTCGGGTTTTACACGATAAGGCTTCGACTTACCGACAGAGCGCAGCGAGTTTCTATCTTAGCGATTTACAGACGCTCAATTCTTGTGGCGTTTTTCAATTTGATGTTTCTTCGCAATTGCATTACATCCGTGCCAGAAGAGATGGTGAACTCCATGGCACCTCTATAGCAGGGGAATCCCACACCCGTTTGCAGGGCATTTTATTTCGGCTGCGCACAATCTTAGTTGACATAGTGGCTACAGGTATATTGTTTTTTCGAAACATGCTCCCCCCCCTTTACATGTTTTAAACTCCTCCAGGGCTACCAGGTTCTATTTAGTACCATGTGACCCTAGTATGGCTTACTTTGATCCCTCTTTCACAACACCAGATTGCCCTACTCGACTAATGACATAAGGTTTGCCTGTTGCTTTCCCTCATCACAAAGTGCTCCCCCCCCCAACAAGGATTTAGTGCGTTATTAAAACAAGCATGATGTTGTGTGTGCCTCCTCGGAAAAAAGGATTTTTCTTCTTGCTCCTCTGTGTGACCATTTTCTGTTAAATTGGCATTTATGTGATAATATCTTTTATAAAAATTTAGCATACATGTCAAAAAATGCAAATGACGCTTCTCATGGACTACATGTGTACGCTACCATACCTTACCTCAGGTCCGCGCTTGTTGATTGTCATTTAAGTCTTTCTTATTGAAATCAGCTTTTCCCAGTCCATTGGCTATCTGATCATGAAAGGTGTACTTCCACATGCTCCCTCTATTCGATCCCGCCACACACCCTCAACTAAGATCTCTCCTTTCTTATGCATTAGGCTCGTCTTATCACATCCCACACTGCTTGCCCTGCCTCTTCTAATGACTATTTTATTTATTGTATATTACATTGCTCAAACTTTTTGAAAAAGTCTCTTTACCCACCGGTGAGTGTTTCCGTTTATCTTGTATAATTATTGCAGAATGCCCACGTGACAAGGAAGTGCTCGCGATATGTTTCTCTCAGTACTAGTCGGTGCCCATTAGCTGTCTCATGTCGCAAGAAATGTTAAAAGGTCCCGCTGCTGGTTATAGTCACAATTTATTTTTGGCCGGAAATAAAGCTCCTCACAAACCTTTGTATATTGGAAAATTATGTTTGTTTATGGTTTGTGGAAGGACAAATATCACTGTCCAAAGAAAAGGATACAATGTTCTAACCAATGATTGGATAAAATTTCCCCTTGTTTTTAAAGGGGGTGTCGACTGCATATTAAAATAACTTTAAAGGTCGAGTTTTCGAGAACATACGTTTATCTTTACATCACGTGCCAATTGAAGGACAGCGGCGGAACATCGACAGACTCAATTAATATCACTTGACAACCCATCACGACCTCATGTTCAAACCCTAGCTCGACGGCCGCCCGCAGAGGGCCTTTCCCCGTGTCCATTTTGTGGACAGACACAAAATACATGATTATGGATAGATAGCACAACTGTAAATATTTCCTTCTTTCTTTTCTCAAAGAAACAAATCTGTGGCAGACTTCCACGCATGACGAAGCCCTATTACTTCAGTTCATCAGTACGATCCTTATATCCCTCCGTTCATTTTACCAATATACCTCCAATGTATCGGCAAAACCATCAACGACAAATCACGGCCTACAAAACACTACTTTCCTTTCCAAGGACCATTATTCTTAATTTCAAAACCACCACAAGGCTTACGAGCGTCCGGGATCCCACAGTGCGCCTGGCTCTACGCTTCCGGTCCCATATTTCTAACCAAGGGACCGATTTATGGTCATGTTGCCGAGTGATGGATTACATCGAATTACATCTCACCGGTCCATCTTTATAGGTCACTACCATGTTATAAGAGTATACCGGCTTTGACCCATTTTTTTGCCTCAGAACTGCATCCAATTCTTCATCGGCATTAGATTCAAACCAACGGTGCTGGGAAGCATTCCTTCAGAGATTTGGACCATTTGACAGGATGGGCATCACACGTATGCGCTAGTTATTTGTCGGCTCGCAATCCCCTGATAGGTAATCTCCCGTTCCTATCCATCATCCCAAAGTGCTTTCCTTTAAAATGGATTGAGATCCTGGTGAACTGTGGAGGCCATTGAGTACCGTGCTTCTATTGTTCATTGTTCCCAAGAACACCCCCAGTTGTGATATTCCAGCTTTATGTAACTGTGCGTTATACCTCTTTATCTGCTGAATTACGCCATTCAGATTCGGTTGGGTATCATTGTGGTCATTACACACGCGGTAGGACATTCTGGTCCCGAAAACATACTCAGGTAGGTTTTTGTGGCATATATCCTTTCCTTGACAACCCCGATGCGTCATTTGCCGTTGTACCAAGGGGCCCAAAGAGGGCCTCAAGAAACTATCCCAACACCATATTCTGACAACCACCACCCACCACGCCTAACCGCTGATTTTTAAAGGCCAGGATGACAATGCTAGTGCCTGTTTTTGTTGCACTGCCAAATCGCAGGACCTAACATCCGTAAGTTCCGCATTGCAGAAATCAGACTCAATCACAGATAATCTGTGCAAATTGCTTTTCACATGCCTTTTTTTCTACTTTGTCCTTAAATCTGCACGATGCCCGCCTTGTGCAAATTGTAGCTCTAAGTTCTCCTTACGTTCTTATGCGAAAGGCCCGTGGAACCAAGGTGTAGTCTTTGAGGATGTTAGCACCATCGCCTCAACAGTTCGAAGTACTGTGCGTGCAGAGTGCCTCGTACTGCCTACTTGGTGTAACGGGTGGCGATTTTTTAACATCACTGTGTGCCTGCTATCAGCTTGAACCGTCGGCCAACATTCCACTCTGACAATTTCTGGCATCTATACACACCGGCAATTCCGCTCCCACAGACAACTGCCGCTCAATGGGATTTGTTTTTTTTTTATTTTGCCCGACACTCTTTTTCTCCCCCGACGCTTTAATTCTGTGAAACCTAGACCCCGATGGTTGTTCGTTGTGAAAACCCCCATACCGTCACGCAGTTTCCGAATAACCTCAGAACAGCCCTTTGCCGAACCAATTCTCAAAACCATGCCTTCCAGTTAAAGGGCACTCAAATCAACCCATTCTGTCCCATCATGATCCGCTCCGGTCTTTGTATGCCAATGCAGGAGATTGTTTGACCATCTGTCACTGCCTATTACGCACTGAGGTCTTCTTTGCCGCAGTGATTGGCTGATTAGAATTATTAGGTTTTAACGCAAGCCAGTTGGACAGGCCTTGTCACCTAATAAAGTGGCTGCCGTGGGCGTTGTAGATCAAATATAATCTTTATTAGTTACACCATAAACAATAATGCCTATTTCCAAACTACCAGTAAAGGCAAATTAAACAATTTGTGTGTGTCCTCACGTACAGTTTATACAGATATAACTTTTTATATTCCACAAGATATATCGCATACCAGACCCAACTGCAACAAATAACCGCAAGTAGATGCTACAACAATCTACATCTACCGGAAACACAGAATGCAGTAGATGACCAAACACCTCGAACTTTAAAAAAATTTAACAAGTTCCCCACTTCTATCATGAAATTATCACAAAGTGGACTCTCCCCGGCGACGCAAGAGATAGAAGAAGTATTGGGGCGAATACTTATATGGGGTAGTGAAGAAGCATAAAATCAGGGGCAACTGGGCCACCATACTGAGTGCTTTCGCATGGTTTATGGTAGGGTCGCTTGAAAAGACATCTACATGTTTTCGTTGCCTCCTATCAATAAACAACCAGCTCGACCACCCCAGATTTGATGACTAGTTATGATAATATTTTCATTTACAGTCAGGCCTTACTATTCCACAAACCATTTAGAGCAAGTGTTGGCCCTATCATATCCCATCAAAACATGTGTTCGATATACGCGTCCCCTGGTATAATTAGGCGCGAGACTTTTATAATTACGCAAGTGCTGCCCACATAACCGCCAGGGCCACATTCACTCAGGAACAATGCTACCACCTATACCTGGACATTTCTCCCTTATAACCACACGTTTGTTACACTATTCTAAGAGAGATCGTTAAGACTGCGGAACGAGGCAGGCACTGTACGATTGTGAATATCAACAGAGGCTAAACGAATGTCTTGCCTCGCGGCAAAAACGAGGCATGGAAACGTAGAGCACGTGCCGCCCCACACTAGAGATGTACCTCTGTTCTTCCAACAACCATTACATGGGTCAGGACCGCACCCCTTCCAGTTATGATCTTGGTATTCTAGCTGGATCACTACCGGCCATCTCGAAACTCCTGGACAGCATACTGGATTAGAAAAAATTATTAATGGGTTAGGGGTTTTGACCCCGTAGGCCAGGTGCTCAAGCCTTATTTAATGCCATGCCCACTCGAAATCGAGGACCCTGTGGTACAAGAATTTTTACCGGGAGCGCAAAGCATAACAACATGGACGGACACCTGTATACCATGCCATAGGTTGTACATGTCGATGAGCCCGCGCCAGGTCTCATGCCGAGTTTCAAAGATTGGTTTTGGTTAATTAGGGATTCGGGAAAATTTTTTCATACGATAGTTCCACCGATGTTTGTCGCATTTTCAGGACAAAATGGGTTCAACGTTGAAATCCGACACATCTACTGGCAATTATCACCGTTAAAAAGGTACAGGTATTTTCCGGGCTGCAGAGATCTCTAGATTGTAGAATGTTCCGCATGCTCCAATAGCATAGGGAGTGTGGTTGGTCATTCCCATTAACGAAATTTGCTGTGTCTTTTAGTATGACTCACGCAAAACCTGAAGACCATCCTCCCTCTAGAAATCTAACTTCACTTCAATCCATTTCCTCAGGGGACTTCTCTCGGACCAACTGCCCCCCCACAAATAAGTGAAGCGGGAACGCAGCCTGCACATGGTAATGTCTGTCTGTGAGCTCAAAAGGACTTTAGCCTGAGGGCCAAACAGCCTTTAAAAACCTATTCAAAGAGGACTTATTTTATAACCTTGAGATCAGATGATTCCAAGGATTACCGACAGAATCCTGTCTCTGTTTAAACGCCCTCGATACTATGTCGAAACCCCCAAAAGAGTGGAGAGGGATTCCGGCCCCCTTTGTAGCAGAATTTTGCACATTCTTACAAAGCCAAGCACACCCTCCTCGAGTTGCAGCGCCAGAACGGCCTAACACAACATAGTCTGATATGCGATGTTTCCACCCCATGGAATTCCAGCCTCCATATGTTAGACCGCCTGTATGAACAGAGAAAAGCCATTAATGATTTTTTGATGATGCAAGTGGACCGTAGTACTCCCCTGTGTAATTTTGATGTCAGCCACTGGCAGCTCATGTGTGACACCTGCCGTTTGCTCAGGCCTTTTGAAGAGGCCACGTTATTTGTCAGTCGCCAGGACTGCGGGATGAATAACGTCATTCCACTGCTTCATGTCCTGGAACTCATGCTGCAAAATCTGTCTGGTCAGGGCACTGGAGAAGTGGAGACTACATCTCATGGCCACATGAGTCCGGTGGGGGCTGAACTGGAGGAGGAGGAGGACATTGGAGCACAAGCAGAGTCTGGTGTAATTTGTGGTTTTTCTACTCAGTTGACAGGAGAGGAGGAGCAGGAGCATCCGGAGGAGGTAGAAGGCCAGGCAGATGACCCAGCAGCACCGTGGCAGTATACTGTGGATATGGAGACCGGGTGTCCCTCAGAGTCCCTTGTTGCAGCATGTTGCTTTGCCTAACTAGTGACAGCCGAATAGTCAACATCCGGCATAGGGATGACTTTTGGCTCTCCACCCTCTTGGACCCTCGCTACCGGTCCAAAATGGGTGACTTTTTTCCTGCTGCTGAGAGGAAGAAACAACTGACATACTATAGAGAAATACTGAGCACAGTTGGCCGCTGCCTATGTGCGCCATTGTCCATCCTCTGTCAGGTCTGACTGGGGGATTCCTGGCAGTCATTGCTCACGTACTACTACTATGGCTTCTGTGGGGAGCTGGGGGGGGGGGTAAGAGCAGTAGCAGTTCCATCAACAGCCGCTTAAGTCTGGATTCCTTAATGAGCAATTTCCTTCACCCGCCTACTTGGACAGCACTTTACCACCTAAGGTAGAGGATCCCATGGACTACTGGGCAGTACTTGATGCGTAGCCGCAACTTGTGGAGTTTGCAGTAGAGAAGCTGTCCTGCCCGGCCAGTAGTGTGGCATCAGAGTGGGTGTTCAGTGCAGCGGGGGCCATCGTTACCCCCAGGAGAACCCGCTTGTCCACCCGTAATGGGGAGAGACTGACCTTTGTCAAGATGAATCAGGCTTGGATCGGCCAGGATTTCAACTCACCAATGCCTAATGCATCAGATTAGATCAGCCTCCTCCAAACGTTGAGAAATGAGTCGGAGTTCTAACTACCTGCCTCAGCTACTATTCTGATGCTGCCACCCGCCTTATGCCACACATCTGCTGCTAGTTGCGCCATCTGCCTCCTACCATCTTTACCAGGGACAGGAATTGTCCGCCACCTCCACACTATATCATGGTGCCACTCTGCAAGCTCCTGCTGCTTCTGATGCCACCTTCACACTATATCATTGTGCCACTCTGCGGGCTCCTGCTGTTGCTGCTGCTACTGATGCCACCAACGCACTATATCATTGTGCCACTCTGCAGGCTCCTGCTGCTACTGATGCCACCTTCACACTATATCATTGTGTCACTCTGCGGGCTCCTGCTGCTGCTGCTGCTTTTGATGCCACCAACACACTATATCATTGTGCCACTCTGTGGGCTCCTCCTGCTGCTGCTGCTACTGATGCCACCTTCACACTATACCATTGTGCCACTCTGCGGGCTCCTGCTGCTGCTGCTGCTACTGATGCCACCTTCACACTATATCATTGTGCCACTCTGCGGGCTCCTGCTGCTTCTGATGCCACCAACACACTATATCATTGTGCCACTCTGTGGGCTCCTCCTGCTGCTGCTGCTGCTACTGATGCCACCTTCACACTATATCATTGTGCCACTCTGCGGGCTCCTGCTGCTGCTGCTACTGATGCCACCAACGCACTATATCATAGTGCCACTCTGCAGGCTCCTGCTGCTTCCGATGCCACCTTCACACTATATCATTGTGCCACTCTGCGGGCTCCTGCTGCTGCTGCGATCGCCACCAAAGCCCTATCATCATTGTGCCACTCTGCGGGGCTCCTGCTGATGCTGCTTTTGATACCACCAACACACTATATCATTGTGCCACTCTGCTGCTCTTGCTTCCTTCTGATTGGCAACCGCACCCTATAACATTGTGCACTCGCTGGCGGCTCTGCCTGCTATGAGCACCTCACACTATACAATTGTGCCACTCTGCACTCTCGGCTCCTGCCTCTGCTGCTTTTGAGCAACCAACCACTATAAAGATCATTTGTGCACTCTTCGTGCTCCTGCTGCTTCTATGCCAACCTTCCACACTATATCATTGGCCACTCTGCGGCTCCGGCTGCTTCTGATGCCACACACCATCTATTCATGTGCCACAATATGTTGGGCTGCTTCTGCTGCCTGTCTGCTGCGACTGATGCCACCTTCACAAATCTTGTGCCACTCTTGCTTCGGGCTCCGCTGCTGCTGCTGCTACTGATGTCACCAGCACTATATCTTGTGCCCACCACTCTGCGGCTCCTGCTGCTGCGCTGCTTATGCTTTTGAATGCCATCAACACACTATAATCATTGTGCCACTCATGTAAGAAAGAGTGCATGCTCTTTGATGTTTATAGTTGGATCTTGGCCCCAGCTCATCCTTTCGAATGGCACACCACGTTACGTTTGTAAAGCTGTGTTCCCTGCTCGCTTCCTCTGGGTAAGTTGGCCTAATGTAAGTGCCATGGAATGAAGTGGAAGCGATTCTAAGACAGCGGCTTTCATTTTGCGTGTCATACGCCAACACATCCATTGTTTTAAGACCAAACCACGCTCCCTATGCTATTAATGCAGGGCACACAACATCTGACAACACCCTACAGGCTCTCTGCAGCCAGGAATCCCGGTGTTTTAACTGGGATTGATTCTCTTTTGATCTCGATACCTCCTTGTCGAAATCACATTTTTTCGAAACTTCACAAATCGTTCAACACGAATTTAATATGCACTCCATCTCTACTGCAACAAAGCCTCAATCACAGTACTAGTATTTGAAAAACAGCAACATGGCAGTTTGAGCACACACTTCAACTATATGTAAACTGTCCTTCCCGTCCTCCAACCGTTTATATAGGCATTGATTTGTGACCTTTGAGCCTGATGCCGCAACTTCAACCAAAAGCCCTTATTTATTGAAAGTGCCAGCACTCAATTAATCAGTAATTTATTCTCCCTTGTTCGTTGGACAACTTTTCATCGTTCAGGCTCTAAAGCACCAACGCAGTTTGCAAGGAGAAGGGCAAATTCCCTTCAGTTAGGAAGATTTGTAGGAAGATTGCCGGTGATGGCCTGGGTGCCCACCAGATGGTTCCGCCACCCACTGGTGAACATTTTTTCTGCGTATCACTGAACAGGGTAAATTGCAAAAAATATTTTTTACAAGTCCCTCATGATCCATTGGGAAAGATGTTGGAAGTGGTCATTGGTAAGGTGGACGAAGTAGAAAAGGAGACAACTTCCTCAGGTGCTGCACAGCCCATGTCCTGCGGGATCTGTCTATGCATCTTAACTGGATGTAAATTTATGTTAGCTGTAATACAGTAGCTGGATCCTCTTGTTTTACCTTGAAATCCCACAGCCGTCTGAACAACACCTCTGAAAGGTCATACTTTTTCCACAGGGGAGGCCAGCACCTTCCAATGCATAGAGGGCAAGCTCTGGCACATATCCAATTACCAACCCACAACTTGAACGGGTTAGGACCCCTCATTCATTACATGTAATATCATCCTCAATACTGAGCCCCGTCACATTCACCTATAGAATGACGCAGATGCTCACTGGTTCGTCAGCCTATATCCCGATGC
The DNA here is from genome assembly GCA_019512145.1 of Engystomops pustulosus. Lineage (NCBI taxonomy): Eukaryota > Metazoa > Chordata > Amphibia > Anura > Leptodactylidae > Engystomops > Engystomops pustulosus. The sequence goes on along the minus strand of CM033651.1, from coordinate 30,944,588 downwards.
TTTCAAATAAATCTACCATTAAAATCAAGGATTTTAAACACCTCACAACTTACATGATGTGTTTGCTGTACTCACAAGCTCTGCTGCTTCTTTTAGCTTTTTTATGTCCTATTTTTACAAAAAGTCCTCAAATTATGCAATTGAGCCTTAGGAGTTAGATTATGGAGCGTGAGCCCTCAGGCCATTTTCCATATGTTTTAAAGCCTTGTTTTTGTAAAAACAAGGGCATATGGGCTAAAAGAAAAGATCCAGCCAGAGGGGCATCACCATTTGTCAATGTGCTTGTTTTACAATCCCTCATCCTGTGGTAATATCCTGAACTATGGATATGCAGAGAATTGAACTCGGTGCTCTCACCTTGCACAATGCTATATCTTCTCGGGGTCCGGTGGAGATGGTGCTGCGGCTGCGTTGCCTGCCCTAAGCCCCAATGCATGGTTGGCAAAATATTACAGAGTGCCTCCCCAGGGTATGCTTGTTCGTTCTTATGTTTCTATCCAATGTTTCGAGTGGTGGAAATAAGAAGCTATGTAATCAATTATTCCCAAGATCCCGTAGGTGGCTTCCTGTTACTGGCACTATTGACTAGATACGCATTCCATTGTGGGTCACTGACGTAAAAGCGGTGCATGTGATCTAGTTCTCAAGGGCAAGGGACAAGCTGTCCTCAATGGCGAGATGTTCCTAACTATTCCTCTTTCGTCCCCCCAAACCACACCCAGTGATGCTTGCGTGCTGTTTTGGCCAAACCTGTTGTGAGGGAAAACTCCTAACTCATCCTCCCAAACTGCTTCTGCTGGGTAGTCTGGAGTACCTTGCCGCTGTTTTGCTGAGCCATGTTTCAACTGGCACGCACCTACTTCTCTTCAGTATGGAAAACAAAATCGTTTGTAAAAAATGACTTTATGTAAATAGTTTGATCCTGTTTAGTTAGCCTTTGTCCATTTTGAATTTAGGTACCCAACCTCAGATTTTCTGTCATAAGCCCTCACGCTGCCTCCCATGTCTGTTCTTCACATTGCAGAATTCATTCGAGATAGTAAGTAAAGCAAAAAGACGCAAGAAGTACAGAACATTACTGTTTTTAACTTTTATAACATAATACAATAAAGGTACACCTGTGAATTTTACCTATCTGCTTCTATGACAAAAAATAAAAAACTGGAGCCAATGCTTTTAATCCCCATTTCAGTACTTTATGCCTGCTTTTACTTCAGTCTTCCTAATTCCAGAATGTGTTATTATTTACTTACATGATCAACACCATTAATTTTAGGTGCTGTAAAGCACATTAGTACAAGGATTCCATACATTTCAAAAGACAAGAAACAATGCCATACGAAACTAAGCAACACTTACAAGCACCCACAAGGATAGGACTACAAGACTCTGCCCGCGAAGGCTCTTTATCTTATGGGTACTTACATTGGGGACACAAGGTCAAGGGGTGGAATAGTTCCCTCAAAGTCTTACACTAGTATGACACAGGATAAATACTCATTTTTTTTAGTAAATTGGTCCCAATTTTGAGATAACTATCTGGTCCATTTTCATAAGCCCTAAAGCAAACTTCACCGAACTTGTTATTTTTAGTTGGTGTCAGGTTCTATCTAATGACTAACTAACTATTACGGCTCTTTGTCATCGCTCTCTACTGTTAACCTCTCATATCCATCTATATATCTATTTACATTTCAGAATCATCCTAACTATCAACCTATCTATAGATCTAATACACTTTCAGATCTTCTATCACCATCTACCGATCATTTTGTCTCTCTCTTATTATTTCTCCACAGTTCCCATTATCACAGATTCCGTAACCACACAACTGCCTTGCAAACTATTAAAGAAGATATAGATGAGCTAACATACTCGTCCGAGCTTGATGCTCGTATCGAGCATCTAGTCGTGATCTCGTGAAACTGCTCATTGCTCGGACGAATACTTCGCTGCCACCTCGTAGAACTGCATCCTCCCGCCGTTTGTGATTTTTTGGCGGCCAGGACACAGAGCCAATCACAAGCCAGGAAACTCTGCACTCTCACGCCAGCATGCTGTACCCACGTTTACACGTCGATGCAGTTGTTGTCGCTTAGCCTGTCAGGTGACCCTGGAATAACTAGTCCCTGCCCGCTGTCTGGATGCCGCTAGGGATAGATCGCTGCTGGTCAGGGATAGCGTTAGGGTGTTCTATTAGAATATGTAGCACTGAGTGAATTCTACAATAACCAACAGCCCTTCTTGGGCTACATAATTTTAATTTTTACTTTTCTTTTTGTTTGCCTGTGGCTGGGCTTGCTGCCATGAGTAGAGGCACTAGTACCATATTGTGATTAACGTTGTGCAGGAGACTTGCTCACCGTTTTGTTTAGCTCTTAGTGACACACATACACCTTAACACCGAATTGGGACAATTTATAGGGTTTGATTAGAATTAGGCAGAGTCCTGCTGGATTCTTTTTTTTTACCTTTATTTCTTTTTATAGCCAATCATCTTGTCAAGCATTGTGCTTTCATTGGAGCTAGAAATAGCCATCGTGAGAACCCCAACGTTATCTTAGCCACAATAACGTTATATGATTCCTTTTTTTTTGTCTTGCTTGTGGCTGGCTTCTGGCATTAAGTCGTGCACTAGTAAACCATATTGTGAGGAATGTGCTGGGATGACTTGTTACCTTTTGTGTTAGCTCTTGTAACACGCATAGCCACCTCAACCCGAGTGGGACAATTTTATTATGGGTTTTGATTAAATTCGCAAGGAGTCTGCTGATTTATTTTTTTTTTACTTTATTTCTTTTTATAGCTCTCAATTCATCTTGCAAAGCAATGTTCTTTCATGTAGGCTAGGAAAATGTCCATAGTCTAACACCAACGGCTTCTTAGGACTACAATAGTCGTTATATGTTCCTTTTTTTTTTTGCTTGTGGCTGGGCTTTGCTGGCTTGGTAGTGGGCCTAGTACCATATTGTGTGAGTTGCTGGGGACTTGCGACCGTTGTTTTTAGCTCTTATTAAACACATCATATCCACCTCAAACACCGAAGTGGGACACTTTATTAGGGGTTTGATAGAATTAGCATAGTCTGGCTATTCATTTTTTTTTACCTTTATTTCTTTTTTATAGCTCAAGTCATCTGCAAAGCATTTATTTCCGTGTAGGCTACAAATAGCCAGAGGGACCCCACGGCTTACGTAGGCTTACAATAGCGTTATATTTTTCTTTTTTTTGTTTGCTTGTGGTCTTGGGCTTGCGGCAGTGTAGTGCAGCTAGTACCATATTTGTAGGATCTTTGCTGGGAGATTTTGCGACCGTTTGTGTTTGCTCGTAGTACACGCATATACACCTCATACACCGAAGGGGACAATTTATTAGGGGTTTGATTAGAATTAGGAGAGTCTGCTGATTTTTAATCTCGATTTCTGCTGCAACATTCGGATGGTAGGGTCAGAATTTGGCGTCAACAACATGAAAGCATGGATCCATCCTGCCTTGTATCAACGGTTCAGGCTGGTGATGGTGGTGTCATGGTGTGGGGAATATTTTCTTTGCACTCTTTGGGCCCCTTGGTACCAATTGAGCATCGTTGCAACGCCACAGCCTACCTGAGTATTGTTGCTGACCATGTCCATCCCTTTATGACCACAATGTACCCAACATCTGATGGCTACTTTCAGCAGGATAATGCGCCATGTCATAAAGCTGGAATCATCTCAGACTGGTTTCTTGAACATGACAATGAGTTCACTGTACTCAAATGGCCTCCACAGTCACCAGATCTCAATCCAATAGAGCATCTTTGGGATGTGGTGGAACGGGAGATTCGCATCATGGATGTGCAGCCGACAAATCTGCGGCAACTGTGTGATGCCATCATGTCAATATAGACCAAAATCTCCGAGGAATGCTTCCAGCACCTTGTTGAATCTATGCCACGAAGAATTGAGTCATTTCTGAAGGCAAAAGGGGGTCCAACCTGTTACTAGCATGGTGTACCTAATAAAGTGGCCGGTGAGTGTATATCATTGTGCCATTCTGCCGCTCTTGCTCCTTCTGATGCCACCTTCGCACTATATCATTGCGCCACTCAGCGGGCTCCTGCTGCTGCTGCTTTTGATGCCACCAACACACTATATCATTGTGCCACTCTGCTGCTCTTGCTCCTTCTGATGCCACCTTCACACTATATCATTGTGCCAATCTGTGGGCTCCTGCTGCTACTGATGCCACCTTCACACTATACCATTGTGCCACTCTGCGGGCCCCTGCTGCTGCTACTTTTGATGCCACCAACACACTATATCATTGTGCCACTCTCTGCGGGCTCCTGCAGCTTCTGATGCCACCTTCACACTATATCATTGTGCCACTCTGCGGGCTCCTGCTGCTTCTAATGCCACCAACACACTATATCATTGGTTTTTTTATGGGGTTCACTTCGGCGGATCTGATAACGATCTGTTTTATTATGCAGATTGGGACGGACGCAGCCGTGACCAAAATTATGTGGGGCTTTTGTGTAGTTTAGTCAATTCGGCACTGAATAAAAAAACTAATTTGGGAAAAATCTTGTACAATTTTGAGCATCACCATCTGGCATATACATAACTTTTTTTATTTTTTTTCGGCTGACTCAAATTGGTAGGGCATTATTTTTGTGAGAAGAGTTGTTCATTTTAGTGGTCTTTGTTTTAGATGTGCAGAACATTTTTTTATCACTTTTTATAGAATTTTTTTAAAAAGGTATTAAAATCTATCTTTTTTTTGAAAGTTTTGCGATTTTTTCTACGGCGTTTACCGTGCAGCGGGCCAGTAACGATTTCTTTCTTTACCGATTGTAACATACCAAAATATGTGTATGTGGGGTGGGGGGGGGGTTGTTGTTTTTTGTGTTTTATACTTTATTAGTGTTTTTATGGAAGTGACATTTTAGGGGCTTATATTTCTTGATTTATTTTTATTATTCAAGTGTAAACTTAGTGTTTTTTACTTTTTCATACTTGAACTGAACAGTTTGATGTTCTGATCGCGGTGCAAGTCCAATACACTGCTCTACAATACTTCTTCATTGTTAGAGCAGTGTAAACTGTCTTACAGGAGATTGTGCAGCCCCCATTGCACTTGGCAGTCCTAGGGGCTGCCCAGAAGAGGAAACACCATTACACGCCGTGATCTGCATGGCAGGCGGAGTGTAAGGGGTTAACACCCCGATCGGAGTCGCTCTGATCGCGGGTGTTACAGCGCGGTGTCAGCTGTGATAGGACAGCTGCCAGCCGCAGATTCTGGTGCCGGCTATGTCGTGAGCCGGTGGCCAGAAGCGGGACGCTATACTACGTCCCAGTGCGCTACGTATTAAGCACAGGAGACGTGGTTATAACGTCCAGGTGCGCATAGCGGTTAATAGCTCACTGATGGCTATTATCCCCTTGGTTTGGAGAAGGAACACAATAATAGCAATGTCTGGCGATTCAACAACTTGCGGATTGATTTCAGCGGCTTGTATGTAACAAAATCTGCATCCAAGCCTGATAGATGTGTCCTGTCACACAGCACACACAGCTACAGGTCAGTGTGGGGGTCAGGCTGTTCCTACCTCATCCTGCTGTGAGATTCTCCTAATGGACGTCTGTAGCCTTGGAGGGGGGTAAGCCACATACACAGGCTGCCCCTCCACCTCCACAGCTCAGGAGAAGGACGCAGAGGGTCTCCGGTCACACAGAAGCTGCCTCTCCAGGAGACCCTCATGAAAGATTCCTCCTCAGACAATGTGGCAGCTCACACCAGGGTGAGGAGAGGAGGGGCGTTGCTGTGCTCTGCGGTGCTGGGCGCTCACGATCTCCAGGTGACACTCCCCCCCCCCCCCACCTGTTGATTACGCCACACATCGCGGGCAGCTCAAACAAGGGGGAGGGGGGGCCCGTTGAGGAGAAGAGGGGCGTGCTCTGCCGTGCTTGTGAGTTCTGACTTCCACAGCCTCCCGCGACTCCTCTGTCTATGAAGTCAGTGTGCCCGGACCAGGAGACGGGGTGATCTCAGTCTCTTGGCCGGGACAATGCAGAGAAAACCGTGAAAACCTCTTAACCTACAGGGGCGGGGGACACAGCTAAAAAAACGGTGAAAGTCCCGCCGAAAACCGGACGGTTGGGAGTATGACACAGCCATAAAACCCTTCTTTTCTATATAAGCAACTTCAACCTTCATGTTGTAGCGTCCAGCTGCCTGAGGCTGTTGTGCGTGCGATTCTTGACTGCAAATCCATACGCTTTCTCTAAGGGGGATTGTAGACCCCAAATAGCAGTTCTCATTAGTGACAAAATCGAATAGGAAGAAATTCTGTTTGACTGTCATGGGGGGGGGGGCATTTTTTTTTTCTGGCCCCAGTAGCCGATTGGTGGACGAATCCTGGTTGTTCTGTAGGGGATCTGATACCCCAAATGGCGTTCTATTAAGACAAAAACGAAAGGAAGAATATCTGGTTTGAAATTAATCATCTGCAGTAGTGAGCATGTCAGTGTGGGGTATTGGATAACGCACATGTGCCAATACTTTCGTGGGGGCTCTTAGTGTTACGACAGATCGTGTGAAATCCACAAGTTTAGACAGTGATTTTCGCTGAAATACACTGTCGTATCAACGCACATAGTGAATACCTTTTGGGGGTCGGTCTAGTCTAAGCAGATTACGTGTGAAAAACTCACATACCTTTGTACAGTGAATTTTCGCGACAATTCCACTGTCAGTTGTGGGGATCTGTCATAACGCCAATTGCAATACAATTTTGGGGGTCCAAGTTTACAGTCCAGATTATGTGTGAAATCCACGTAGTTTATACAAGTGATTTTCGCTGAATTCATGTCGTGTGGGGATTGTATAAGGACAGCAATACCATTTTGGGGGTTAGATACCGCCAGATTTTACGTGTCAAATCCACGTAGTGTACAGTGATTTTGCTGAAATTACACTGACAGTTGGGGGTATTTGGTACAAGCCACATTGCAATACTTTTGGGGGCTCAAGTTTACAGCCAGATTACAGTGAAATCCCGTAGTTATACAAGTGATCTTTCCCTGAAATTACACTGTCAGTTGTGGACATCTGAATAAACGCACATTGCAATACTCTTTTGGGGCTCTAGTTTACAAGCCAGATTAATGTGAAAACAGTAGTTTTACAGTGATTTCGCTACCAACTTACACTGTCAATTGGGGGGTATCTATATAACTCACATTGTAATACCTTTTGGGCTGGCTCTAGTTACAGCCCTGATTATGTTGTCAAATCCACCTAGTTTATACAGTGATTTTCGCTGAAATTGCGACAGCTGTCAGTTGTGGGGGTATCTGTAAACGGAACTGCAATACCTTTTGGGGGGTTAGTTACAGCACAGATTTTACAGTGTCAAATCACGTAGTTTATAACCCATATGTCAGACAGGAAAGGTGGCAGTGGAGCGGCAGATGTGGACAGCACAGTAAGGGGATGTCGCAGCAGGGGTGGACTTGTGAGGCCAGAACTGCGTTGTCATCTAGTGGCAGTGTGTTGATCAACAACCAAAGGTTGTGTGAATGGTTGACTAGGGTCATCATTCTCTCAAATCATAACATCTGACACACACCCACCAGAGGTCCGTAGGTTCCTCTGATAAACAATGGCTCAGAGCAGGTCAGCGGTCACTCACCTGTCTCAACCAGGCCTGTCCTGTTCCGTTCCGGCAGCCAGTAGAGCTGACTAGGAGTCTGGGCTCCGCGCCACTATCAGCGAGTGACAAAGTGTTGCGGGACGTCAGCAGCGCTTTGTCAGTGAACGAGGTGGGGCAGACCTTCCGTTGCTTCTGCCAGTCGGCAGGTGGCATTATGACATCGGTGGAGGAGAGTAGCAGTAACCGGGAACGCAAGAGAGTGTACAGCTTGCGAAGCAGGCAGCAAGTCGCTACTGTGGGGTCTAATGAGTCGAGCAGGGTGGCGCAGTGCAAAGAAGGGAGGTTCCAAACGTCCGCGGGGTACAATTGAATTCGCGGCCAGATAAGCAGTGTCACAGGGCTCAGCGACGGCCGCAATTCTTTTTCCAAAAAGGCTGTGCCAGCCCTCGACCGAATATGTACAACAGAAGGTGGGCCACGTACTTGAGTGTATCAGTTTCTCCAAGGTGCACGCGCGCGGACGTGTGGAAACATAGATACTGGTCATGGGCCAGTATGATGTCTCTCTACGGCACCCACGGGTGAATGTGCTCCGCCAGCACACAACAACACTTCAACAAAGAGATGCGCACTCTCCTCTCACATTGTCAAACATGTGCTCTTGCTCCGTGTGCCGCCATCCTCCTTATCCCACCACTTCAGCCTGCACAAGTGCTGGCATCCATCATACATGTGCAGGGCACAGTGGTGACGCAGTCTCACCTGAGTTTTGCTTCGGACGAACGATGTCACAAGGGGAGCGAACTGCTCCGCGTAGGCGGGGAAGAAGAAACTCAAGTGTATGGCTTTTCCGCACGGAAACACTAAAAACAGAACCATGGTGCCCAGACAAATCGGGAGGATGGTGTCCGCGCTGCATCGCAGGAGGGATGGGTCCAGTCGCCTGCAGATGGCGCACTTGTTCAATTGGTAATCAACAAGTTCCTGAAGGTCTTTACACACATCTGCAAGAAACTTCTAAAAATGGCTTAGGACACGGTGCACGCACTCAGCCATTCTTACAAGACCAAGTACACCCCCTCGGGTTGCACGCAGACCAGAACGGTAACAAACATAGTCTGCTTATTCGCGATGTTTCACCCCAGGAATTCGCCTCCATTGTTAGACCGCCTGAGAACAGAGAAAAGCCATTAATGATTTTTTGATGATGCAAGTGGACCGTAGTACTCCCTGGTATTGATTTTTGTACAGCCACTCGCCAGTCATGTGTGGACACTGCGGTTTGCTCAGGCCTTTGACGAGGCCACGTTATTGTCAGTCGCCAGGGACCTGCGGGTGAATCAACGGTCATCCACTGCTCAGTCCTGGAAATACATGTGCAAAATCGTCTGGGTATAAGGGCACTGCAGAAGTGGAGACTACATCTCCTGGCACACGAGTCGGTGGGGGACTGAACTGGGAGGAGGAGGACATTGGGCACAGCAGAGTCTGGTGTAATTTGTGGTTTTTCTAATCAGTTGACAGGACGAGGAGGAGGCAGGAGCATACGGACGGAGGTAGAAGGCCAGGCAGAGACCCAGAGCACCGTGGCCACGTATATGGGAGATGGAGACCGGGTTTGTGGTCCATCAGAGTCCACTTGTTGCAGCAGTGTGCTTTGACCTAACTAGCTGCACAGCGAATAGTGCAACATCCGGATAGGATGACTTTTGGCTCTCCCCCTCTTGGACCCTCGCTACGGTCCCAAAATGGGTGCACTTTTTCGCTGCTGCTGGAGAGGAAGAAACACTGACTACTATAGAGAAATACTGAGCACCAGTTGCCCGATGCCTATGTGCGCCATTCCTCCTCTGTCAGGTCTGACTGGGGGATCCTGGCAGTCATTGCCTCAGTACTACTACTATGGCTTTTGTGGGGAGCTGGGGGGGGGGGTTAAGAGCAGTGCAGTTACATCACAGCCGCTTAACGTATGGATTCTTAAAGCATTGCCTTCACCCGCCCCGATTGGACAGCAATTTACCACTAAGGTGAGGATCAGGAATGGGCAGTACTGATGCGTAGCCGCACTTGTGGGTTTGCAGTAGAGAAGCTGTCTTGCTGTCGGCCAGTAGTGTGGCATCAGAGTGGGTGTTCATGGCAGGCGGGGGCCACGTTCCCCCAGGAGAACCCGCTTGTCACCCGTAATGGGGAGAAGACGACCTTGTCAAGATGAATCAGCGTGGACGGGCCAGGTTTCAAAACTAACCAATCCTAATGATTCAGATTAGATCAGCCTCCTCCAAAAGCTTGGAGAAATGAGTCGGAAGTTAACTACTGCCGCGAATCTGATGATCACCCCTTGCAATCTCGCTGATCGACTGCCACCTCGTTACGGGCTAATTGTGCCACCTCACACTATACCTGAGGCTCGAAGTCTGTGGTCTGGCACACATCAGTGCCTTTCGCCTGTTTGCTACTGCACGCACATATCGTTTCATCTGGCTACTGCCGAGTTGTCGCCCACCTCACACTATTACGTAGTGGTCACTCTGGCAGACTCCGTCTGTGCTGCTTTGATGCCCACCCCAACCTATCCATGTGCACCTCTGGGGTCCTGCTGGTTGCTGCATGTACTTGCATGCCACCTAGCATATATCATTTGCCACTCTGCGGATCATGCGATACTGATGCCCACCTTCACACTATTATTGTGTCACTCTGCGGGCTGCTATGCTGCGGCTCTTTGATGCCACCAACACATATATCTTGTGCCACTCTGCTGGGCTCTCTGCGGCTTGGACTGATGCACCTTTCACACTAATACATTGTGCCACTCTGCGGGCTCCGCTGGCTGCTGCTATGATGCACATTCACACTATATATGGTGCCACTCTGCGGGATCCTGTGCTGCTGCTATAGCACCAAGCACATATCATGTGCACTCGCAGTTTCACTGCTGCTGTGCATACTGATGCAACTTACACACTATATCATTGTGCAACTATGCGGGTCGCTGCTGCTCGCTACTGAGGCCACCAAAGCACTATATCCTTGTGCCACTCGTGCGGTCTCGTGCTGCTTTTCGTCTCACCTCCCATAATCATTGTGTGCCATTATCTGCTGGGCTCTTGCTCCTGCTGCTGATGCACCTCACAACAACAGCCATTCATTCGCATTGTGCACTACACTTACTTTCCTGCGGGCTACTGCTGTGTGCTTTGATCCACCAACACACTATATCATTGGCCACTCTGCTGCGGCTCTGCTGCTTCTGATCCACTTCACACTATTCATTGTGCCATCTGGGGCTCGCTGCTTTGATGCCAACACACATATCATTGTGCCACAATGGGGCTCTTCTTGCTGCTGCTGCTTCTGATGCACACCACAAATATATCATTGTGCCCACTCTGCTGGGCTCTCGCTGCTGCTATGATGACACCATTCGCACTATACTCATTTGTGCCACTCTGCGGGCTCCTGCTGATTATGATGCCACCAACCACACTATATCAGTGGGCCACAATGTGGGCTCCTTCTGCTGCTCCTGCTGCTGCTGCTGCTACTGATGCCACCTTCACACTATATCATTGTGCCACTCTGCGGGCTCCTGCTGCTGCTGCTGCTACTGATGTCACCAACGCACTATATCATTGTGCCACTCTGCAGGCTCCTGCTGCTGCTGCTGCTGATGCTTTTGATGCCATCAACACACTATATCATTGTGCCACTCAGTGTAAAAAGAGTGCACTCTTTGATGTTATAGTTGGATCTTGGCCCTCAGCTCAGTCCTTTCGAACTGGCACACACGTTACGTTGTAAGGCTGTGTTCCCGCTTCGCTTACTTGGGTAAGTTGGCCTATGTAAGTGCACATGGAAATGAAGGGTGAAGCGATTCTAAGAGCAGCGGCTGTCATTTGCGTGTCATACTAAAACACAGCATTGTTTGAAGACCAAACCACGCTCCCTATGCATATTTAAGCATGGCACAACATTCTACAACACCCTACAGGCTCTCTGCAGCCAGGAAATTCCTGTTTTTTAACGTGATTCGTTTTGATTCGATTCTGGTCGAATCAAATTTTTTCGAAACATTCAGCAAATCGTGTCAAAACGAATTTTAAATAATTCACCCATCTCTATCTGCAACACAAGCACTCAGATCACAGTAATATTTTGAAAACAAAAGCAAACATGGACAGTTGAGCACCACTTTGCAACGATATGTAAATGTTCCTCCTTCCAACAGTTTATTATAGGGCATTGATTGTGGACCTTTTAGAGCCTGAGTGCCCAAACTTCAACCAAAAGCCACTTATTTATTGAAAAGTGCCAGCACATCAATTTAATCAGTAATTTATTTCTCCTTGTTCTTTGACAACTTTCAATCGTTCAGCCTCCTAAAGACACCAACGCAGTTGAAAGGAGAAGGGCAAATTCGCCTATCATTGTAGGAAGATTCTGTAGGAAGATTGCCTGGGTGATGGCCTGGGTGCCCACAGAGAGGTTCGCCACCACTGGTGACATTTTTGGTCTGCTTATCACTGAACAGGGAAATTGCAAATAAAATAATTTTTTACAAGCCTCAGTGATCCAGGGGGATAAGATGTTGGAAGTGGCATTGTAAGTGGACGAAGTAGAAAAGGAGGACAACTTCCTCAGGTGCTGGCACAGCCAAGTCCTGCGGGATCCATGTCTATGCATCTTAATGGATGTAAGAATGTTTATGTTAGCTGTAAATACAGTAGCTGGATCCTCTTGTTTGTATTGAAATCCACAGCAGTGCTGAACACACACTCTGAAAGTATACTTTCCACAGGGGAGGCCAGCACCTCCAATGCATAGAGGGCAAGCTCTGGCTACATATCCAGATTACCAACCCACAAATTGAACGGGTAGGACCCCTCATTCATTACCAGGTAATATATCATCAATACTGATCCACCAGTCACATTCACCTTAGAATGACCAGAATCTGCAATCTGGTTCTACAGGCCATATCCGATGCTTTAAAGGAAATCTACCATTAAAATCAAGGATTTTAAACACCGCACACTTACATGATGGTGTTTGCTGTATCTCACAAGCTCTGCTGTTCTTTTAGCTTTTTATGTACTTATTTTTACAAAAAAGTCCTTCAAAATTATGCAATTGAGCCTTAGGAGTTAGATGTTAATGGAGCTTGGAGCCCCTAAGGCTCATTTCCATATGTTTTAAAGCCTTGTTTTGTAAAAACAAGGGCATATGGAGCTAAAAGAAGAAAAGATCCAGCCAGAGGGGGCATACACCAGTATGTCAATGTGCTTGTTTTACAATCCCTCATCCTGATGGTAGATATCCTAACTATTGGATATTGCAGAGAATTGAACTCGGTGCTCCACATTGCAGCAATGCTATTCTTCTCGTTGGAGATGGTGCTGCTGCTGCTTTGGCTGCCACTAAGCCCTCAATGTTGGTTGGAAAATATGACAGGAGTGCCTCCACCAGGGTATGCTTGTACTTTCTTATTTTCTATCATGTTTAAGTGGTGGAATGAAGAATGCTATGTAATCATTATTCCAAGGATCCAGTAGGTGGCTTCCTGGTAACTGGCACTATTGACTATACAGGCATTCATTGTGCTGGTCACTGGAACATGTAGCGGTGCATGTGATCTAGGTTGCTCAGAGGCAAGGACAAGCTGTCCTCAATGGGAGATGTCTACTATTCCTCTTTTACGTCCCCCCAACCACACTCCAGTGATGCTTGCGTGCTGTTTTGGGCGCAAACCTGTTGTGAGGGAAAACTCCTACTCATCCTCCAAAACTGCTTGCTGGCTGGGTAGTTGAGTACCTGGCCGCTGTTTGGCTGAGCCATGTTCAAACTGGCACGGCACCTACTTCTCTTCAGTATGGAAACAAAATCTTTTGTAAAAAAATGACTTTATGTAAATAGTTTGATCCTGTTTAGTTAGCCTTTGATCCATTTTGAATTTAGGACACCAACCCTCAGATTTTCTGTCATAGAGCCCTCACAGCTGCCTCCCTGGTCTGTCTTCACATTGCATGAATTCATTCAGAGATAGTAAGTAAAGCAAAAGACTGCAAAGAAGTACAGAACATTACTGTTTTTTTAACTTTTATAACATAATACATAAAATGTACACTGTGAATTTTATCATGCTTCTAGTGAAAAAAATAAAAAACTGAGCCATGCTTTAGGATCCCCAGGTTCAGTACATTTATGCTCTGGCTTTTACTTCAGTTTCCTAATTCAGGAATTGTTATTATTTACTTACAGAGCACCATTAATTTTATGGTGCTGTACAATTAGTAAAGGATTCACATACATTTCAAAAAGACAAGAACAAATGCCAATACGAAAACAAAACTACAAGCACCACAAGGATAAGGACTACAAGGACTCTGCCCGTGAAGGCTCTTTATCTATATGGTAGCTTACATGGGGACACAAGGTAAGGGGTGAGAAATAAGTTCTCAAAGTCTTACATTAGTATAGAACAGGATAAATAAAATATTTTTTTTGTAAATTGGTCCAATTTTAATTAAAAACTATCTGGTCATATTTCAGCCTTAAAGCAAACGTGTCACCAGAAATGTAATTTTAGTTGGTGTCAGGTTCCTATTCTATGACTATACTAATCTATTTATGGATCTTCCATCTCTCTTCTACTGTAACTCTCATATCCATCTATATATCTACTTTATATTTCAGAATCTCTAAATCTATCACCTATCTATAGATCTATATCATCTTTCATATTTATCTTCTATCATCAATCTACCTATCATTTGTCTCTCTCTTATTATTTTTTCCTACAGTTCCATATCACAGATTCCGTAACCACACAACTGCTTGCAAACTATTAAAGAAGATTAGAGATGAGCGAACATACTCGTCCGAGCTTGATGCTCGTTCGAGCATTAGCGTGCTCGAAACTGCTCATTGCTCGGACGAATACTTCGCCCGCTCGAGAAAATGGCATCTCCCGCCGTTGTGATTTTTGGCGGCCAGAAACAGAGCCAATCACAAGCCAGGAGACTCTGCACTCCACCCAGCATGACGTGGTACCCTTACACGTCGATAGCAGTGGTTGGCTGGCCTGATCAGGTGACCCTGGAATAAACTAGTCCCTGCCCGCTGTCTGGATGCCGCTAGGGAGAGAACTGCTGCTGGTCAGGGAAAGCGTTAGGGTGTTCTATTAGAATAGTGTTAGGCAGGAGTGATTCTACAAGAACCCAACAGCCCTTCTTAGGGCTACAATAACGTTTTATTTTACTTTTTTTTGGTTTGCCTGTGGCTGGGCTTGCTGCCATTAGTAGTGCAGCTAGTACCATATTGTGAGTCATTTCCAGGGAGACTTGCTACCGTTGTGTTTAGCTCTTAGTGACACCACAATCCACCTAAAAAACGAAGTGGGGACATTTATTAGGGTTGATTAGAATTAGGCAGGAGCCTGCTGATTCGTTTTTTTTTACCTTTATCTTTTTTATAGTCAAGTCATCTTGTCAAAGCAGTGTGCTTTCATGGTAGCTAGAAATAGCCATCGGAGAACCCAACGATACTTAGCCTACAAAACGTATTATTTTCCTTTTTTTGTTTGTTTGTGGCTGGGCTTGGCATAAGTAGTGCAGCTAGTACCATATTGTGAGGAATTTGCTGGAGACTTGTACCGTGTGTTAGCTCTTAGTAACACGAAGATCCACTCAACACCGAAGTGGGACAATTATTAGGGGTTGATTAGAATTAGCAGAGTCTGCTGATTATTTTTTTTTACCTTATGTCTTTTTATAGTCTCAATCATCTTGCAAAGCAATGTGTCTTTCAGTGTAGGCTAAAAAGTCCATAGTAACACCAACGGCTTCCCGTATAGGACGTACAATAGCGTGTATATGTTCCTTTTTTTTTTTTGCTTGTGGCTGCGGCTTTGCTGGCTTAGTAGTGCGGCCTAGTACCATATTGGTGGAATTGCTGGGGACTGCGACCGTTGTTGTAGCTCTTTTAACACTATATCACCTCAAACACCGAAGTGGGACACTTATTAGGCGGTTTGATAGAAATAGCATAGTCTGGCTATTCATTTTTTTTACCTTTATTTCTTTTATAGCTCAAAGTTTTTCATCTTGCAAAGCATTGATTTCGGTAGGCTACAAATAGCAGAGGAGAACCCCACGCTTACGTAGGCTACAATAGCGTTATATTTTCTTTTTTTTGTTTGCTTGTGGTCTTGGCTTGCTGGCATAGTAGTGCAGCTAGTACCATATTGTGAGGAACTTTGCTGGGAGATTTTGCGACCGTGTGTTTAGCTCTGGTAGACACGCATATCACCTCATACACCGAAGGGGGACAATTTATTAGGGGTTTGATTAGAATTAGGAGAGTCTGCTGATTTTGTTTTTTTTTACTTTATTTTCTTTATAGCTCAAAGTCATCTTGCAAAGCATGTGTGCTTTCAGTGTAAGCTAGAAAATAGCCATTAGGGAGAAACCCCAACGGACTTACTTAGGCTACAATAGCGTTATATTCCTGTTTTTTGTTTGCTTGTGGTGGGCTGCTGGCATAGTAGTGCAGCTAGTAACATATTGTGAGGAATTGATGGGAGGACTTGCGACGTTGGTTAGCTCTTAGTGAAACGCATATCACCTCAAACACCGAAGTGGCAATTTATAGGGGTGTGATTAGAATTAGGAGAGTTTGCGATTTATTTTTTTTTTACCTTATTTATTTTTAAACTCAAAGTCATCAGGCACAGCACAAAATCCAGGTGTGTGCTCAGTGTAGGTGTAGAAAACTAGCCATAGCAATAGGTAGCATCGTTTTGTTAAAAAAATAAATAAAATAAAAAAAAATACACAAAAAAAAAAAAAATTTAATTGTGCGAAAATGTAACACCGAGGGCTAGGGGTAGAGACGAGGGCGTGGACGTGGGTGTCAAACTACTGCAAGGGGTCAGATGCCGTGGCCGGGCGGGGTGAGACACACTGCTGAGAGGGAGCAGGGGAACGCCGCAGAGGCTACACTCCTAGGTCATCATGTCTCAAGTTACTGGGACTTGTGGTAGAGCACTGTTGAGGCCAGCACAGTGCGAAGAGGTGATGTCGTGGATTGCGGATAATGCTACTAGCCATTTGTCCACCAGTCAGTCTTCCACTGATGACATTATTGACGTAGTGGAAGAAGTGTGTAAAGAGGTGTCGGACGATGAGGAGACACGGTTGTCAGACAGTGGTGAAGTTGTTGTCAGGGCAGGAAGGGGGGAGCAGACTGAGGGATCGGAGGATGATGAGGTGACAGACCCAAGCTGGGTTGATAGGCCGGATGAACACAGTGCTTCTGAGACAGAGGCGAGTCCTATAGCAGAACAGGTTGAAAGAGGCAGTGGTGGGGCCAGACGGAGAGGCAGGGCCAGAGCTGGTGCATCAGCGCCAAATGTTTCCCGTAGTCAAGCTCCCGTGGCGAGGGCTAGATTTTCAGAAGTCTGGAGGTTCTTTAAAGAAACACCGGATGACCGACGGACTTCGGTGTGCAAACTGTGCCAAACCAGGATCAGCAGGGGTTCCACAACTACTAGTTTAACTACCACCAGTGTGCGCAGGCATATGAATGCTAAACACTCCACTCAATGGCACCAAGCCCGTTCACCTCTGGCCGGGCACACCACTGTTCCTTCCCCTGTGTCATCTGCTAGTCAGCCCCCTGCCCAGGACCCCGGCCCAAACACCTCCCGTGCGAAAACCCCATCTACGCCTCCACGATCCTCCACAGCATCCACCAGCGTTCAGCTCTCCATACCCCAGACGCTGGAGCGCAAAAGGAAGTATAGCGCAACCCACACGCCCAAGCCCTCAATGTCCACATCTCCAAGTTGCTTAGCCTGGAGATGCTGCCCTATAGGCTGGTAGAGACCAAGGCCTTTCGAAACCTCATGGCGGCGGCCACCCCTCGGTATTCGGTCCCCAGGCGCCACTACTTTTCCCGATGTGCCGTCCCAGCCCTGCACCAGCACGTGTCAGACAACATCATCCGTGCCCTGACCAACGCCGTTTCCGACAAGGTCCACCTGACCATGGACACGTGGACGAGTGCTGCCGGGCAGGGCCACTATATATCGCTGACGGCACATTGGGTTAACTTGGTGGAGGCTGGGACCGAGTCTGACCCTGGGGCTGGTCATATACTGCCGACGCCGAGGATTGCGGGCCCTACCTCGGTCCAGGTCTCAAAGGCCTACTATGGGCCTCCTCCTGGCGAGACAGAAGAGCGGACCATTGTTCAGTCCTCATGTTCAGCGTGTATGGCGCAGAAGAAGAGGAGTTGGAGGAGGAGGAAATGGGCAGTCAGGCCAGTGAGGGAGTGAATTCTTGCGCGTTGGGACTCTGGCGCATATGCCAGATTTCATGCTAGGCTGCCTATCCCGTGACGCGCGGTTCAAAGAATTTATTCCAGCACCCATTACTGGGTATTCACTCTCCTGGACCCACGGTACAAGCAAAATCTTCCACTCTCACCCTGGAGAGGAAAGGAGTGTGAGAATGCAGGAATACCAGCAGGCCCTGGGAGTGAATTGTTGCGCGTTGGGACTCTGGCGCATATGGCAGATTTCATGCTAGGCTGCCTATCCCGTGACGCTCGCCTTCAAATAATTTTTTCCAGCACCGATTCCTGGGTATTCACTCTCCTGGACCCACGGTACAAGCAAAATCTTTCCACTCTCATCCCTGTAGAGGAAAGGAGTGTGAGGAATGAATGAATACAGCGGGCCCTGGGCCAAGCTGAAACATATTTCCCTTCCTGACAGCCGCTAGCTGGAGACAGAGGGCGTCTGTCTGCGGGACGATAGCGAGGGAGAGTAGGCGAGCAGCAGCTTTTTACAGCACGGCAGGGGTACCTTTACAAGGCCTTGCCAGTTTTATGTCACCCCGACAAGACATTGTCACCTGTCCCCAGTCTCGGCAGGTAGGGGTGATCTTTACAGAAAGATGGTGAGGGAGTACGCAATGACCATACCATCGTCCTAAATGAACACACAGCCTCTACAACTACTGGGTTTCAAGACTGGAAATGTGGCACTAAAAATGGCGCGCTGTAACGCCTGGAGAGGTTCTTGCCTGCGGGCTGTAGGTGTTGTACCGAGCGCGGTTTTGGTTTTAGTGCAGCTGTGGTGGCATCATACCGATAAAGCGTACCCGCCTGTTGACTGACAGCGTGACAGGTTGACGCTTATCGCAGATGATAAGCCTGGATTTTCCGGATTCATTCTCCACCAGGTGAAAGAAGCTCAACGAATAATGTATGCACTCCTCCTCCTCTTTGTTCCTCCTTTCTACTCTTGTACACTAAAGAAGAGGAAACTGGCTATTTTTTGCCAGGCACACTGGCTCTGTTTTAAGCAAGTTTTGGGAGTGCCACATAAGCACTCCATCTATTTAATTTTTCTGGAGGACCATCTACTGCTCCTGGTTGGAAAACTTTTTTGGACTGCCACCAGGCATCAATTTATTAATTTTCTGGAGGACCACCTACTGCTCTTGGTTTTGAAATTTTTGGGACTGCCACATAAGGCACTATCCAAATTAAAATTGTCTCCATAGGCAGCCTCCAAATGTTCTTTTAAGCTGGCTCACAACGTTGTCTCCATTGCTACCTCCACACGTCATCGCCATAGAGGCCTCCATACATGGTCTCCTATCAAACGAACTGTGTCAGGCAGAATTTTGGGTTGTTTTCATGGGATTCCACAGCAAACTTGTTAACTTTGCGCCCCACCCTACTGCTGTGTAAACCACAAAATATACTGGCAAACTTTTATCATATACCGGATATTATTTCAGCGCTTCTTGCGCATCGTTTACATTTCCTCTTACCAGCCTATCCCAAACTTATAAGAACGCTACTACACTTGATCTTTACAAAAGGTTCTTAGAAGTGCGTTTTTGGGCAGTAGCCTAGAGACAGGTGCTGGATTGGGTGAAAGCTCGCCGGTGCGGGAGCCCAGCTCACACTCAAGATCAAACTAACATAGTTTTAAATGCAGCACCTTTAATCTACTACAGTTTCACTGCCTGCATACTGGTCCCCTTATCAAACGAGCTGTTCAGGGAGAATTTTGGTTGTTTTCATTGGCTTCACATCAAACTTGTAACTTTGTGCCACCCTGCTTGTAATCCCACAAAATACTGGCAAACTTATATCATTTACCTAGATATTCTTTCAGCGCTTCTGAGCATCTGTTTACATTCCCTCACCCGCCATATACCCAAAAATATGGAACGCTACTCACTTGATCTTATACAAAAGGTTTTAATAGAGGCTGTTGGGGGGACCGAGAGGAAGAGGGCTTGGATAGGCAAAAGGCTCGCCTGCGAACGGAGCGCAGCTCCATCCCAAGATCCCCCTAACATAGTTTAACGCTGCAGCACCTTTAATCTACTACTAGTTCACTGCCTCCAACATCGTCCCTATCAAACGAGCGTGTGTCAGGCCGAATTTTCAGGTGTTTCACCAGATACATAGTGGAACTCGGCCCATCTGTCGTCGGCCATGCTGGAGACCTGAAGTTGCAATCATAGACGCAATATGATGCCCATAGGTCGCTCTAATCATGGAAGTCGTTTAATGGCTGCCTCCACATGTCTTCCTTATCAACGAGTGTTCAGGAGTCATTTTTCGGGTGTTTCACCAGATACGTTATGGAACTTGGTCACTAGTCGCCACCATGCTGTGTGATCGACTCTAAATATACCGTCAACCTTTGTTCACATAAGGAAATCATTTCAGCGCTCTTGCTCACCTCTCCTTTGGTTCCTCTTTGCCCACCCATTGGTTTGAAGCCTGAGTCCATTTAGGGTATGTCGCCATTGACTCTCTCGCCTGCCGCTGCTGCCGTTGCTTGCCGCCGTCCCCTCTATAGGTCAGGGTCAATTATTGCATGTTTTAGATGTATACTAGCTCATTCGGTCACTCTGTCATGGCCATGCTGTTGCCCATAATTTTGGGCATAATGGTACGATTAAGCAGCCTCAGAGGCAGCATTGCTGCTGCCCGCTTGTTCTGTCCATTTCCGTGGTGTGTTTCATTCTTTTCTGAGGTTCCCAGGAGTTTGGCCAAGCTTCCCTGTGCAGAGCCTTGGTCCCCTTGAAAAATGCTCGAGTCTCCCATTGACTTCAATGGGGCTCGTTATTCGAGACGAGCACTCGAGCATCGGGAAAAGTTCGTCTCGAATAACGAGTACCCGAGCATTTTAGTGCTCCCTCATCTCTAAAGAAGATCTAAAATTTGATTTCATGCATTATGAATCAAACATACCTTGAGAATGCTGTGGCTACACTGCAGCAGGCAAATATCTTGTTTAATCCCTGTGCTGAGTGGTTTTGATAAAAAAAAAATTATTATAAAATGATGAAAATGAATCTCTCTCACTCCTTTGCCTGGCTCCCCACTGTTCCTCTCACATAAGTTATGCACTGCACCAGAGAATGATGTAATCACTGCGTTATCCCTGAGAGGCAGAAGTAATCAATCGCTTCACCATCCTCCAGATGCTTTGTTTGAGTAATCCAGCTCAGGTTGAATAGTCCTGTCTGGACAGGACAGTTCAGAAAGCTCTGTGTAATGTGTTTATCAATGGCAGGCTGAAGGCAATCCAGCTTTCCCAAGGTCCTGAATGTTATAATTGTTTTTTCAGCAAAACCATGCAGCACAGGGATTAAACAAGATATGTATCTGCATCATTGTAGCTACAGCATTCTCACGATATGTTTAGTTCATAATGCATGAAATTAGAAGGTAGATGACATTCCTTGTGAAAGATTCCCTTTAATGTATGCAGATATCCTGGACTTCTTTCCAAAAATTTATATTTGATTACTTTTTTACTTCATATTTGAATAAATTTACTCTATATTTAAATAGATAAACCTTACAGGACATCATATATTCAATACAAATTTTGTAACCAAGAGTCCTTTATTTATTTTTTTTACATAAAATTAGATGGTAAATTATTATTCATCATAGCGGAACCTTTTTATTTACCAATGTAATTTTAAAAATGAACTTTAAAAATGAACTTTTAAAGCTAAGAAACAGTGGGGCATTTACTTACCTGGTCCTGTCGCGATCCCGTGGTGCGTTGTCCGACGAGGATTCGGGTCTGCCGCGATTCACTAAGCTTGTGCGCCCGAGTTCCTGCATCCGTCGCTTCTGCGCCGAGGTCCGCCGGAGTTCACCTGCTTATTCCCGGTGCTTGTAAGTGCGTGTCTTGCGACACAATTGTAAATGTTAAATCCTGCGCATGGTCCGATCCATCGGGTTGTCCGACGGCCCGCTCCCCGATTTCTGCCGCATGCAAGGCGGTGCTGATGCGCCAAAATCCAATCGTGTGCGCCAAAGTCCCTGGCCAATTCAGCCCAAAATGGATATCTTTGGGAAACCCGAAGAAAATGCGTCAGACGGCCCCTTAGTAAATGAGCCCCAATGTGTTTAATGAAATTAATTATGGTAAAGAAGAAACAGAGAAACCCATAATGACCTGAGTCACACATGGGATTCCAGTCAAAGAATTCCAGTAGGGACAGGATGAAACATTAATTATCTGCTTATTTTATTACAACTATAATTCAACAGTGAGAAAAAATATTTTTTCTAGAAAAGTGGAAGAACCAGTTATTTTAAGAAAAAATATTAAACCTGTTGTATCTAAAGTGATTTTCAAATATGCAATCATAATAATATATTAATGCCCTCATTGTCAGAAGTATATTTATGGAGGTTAAGTCTTTAGACAAACATTTCCAGTAAATTTTCTATTAACAAAATTGCAAGTATGGATATGGAAGTCTTTCAGATGTAAGCTAGAATGTGCTCCCAAAGGTATGTTGCCTGCATTATTTATATCATGTTATAATTCTATATCTTGCACAGCAGAGTTGATCCTTTCTACACAATTAATCTGAAAGTAGTCAAAAGAGGACTTTCAGAATCAATTATACATTATCAGCTGTCTAAATAAGTAAAATGGCATACATTAAACTTTCACAATAGCACAGTTTTACAGCTAGTTGAAAAAAAAGGGGCTTGCGAACCACAGCTGAAGTATTAACATCCATGATAAATTGTAGAAATTTAGAAATTACGATGAATAGAGACCAGTCCCTCTGACCCAATCACAGCTAGGGACATCAATTTGCATGATTTGCTGCACTGTTGCAAATCCAGCAATGTGTCCAAGTAGCGTGGGAAGCACTCAAACCTGAAATTAAAGTTCAGAGCCACTCATGTCTAATTTTATATAACGTACGAAATTTCTCCTAAAATGCACATCTATTAATTTACTACCATACTGTTTATATGACTCGGGACTTTGTTTTTCTATTTCAAATCTCAAATTTCCTGCTTTTCATTTACAGTGATATCATTAGTTAAAGCCAATTTTGGAGTAAATTAAGCCATAATAAAAGATCATTTTATTTATTAACAAGAAAATTGTGCAGGTATGAATTGAAAATAAAAAAAGGAAATGTTATATTACAGGTGGTCCCCGACTTAAAGGGGTTTCCTGGAGGTGTAAAAACATGGCTGCAGTCTTCCAAAAACAGCACCTCACCTGACCATGGGTAGTGTGTGGTATTGCAACTAAGCTCCATTCATTTCTATACAGCTGAGCTGCAGTACTGGCAATAACCTTGGTCAGGTGTGGTGCTGTTTTTGGAACACTGCAGCCATGTTTTTCCACCTCCTGAGAACCCCTTTAAGGACACCCACCTTACAGACGATCAGAACTGTGACCTCTGGTGAAGCTCTCTGGATGCTTTACTTTAGTCTCAGGCTGCAATGGTCAGTTGTAAGGTGTCTGTAATTAATGAAGCTTTATTGATAATCTTTGTTCCCATGACAGCAAAAAATTTTTAAAATTCATTTGTCACTGGGACAATTATAAAATGTTTCAGTTTTGACTTACATACAAATTAAACTTAAAGGGGTATTCCCATCTGGGCATTTACATTTAATTGAATTCATTTGCCATATGTAAACATTTCTCCAATTGGATGTTATTAAAAAAAATGTTCCTGTGTGCAGATAATTTCTCATAAATGTAGTCATATGGTCCCTTAGAAACGAGATAGCTTCCTCGGATACGGCCACCTCTGCTGGAGAGATTGCACAAAGAAACAAAATATTTTTGCATATGAAGCTATCTTTTCTAAGGGATAGAATGACTACATTTATGAGAAATTATCTTCACACAGGAACATTTTTTTTAATAACATGCAATTGAAGAAACGTTTATATATGGCAAATGAATTCAATTAAATGTAAATGCCCAGATGGGAATACCCCTTTAAGTACAAACCTAAAGAAGCTATCTCATAAATATGTAACGGCCTGGCGGACAGGTTTGCATTACAAAATGTATCTGCTTTCAATGTCCTTAAAGTATAACTGTCATTTCAAAAAACTTTTGATGTTTTGTAGGGCGGGTAATTTTAAACCTTTTTGCAATTGGATTAGTTACCCGAATCTTGCTCCTTCTTCTTTGCTCATTGAATCAGTTAAGGTTCCTGCAGAAAACTGCAATTACTGGTCCAATCTTCCATAAAGAAATAGAATAACAAGCAAAAAAAACCAACATAACTGATTTAATGAGCCATTCGCAGCCTTCATCCTGTTGTTAGTGACTCCTCAGATGGCTGTTGCTAGACACATTGCGTCTTCACTGAGGAGCAGACTACGGAGATATGCCCACCTGTCTTCTCTCTGCTGTTAGCTGTATACCTCATGGTTCAGTGCTCCAGCAGTCAGTCATGTGCTGCCAGGAACACTAACTAATGTAGTAACAAAACAATTATCCAATACACTTATCTCTCCCTCAGCTTTCCCTACACTTGTATACTGTATAAACAAATAATCCACACAGACACAAACTGCAGATCAATCACACTCCCCCCCCATCACCTCACACTCCACAGCAGGTAATGGCAGAGACTATCCAAGTCTTCACTCTGTCCCCTCATTTGTTGTGCTGGAGTTTTACTTAGATATAGATAGATAGGATATACATAGATAGATAGATATGAGATAGATATTAATTAGATAGATAGATAGATACAAAGATAGATGATAGATAGAAACCTTTAAGATACACTCATTTATTAACTGCAGCTCAGATCACGTCATTTACGTCCGTGCTCTACACAATATGTAGGACGCACTACCCAGAATTTAAGAGAATGTATGAATATGCATCGAAGCAAGATCAATTCTGGCTATCCCCTACACAGCGTGTCTCGTCACTTTGCATCTTACCACAATAAAGATCCATCTCTCTTGAAACTGATCCCAATTGAAGAAATTCCAGCCTCACATCCTGACAGACCCAACCAACTAGTACGCAGAGAGAACTTTTGGATTTTTAAACTTAATACCCTAACTCCGAGTGGCCTCAACGAACTGATCGAACGGATCTGAATTAGTAAGAGCAATATTATCCCACATATTCCTTATTTTCCCTATGTCGGTCCCCATGGAACCCCTTACATTCCCGAAGTCGGCTATCCGAGTATATACCGACCTGCCCACTCCATATAGTCCAGAAATTCCAAATCTTTCAAGATCCCTCCTCTGCCTTTAAGACATTTATAACAATTGTTGTAATAATGTTTTGTTATATTATTATTATCATTATATTGAAAGTTGTATTAAATAGGTGTATACATCAAGACACTTTGCCCTTTATCCTTTTTATTGTTTTACTTACATCATTTATAATATTAACATTATCATTATCTCATTAGCATAACCAGCGTCATCACCACCACTCCGAATAGATTATACATCCACTCATTTATGTATTATCTGTTACCATATTTTTTATTCTCCATTCAAAACCAGTTACATTCATTTATTCATCTGTATATTCATTCATACATTACACACTCAGATACACCCTTACCTAAGCAGTTTGTGTCGGGCCAATTTTAATTCGGGCTGCGCATCTTATACCTACCCAGGTTTTTTTCTAATACCATACTTACATGAGAAGCAGATTTTAACATCTCCAGCCTGAAGCTACCTAAATACCAGGCTTTGTGCAACCTTTAATAGATACATCCAACAAGCGACTTTGGACTGGTTGAGCTGTTATCTTGGCCTGTTTCCTTTGCCGTGTTCTGGAATAAAGGAACCATGAGTTAATGTTTACATCCATTGCGATCACTGGAAGCCGCATACCATCACGGGCATCCCCTCTAACATCTACACGGGGATACACCTATACATAGGGAGTGTTCGAGGGAAGAACTGATTCCATTCCTCAGCTGCATCTCCCTCCTTTCTTGCAAACCCCGTCGGACACCTAGGAGATGTGGATGCAGCATGCACAAGTGACTGTTCCCCTTTTTGGGGTTAGGCTGCGCTCAAGACAGCCACTTAGGTACCAGTGGAAACCAGCTGCCCCAGAGCCAAAAAATGTCAGGCCCCAGGGGGGATGTTGCACATCACCCGGAAACTGCCTGTATTAACCCCTTGTTGAACAGCCCACTTAAATTAAAAGGCTGGTTGTTGTCAAAGGTCTATGGAAAAGTACAGATAGAGCACTCTCCACATACAGCATATGTCAGCTGTGTTACACAACAGACACCTGCCAGTAAATGCATCGTCAGCCCCCCCTCCCTTCCCCCGTCAATCCTTCCCGGAGACTCAGGCCTGATATATCTAGTGTCTGGTATGCGGCAGAGCAATTCTACGACAGGTGCTTCCTTAAATTGTGATATAACCATGCCGACACTTTGTGGCTGGGGACGACCCCTTTTACCTCTGTCTACCCATTTGGTGTGAAGGTGGCAAAGGAATAGCTTTTTCAAGAGTTGTACACCACATTTCGGCATATAACCAATGATAAATCTCCCCATAGGGTGTAAGAAACAGTTCTTACAGTGCTTTTTTTTCCAAATAAACTGAAAAAGTATAACCAGTAAATGCAATGAAAATGATAGGCAAGAACTATGCATAATTGAATACTGCAATATGAGCTTAGTTTTACTGGCACCTAGTGAGTGAACAGTTACACACTTGCTTCTAGACATATTAGCTATGAGCTTATCTAAACCTTGTCAGCAGACCTGCTATAGTAGCAGTGGGGGTTTCCATAGAAGACAGTCATATCTTGTCTAGAACACAGCCAAACACCACAGAGCTCACCTCTTTAGCTGCTGCACAGCATGTTCTCTGCTCCCAACTATTAATAACTGCATCCAGAAGACAGCATACAGAGACCATTAATATTCCTTAAAATAAAGTGCTCCATGGATTATTCACCTAGACAGGTACTTTTCTTTGACACATTTTTTATAATGACTTGAAGTAAGACTCTTTGCCAGGAATCTCTAGTTTTGTAATTTATTGGTAATAGAATGCCCTATATTTATACAGTTTACATAATGCAAAATTTAAGTTAGCTATAATATGTAGAACCAATTGTATATACAAAAATGGCAAACATTATAAAGCACATTGATACCGCAAAATTACAGCTCTAAGCTATTATTAAGGGTCTCTATTAGAGATGAGCGAACATACTCATCCGAGCTTGATGCTCATTCGAGCATTAGCATACTCGCAACTGCTCAGTGCTTGGACGAGTATTTTGCCCGCTCGAGAAAATGTCATCTTGCGGTGTTTAGATTTTTGGCGGCCTGAAACAGAGCTAATCACAAGCCAGGAGAGTTTGCACTCCACCCAGCATCACGTGGTACACTTACATGTCGATAGCAGTGGTTGGCTGGCCTGATCAGCGCTGCTCGGATCATTCTCTGTCTGGATGCTGTTAGGGAGAGAGCTGCTGCTGGTCAGCCGTCCCAGCCCCACACCAGCTTGTGTCAGACAACATCATCCATGCCCTGACCAATGCCATTTCTGACAAGGTCCACCTAACCACGGACATGTGGACGAGTGCTGCCTGGCAGGGCCACTATATGTCGCTGACGGCACGTTGGGTTAACTTGGTGGAGGCTGGGGCCGAGTTTGACCCTGGGGAAGCTCATATACTGCCAACGCCGAGGATTGCAGGGCCTACCTCGGTCACAGTCTCTCAGGCCTACTATGCCTCCTCCACCTCCTTCTCCGAATTACCATCCATGGGCATGGCGTCATCAGTCGGTAGCTCTAGGCAGCAGTGCCGTCGCTAAGTGACAGCAGGCGGTGCTCAAACTGCTGAGCCTAGGCGATAAAAGGCACACTGCCCAAGAGCTATTACAGGGCATCATGGTGCAGACCGATCTGTGGCTGGCACCGCTGAACCTAAAGGCAGGCATGGTTGTGTGTGACAAAGGCCGTAACCTGGTGGCGGCTCTGCAACTCGGCAGACTGACACACGTGCCATACCTGGCCCATGTGTTGAATCTCATAGTTCAACGGTTCCTTAAGACATACCTCAATCTGTCTGATTTGCTGAAGAAGGTGCGCCGCATCTGTGCGCATTTCAGAAAGTCCAGCACAAATGAGACGTGCCCACGAGGTGGAATTCAACATTAACCATGTTATCCAGAGTTTACCAGCAGCGCAGAGCGATTGTAGACTGCCAGATGTCAACTTCCCCCAGAACTGGTAGTCAGGTCAGTCAGCTTCCTCAAGTCTACAATGAGGAGTGGACATGGATGTCTGATATCTGTCAGGTGCTGAGTAACTTTGAGGAGTCAACAGAGATGGTCAGTTGTGATGCCGCCATCATCAGCCTCACCATCCCGCTGCTTGGCCTGTTGAAAAACTCTCTGGTCAGCATGAAGTCGGAAGCTTTGCGCTCGTCACGAGAGATGGGGGAAGAAGATTCCCTTGTTGATAGCCAAAGCACCCTCAGGTCTGTTTCTCAGCGCATATCGGAGGAGGTGGAGGAGAATGTTGGCGAGACAGAAGAGGGGAGCATTGTTCAGTCCTTCACGGTTCAGCTTGTATGGGCAGAAGAAGAGGAGTTGGAGGAGGAGGAAATGGAGGGTCAGGCCAGTGAGGGGAGTGAATTCTTGCGCGTTGGTACTCTGGCGCATATGGCAGATTTCATGCTAGGCTGCCTATCCCGTGACCCTCGCGTTCAAAGAATTTATTCCAGCACCGATTACTGGGTATTCACTCTCTTGGACCCAAGGTACAAGCAAAATCTTTCCACTCTCATCCCTGGAGAGGAAAGGAGTGTGAGAATACATGAATACCAGCAGTCCCTGGTGCACAAGTTTAAACAGTATTTCCCTTCTGACAGCGCTAGCGGCAGAGGGCGTATTTCTGCGGGACAAGTAGCGAGGGAGAGCTTGTCCAGCACTGGCAGGGGTACGCTTTACAAGGCCTTTGCCAGTTTTATTTCACCCCAGCAAGACACTGTCACCTGTCCCCAGTCTCGGCAGAGTAGGGCTGATCTTTACAGAAAGATGGTGAGGGAGTACATAGCTGACCATACCATCGTCCTAAAAGATCACACAGCTCCCTACAACTACTGGGTTTCAAAGCTGGACATGTGGCACGAACTGGCGCTGTACGCATGTTGTCCGAGCGGGTTTTCAGTGCAGCTGGTGGCATCATCACCGATAAGCGTACACGCCTGTTGACTGACAGCGCTGACAGGCTGACGCTTATCAAGATGAATAAAGCCTGGATTTCTCAGGATTTCCATTCTCCACCAGGTGAAGGAAGCTCAACCTGAATAACTTATGCACTCCTCCTCATTTTCATCCTTCTCCTCTAAAGCAGAGGAAACTGGCTATTTTTTGCCAGGGCCAACTGGCTATAGCTATAGTACTCTATGTATTTAATTTTTCTGGAGGGCCACCTACCCGGTCCTCTGTTTTAAACAATTTTTGGGAGTGCCACATACAGGCACTCAATCTATTTAATTTTTCTGGAGGACCACCTACCTGCTCCTCAGGTTTGAAAACTTTTTTGGACTGCCACATACAGGCACTATCCAAATTAAATTGTTTCCATAGCAGCCTCCACACGTCGTCTTTTTAGCTGGCTCCACACGTTATCTCCATTGCTACCTCCACACGTCATCTCCATAGCTGCCTCCAAAAGTCGTCCATATAGCTGCCTCCATACATCGCCCCCTTATCAAACGAGCTGTGTCAGGCAGAATTTTGGGTTGTTTTCATGGCTTCCACATCAAACTTGTTATCTCTGTCGCCACCGTGCTGTGTTATCCACAAAATATACTGGCAAAATTGTAGCATTTACCTATATTATTTCAGCGCTTCTTGCGCATCTGTTTACATTCCCCTCACCCGCCATAACCAAAACTTATAAGAACACTACTACACTTGATCTTTTCAAAAGATCTTAGAAGTGCTGTTTGGGGAGGAGCCGAGAGACAGGTGCTTGGACAGGCGAAAGCTCGCCTGGCAGCGGACCGCCAGCTCCATCCCAAGATCCAACTAACATAGTTTTAACTGCAGCACCTTTAATCTACTACTACTACCTTACTGCCTCCATACATCGTCCCCTTATCAAACGAGCTGTGTCAGGCACCTGTCATTTTCAGGTGTTTCACCAGATACATAATGGAACTCGGCTAGAGATGAGCGAGCACTAAAATGCTCAGGTACTCATTATTCGAGATGAACTTTTCCCGATGCTCCAGTGCTCGTCTCGAATAACAAGCCCTATTGGAGCCAATGGGAGACTCGAGCATTTTTCAAGGGGACCAAGGCTCTGCACAGGGAAGCTTGGCCAAACACCTGGGAACCTCAGAAAAGGATGAAAACACCAAGGAAATGGACAGGAAACAGCAGGGGCAGCATGCATGGATGCCTCTGAGGCTGCTTAATTGCACCATTATGCCAAAATTATGGGTCAGCATAATTGAACAGATCCCAAAATGTCACCCTAATAGACCAGAGCAACTTATCAAAAGGGAAAACTTTTGGATTTTTAAATTGAATACAATGAGCCCCTTTGGCCTAAATGAATCAATAGAAAAGATTTAAACTAAGAAATCAATCTCCACCTGCTTATATTTAGGGCCTGACACAAGACATCTCTATACAGTCACACTACTCCTCCATCCCACTAACTTCATCTTGACCCAACTATACTGACAGCCAGTCTATACTCCCCCCCCCCCCCCGCCTCCCTTTATTCCATTCACCCACCAGGCAACATAACCACTTACTTCAGATACATTTTAACTTGAATTAATAAATTATATATTCAACTCTCTCATCTCCTCTTACCCGGCCACTTGATCACCCACATCCCGTCTTACCATTCCAGCCTTATGACATCGGGACACAGTCCCGCTATTCACGCAGGCGCAGATCACCTGCACAACTCCGAAACCCACGCAGGCGCATATCGCTGTAAAGTGCCACGCGAACCACGCATGCGCACCTCTCCGCCTATACTATATAAAAAACCCCCGTCCGTCACCGGCAGCGATCATTCACTCAGCTGCTGCCGGTCGGGACAGACGGACTACTGAGTAAGTCTCCCTCCACAAGCTCTCTTAGCGCTATACCCCTTCCCACAATACTTACTGAACATACCCATTTTATACCCTCAGTTGTTTTTGGTACCTTTCATTATTGGTCACCTCATATTCGGTTGCCCTCTTCCTACCCTCCAGCATAAAAGGTCAGTTATCTAGTAATCTAAGGAAATAATTCCTCCATTCTACTGATACACCTATATTGTTTTCTATAATATATATCACCTTCCCTCTATTTTTTCCCCCCATACCAGCTATCAAATTAAAGTACAGAGAGGTCAGTCCCATTTCTACATATATATACATATCCAATAAGACTATATTTTTAATAATTTTAAAATATTTTAAAATTTGTATACCTATCCTTATGAAGCTATTTACTTGAATGGTCTATGTAAGAATCACCAACTGTTCGATTTGATCTATTGTTATTTATTTATTTATTTTATTAATTTAATACTGGTCATTTATACATCTACAAACCGATGTCCTTTACCTTTTACGCACTGTCTTATATTTATTGTCTATTTATCATCGATTTTTGACCATAATATTTTAATTGTAACGACTTTAGTTACCATGTACGAATTTTGCATTTTTGCATATTACAGAACCATCGGACCTGAAGAAGGGGCCAATCCCGCCCCGAAACGCGTTGTCCACTTGCTCTTATACTGTAACCTTGAACTTTAAACTCTCGATGTAATAAATGCTGTTTTTACAAATCTAGATGTGTTTGCAGACCTATTGCTAAACATCTGCATCACTAAGACTCTTACAAAAATACTGTGCAACAAGCAGCGCGACCTATTTACTGGTTTTACAATTCCAAAACTCTCCTAGATATATCAGGTCCTTGTACCTGCTAACCAGAGGACGCAGCAGCTACCCCACTGTGTTACATTCCGTACCACATACTTCCTTAATTACATCTCCCGTCCCCTTATCACCATCCGGTACACTACATCTCTCTTATATATGGAGCGCGGGATCACCCTTTAAAGTATCATAGCATTACTGGTCTAATTCGTGTGACCAGTCCTTAGATTGGTACCAAACACCTTGGCTTCCTCTCTAGAACGATACCTAGCAGCACCATGGAATATTACCACGATAGGTGGATACATAGAGAGTCCCTGATACACAAACTCTCACAAACAGAGATCACCCCTAGGGATCATGGTTCGATTAACTCCGCCCAGAGCGAAACCCAAACTCAAACAATGACACAACAATTTCTCCTCTTAGAAAACCTTCTTAAAACTGAAATCCGACATACAGTTGACATAGCTTTCCTCAACATATACTTATCAGAAAACATAGCTCCAAGGGGTCTACGTATGCCTTTTCAGTCCTCCTTTCCCGATGACTTGGCCTATACCAAAGAATGGGAGTCTTATATGGATGACTGCTCTAAAGGCATGATACTTAGACTAATCGACAAAAGATCCAAAATAATAGAATCTACCACTACATCTATAGACGACACACGTCTTAAACTAGAGACCTGCTCCACACATCCAGATTATCAAAGATTGAACCACTCCATCTCCCAACGACTAAGAAATATCGAAAGGGACCTCATTTCCAAGAAAGCACGCAAACTCCAAAGAGACAGAACTGAATACAAAAATAAAATACACAGAATCTGGCACCCTGATACAGACGAACTAGAACCCCCACTCACCCCCAAATTAGTAAAAAAAGTTGCAGAACCCCAAACAGTGAATCCTAAAGAGCCAATCATACCATCCCTCCTAGACGTTCAAGTGTCATTACCAAAAAGAAGCCAAAACTATCCTCACAACAAAGGCATGACTTTCCGCAACAAAAACCTCAGGAAACCCAGACCTAACCAAACTCCAACCCACTCCTCACTTATGCCCAATGTAACCAGAACCAAGAACAGTAAAGCTAACCCTGGTACCCCAAAAACTCCAAATACAAACATCCAGAAGAATACACCCAACCATACTCAAAGCCAGACAAACCTTCTCACCTCCCCCAGTCCCTCCCTTTCTGATCTGACCATCCATCCGGAGCCCTCACCTGAATTAGCGGTATCACAAAAAACGTCCCAAGCCCTCCAACAGCAAAGCCTGGAATTCTACAACCTGAATCTTAATCAGGACCTTTCCAGTAGTCTACTACCCTCTTTTTTAGACCTTCCCCCTGCCCCAAAGGAACCACCTCTGATTCCATCAACAGATGCCCTTGTCCCCCTGCTAGAGAGTCCCAAAGCTACATACACAATATTCAACCAACCGCTCACCGCTTTAAAAAGAAAAAGACCAGGGGAAAGAGAGGGAGAAGAAGGAACACCCTTAACAAAAAAGGCAACCAACCAACCGATGACACCAAAAAGTCAGTAAAAATCTTCAACCTCTCGGACTACCCACTGGATATCAATGAACAGAACCTACTGGGCAAAGGCCTTTCCTTCTGCCCCTCAAATAGATCTAAAGAATTGGATCTTTTTGCTGACCTAAACAACTTTGTAAGGAAGGTTACTCTTAAACGACATTTCACTATGAAGGAAATAAAAAGCCAAATGGATACAACTTCTACAAATGAATTCACCCAGGTAACCGAACAAGCCTCTAAATTCATCCATACGCATCTTAAACCCAAATCCAACTACAATCCAACCCAAAGCCGCGGACCCTTCATCGATACCTTTTACGCACTTGTCTCTTCAGACCTAAGAACCATTAAAAGACCATCTAAGCAAATATCCAACCTGAACAAAAAGGAAAGGGAAGCCCTTAAGAAGCTTATGGACAACACGGAAATCATTATAAAACCCGCAGATAAGGGAGGAGGTACTGTACTGCTCAATAGGAACGACTACATCCAAGAGTCCCTAAAAATTCTATCGGACACGGAGTACTACATGCCCCTTAATGAGGACCCCAAACAGGATAACATAGCAAAACTTACCACACTACTCAATGATGCCCATCATTCTGGCATCATCAACAAAAAGGAATATCAATATCTCCTCCCTAAAAATCCGAGGACAGCTATTTTTTATTACCTACCAAAGATCCACAAAAATCCCATCCGTCCACCAGGTCGCCCAATAATTTCAGGCGTAAACTCCTTGACTTCCAATCTCTCAGAATATGTGGACACCTTACTCCAGGACTATGTGAAACTCCTACCAACTTACCTAAGAGATTCAACAGAACTTATTTTACAACTCAAAGACTTCAAATGGGAACCCACATTCTATATGATAACAATGGACGTCACCTCATTATATACCAACATTTCCCACGATTTAGGCTTACAAGCAATCTTGCAAGTCCTACAGAGAAATCAAAAAATGCCACCACAACAGATTGATTTCTTGCTCCAGAGCATCCACTTCATATTGAACCATAACATTTTTTCTTTCCAGACCTCCATATACTCTCAGAAAAGGGGTACGGCAATGGGAACGAAGTTTGCCCCGAGTTATGCGAACCTTTTTATGGGTGAATTCGAGAGGAATTTTATCACTGGTAATCTAGAATACAACAGTAAGATCAAGATGTTTAAACGATACATCGATGATCTCTTTCTAATCTGGGATGGCACTGAACAGGAGGCCGAGGACTTCTTACGGATCATCAACACCAACTCATGGGGTATCACACTTACCCTGAACACCTCACCTACTCGTATTGAATACTTGGACCTGCTAATCTCTTTGGACCCCACAGGCACGACCTTAACAACAGAAACATATTTCAAAACCGTTGACGTCAACAGTTTTTTGGAATACTCCAGCTCCCATCACAGGAAATGGCTCAATAACATTCCATATAGCCAGTTGCTAAATGAACGTATAAGGGAACAATATGACCATTCTAAATTTCACCTCCATTTTGATTCAATTACTATGAAGATCTCAAGGGGTTAAAAATCTTCGTAAAAGCTGTTTCTGATAGCTTGAGGGGTGCAGATTTGAAAATGGGTAGATTATATAGGGGGTTTTGATGCTAAATATGTAAAATTTCATTCAAAACTGTATTTATCCCCAAAATAGTCAATTCTGAAAATCCGGAAAAGCGATATTCTATTTGTAAGCCGCGTGACGTCAAAATAAATTATCCAGATATTTCAGAAATTATGAAAATGTAAAGTAGACAAATGGGAAATGTTATTCAGCAACTTATTTAGCTGGTAAATCTATCTGCCTGAAAACGTGATGATTTAGAATTTCGAAAATGGCAAATTTTTCAAAAAATTCATCATATTTTCTTTTTTTTGTAAATAAACGCAAAACTTATCTGCCAAAATTTACCACTAAAATGAAGTACAACATGTGGGGAAAAAACAATCTCAGAATCGTTTTGATAAGTAACAGTGTTCAAAAGTTATAACCATATAAAGCGAAGCAAGTCAGAATCCAAAAAATCGGGCTGAGCCTTAAGCTGTAAAATGGCTGCGTCCTTAAGGGGTTAACTGGCAGGTAACCGCTGTGAGCCCTCTCCATAGTCTCCTAACAATTTCCAGCCTTCTAATTTACATGGGGTGGGTGTGAAGGGGTAAACCCACTCATGACTAGATTTGTTTGAGTTTTTGAGTTTCCTTTTTAACTCTGTTCCTTCCACCTGCTATATGAGGGTTTGTTATCTGTGAGACAAAATGCACAATTTTTTTTTTAACACAAATTTTTTATTACATTTTAAAACAGGTAAAATACACATGAGTGGGAGCAGCAAGCCCAAGCATGGGATGCTGTCCCTGCAAGACAATGTTTCCAATAATTGTAAAATTGTGAGTGCAAATACACTTGGAGAAAACAAAAAAATAGACAAAGTTAATCAACATTGATCAGAATATCCCCCAATAAAGCTCTTGTTACATACAACTTGGTTAGAACTAACTGGAGAAGTGCTTTAAAGATCCGTTTTAGTGTTGCTAGAACCATTCATCCCTAAAACTGCTTTATTTATTATTTAATTCTTCAATTCTAGCCATTTGGCCCAGATTCTGGTGTGGCGGGAAGAAATGCCTTGTTTGGCACTGATCAAGCTTTCTAGTTTTCTAGTTCCTTACTATGATTGATTTTTTTTTTGGTAATGACCTTTAATATTTGGAATATTAGGTTAAGTAACTCTACATGAGGGCCCCACTGAGGAGGGAATCTCAGGGCTTTTTTAATCAAGGAAAACACCGATGCCCATAAGGGAACTAGCATCTTACAAGACCACCAAACGTGAAGAAGTGATCCAATTTCAGAGTTACATTTCCAGCAACACAGAGAGGAGCTAGGGTATATTTTAGATAACCTGTATGGGGTTAGGTACCACCTATACAATAATTTACGGGATGATTCCAGATGGTTTATGCATCTGGAAGCTTTGGAACACAATGTGAGGACCTCGTGCCACTGCTCATCCGTAAATTGTTGATGCAATTCCTTTTCCTATTTTTCTCTGGGTAGAAAGGAGCTGCCTGGGGGCGGTTTTATGATGGCTGAGTAAGCCAATGATATTCCCTTCTTTCTTTTATCCTTGGGTGAGAAGTAGAGTTCATACTTAGAGGGAGTCTGGTTACCAAATGGCTTGGCGCTGTTAATGAAGTGTCGGACTGGCAAATATTTAAAGAAGGATTGGGCAGAGAATATTTATGAGCAGAGAGAAGGGTAGGACCATTAAATAGGTCTTTCACCCATACAGTTCCCTTACAATCCCATTGTTCAAAATGTATCACAGCCTGTAAGTGGGAGATAGGTAAGTTTTTTATATTAAGAGGTAGCATATCAGGACGGTTACGTGTTGTTTTAAAAGTTTTAAATGCTGCCTTCATTGTTGGAGAGAGCTCCACGGGAGTGTGTGTAGAAAAGCGAGCAGCCCATAAATTTGCCTGGAGTGATGAAGATCCCGCAATGTGACTTTCAATATCCACCCATAATTTATCCTGGTCATCTATCCACCAATCTTTCAATTGATCCGCTATGGCTGCTTGGTAATATGCTTCCACTGCTGGGCAACCTAAACCCCCTTCATTAACTGGCAATATTAAAGTAGTTAACAGAGTCCTTGCCTTCTGGCCTTTCCAAATAAATGTGGTTAGAACTTTCTGCAGGAGTGTTAGGTAAGACTTTGTCCACACTATTGTAAGATTATGAAAAAAAAATAAAGAATTTTGGGCATCACCATCATTTTAAGAGCTGATATTCTGCCCACCCATGAAATGGGCAATTTATCGTATACCTGTAGGTCCTTAGCAATGTTTTGGTTGAGACTAGTAAAGTTTGTGTGGGCGAGTTTACTAATGGGTGATGTAAGAGTGATACCAAGATATGAAATTGCTTCCGTGACCCATTTGAATGGATATGCCTCCATTAGTCTATCTTTTATGACCCTTGGTATATGGATTCCCAAAATTGATGATTTTGTTGCATTAAGTTTTTAATAGCTTAGGAAGCCAAATTTTTTTAATAGTGAATATACATTTGCTAAGGAGGATTCTGGCTTCGTGAGGCACAGGATAACATAATCGGCGAATAGGTCAATGCGGTGTTTCTTATTGCCGATAGGCACACCCTTTATCCCTGGGTCCATACGAACTGCCTGGGGAAGGAGTTCCATAACTATGGCAAATATCACCAGGGAGAGGGGACACCCTTGCCTGGTGCCGTTCGTAATGTTAAAAGATCGAGAGATAACCCCTGAGTTATAGACTCGGGCTGAAGGGAGCGTGCACAGAGCCAATATCGCCTCTACCTCCGGGCCTTCCAAGCCAAACCGCTGTAAAACCAGTCGCAGATACCCCCAATGAACCCGGTCGAACACCTTCTCCGCATCCAAAGTTAGGAGCAGAGAAGACGTTCGACGCGACTCCAAGACCGAGATGATATTTATAAATCTCTGAGTTCCGTCCACTGTCTGGCACCCCTTGATAAATCCTACCTGGTCCGGAGCAATTATCTTGGGTAGGACCGCAGCTAGACGGGCTGCTAAAATTTTTGCATACAATTTCAAATCGGCATTCAAAAGAGAAATGGGTCTGAAGTTGGCGGGGGAATCACTATACTTTCCAGGTTTGTAATAACTTAAGCCTGAAGCATTTCTGCTGGAATAAAGCCCGTGGACATGAAGTCATTAAACAACCTCGTTAAATATGGGACAAGAATAGTTTTGTGCAACTTGAGGTAATCATTAGAGTAACCATCTGGTCCAGGGGCTTTATTCCTCTTAAGAGATACAATAGCCTTCTCCACTTCTTGTGCTGAAAAGGGGACAGAAATAGACTCCAAAGTGGTTGCGTCAATTTTTGGTAAATGAATAGTGTCTAAAAATGCTTGTATATTCACCATTTCAGGCTGAACAGTAGATTCATCCTTTTGGAGGTTATAAAGGGAGCTGTAATAATCTGCAAATGTATCAGCAATACCTTGTCGATCCATAACCTTCACTTTATTCTGGTTAATTATATAAGGAATTTATATTTAAGGCACCTGGCTAATTTAGCTCCTGGTTTATTCCCTAGCCAGTAGTGAGACAATTTCAATCTCTGAAGGGCAAAATCGTGTTTATGTGCGTTCAATAAATGAAGCTGGGATGAGAGAGCTGCAATTTCTTTTGCCCTGTCAGGGGAGAAGATCTGTTTATTTAGCCTGTGTAGGGTAGCCAGGGACTCTAACAAGGAGTTTTCTTTAGCTGTGTGTACCTTTTTGGCGTGGAATGTTTGTTTTATAAAATGACCTCGAAGCGTAGCTTTATGGGCACACCACAATATTGGCTCTGATACTCTACTGTTATCGTTAATGCCAAAATATTCTTTTAATGCTTGAGAGGTAGCAGGATAGTACTCAGCGTGATGTTATACATAATTGTTAATCCGCCAAACTGACTTAGGGACACAATTGTACTCTTCTCTAAGAACCAGGGTAATAGGAGCATGGTCTGACCACAAAATTGTCCATATGGAGACTTCTTCTACTAAATCTAATAATTGTTTGTTGATTAGAAAGTAATCTATTCTAGTATAGACCTTATGAGGGACCCAGCGATGGTTTTGGTAACTTTCTTGGAATTAATTAACTTTACTGGGAATCTCCAGCAGTACAGGCTATTGTGCACACGAAGGGTATTCGTACAGCTCGAGAAAGCTCTCCTCCTTGCCAGTGTTGCCGCCGACAGGTCTGTGCATACGGATATGTCCGCGAAGCGAGTTGGGAGACTCGGAGGGGATGTTGCCGCTGTTGCAATTTTTTCTTTAATATGGAAGAAGTAGATCCGAGCAATTACATCTCTTGGTGTTCCAGACAGAAGCTGTTTTGGCTTCGGGAGCTAATGCGCCCTGTCTATAGTGAGGTCCATTTGGTTGGCATTGGGGATTAAGCAGGTAAAATAATTGGTGAGATATTCTATGAGGTTTTCTGGCTTGACTGTCTCAGGAATACCCCTAAATTGCAGGTTATTCCTGCGTGAGCAATCTTCACTATCAACTAGCTTTGCTCTTAGGGCCTCCAGCTCCTCCTCCATTGAAGTTGTCACATCCACAACTTCGTTGTGGGCCGATGTTAACTCTGCCATTTTCGTTTCTATATGAGAGGTGCGGTCCCCCAATGAGTTAACTTCTGACCTGAGGGTTTGGATAGAGAGATGCAGCTCCTTGGTAATGTTGGCTTGCAAATCTGCTAATAGAAGTTTCATAGATTGCATAGTTAAAGCTGCTTGGTTTGAGTCCCCTTCTAAGACAGGCTGATTAACAGGGTTGTGTGTAGCGGGGTATCCCACATACCTGCCGGTTGATGGGACCTGTCTGCTGGATCCAGCTGCAGGGTGGCTCTAAGCGGCTGTATCCGAGTTATCATTATCTCCGTATCCAGCACCGACTCCTGACCTGCTGGAGATGCTGGACTACTGACTGAGGAGTCCATCGTTAACAGCGGCTCCGATAGTAGAAGATCCGCTTCAAGTTCCGGAGTAGGTGAAGGAGGCGGCTCGCTGCCTAGCTCCGAAGTAGCTGCCGAAAGCACGCTGCCGGCGCCATCTTGGATTGACTCGGCCGCTGAGAAGAACTTGGTAAGATTCAACTGGCTTTTCTTTTTCCGTCCTTTAGCCATATCCTCTGCTTTCCCCAGGGTATTGGGAGTGTTCGGGTGAGAAATCCGCCCGTGGGCTGTATGCTGAGTGAGGCTTTTGACCACCATGCAACGGAGCCAGAGCCTCACACGTCTGTCTCCATGCGCAGCAGGACACGCCCCCACAAATTGTACTTTTTAGTGGCACCATTTAATATTCTCTGCCATGTACTTCAAAGCAGGACAAAAAATCCAAATGTGGTAGAATTGGCAAACTACCTTGATGGACTTTGTTTTTATGTCTTTCAATGCACGGTCCAAAGGATACTTCTTTTATTCTTTGGGTCAATATGATTGCGGAGATACCAAATTCATATTGTTTAGTTATGCCTTAATAACTTTATAAAATTCAAAAACTTTGCATTAAAATAAGACTTGCTCATCATATTCTGATACTTGTGACTCTTTCATACTTTGGTCTAAGATGCTTGGTAAGATGTTGTTATCAAGGTGAGAGTACAATTTCAGTGACACCAATTTGACTTCAGTACAAACTTTTGATCACTTTTTATTCAATTTCTTTATGGATACAATTATAACAAGAGTTAATTTCAGTAACAAGGTTTGCAGCTGGGGAAAGCAGTTTTCATATTATGATATACAGGCCATTTTTTGGATGTGGGAATACCCACCATGTTTAAGACTTTAGTATTTTTTTGTGTTCTACAGAAAAGGGGGTTATTTGAATTTTCACTTTTTTACATTTTTTTTCATACTTTAAAAAACTTTTTAATTTTTTTCATAATGTTATTTATGGCCCCCTTGAACCCCCCTTGGAGGTCTGATCAATTATACAATATAGAGAAATACAACTTTCCTACTGGTCACCAGTTATGAGTGGTGTACCCCAGGGTTCTGTGCTTGGCCCACTACTATTTAATATATTTATTAATGATATAGAGGTAGGAATTAATAGCACTGTGTCTATTTTTGCAGATGACACCAAGCTGCGTAGTGTAATACGGTCTCTGGAGGATGTTCATAGGCTGCAGGGTGACTTGGACAAACTGAGTGTTTGGTCGTCCACTTGGCAAATGAGGTTCAATGTGGATAAATGTGAGGTCATGCACCTGGGGGCTAATAATCCAAAGGCAAAATATATCCTTGAGGGAGTAAATCTGGGAGAGTCCCTTGTTGAGAATGACCTTGGGATACTAGTAGATCATAAATTGTATGACAGCATGCAATGTCAATCAGCTGCCTCTAAAGCCAGTAGGATCTTTCTTGTCATGTATAAAAAGTTGTATGGACTCTTCGGATAGGGATGTAATATTACCACTGTACAAGGCATTAGTTCGGCCTCACCTGGAATATGCTGTCCAGTTCTGGGCACCGGTCCATAAAAAGGATGCCCTGGAGCTGGAGAGGGTTCAACGTAGAGCCACAAAAATGATAAGGGGTATGGAGGATCTCAGTTATGAGGAAAGTTTAAAACAACTAGATTTATTTAGTCTGGAAAAGAGACGACTACGAGGGGACATGATTAATTTATATAAATATAAGAATGGTCCATACAAAAAATATGGTGGTAAGTTGTTTCAGATTAAATCAAAAGATGAGAGGGCATTGTCTCCGTCTGGAGAAAACAAGGTTTAATCACCAGAGGTGACAGGGCTTTTTTTTACTATGAGAACTGTCAATCTGTGGAATAGCCTGCCTCAGGCTCTGGTCACAGCAGGGACAGCAGAGAGCTTCAAAAAGGGTCTAGATGCCTTTTTCACCTAAATAACATTAATGGTTATAGAATTGTTTCCCCTAAATTCCTCATTCCTCATCCAATCCCTTCCCTTCCTTGGTTGAACTTTCAACCGTATAAGCTATGATACTATGGTACTATGAACTGTGGATATACTGTCTCTGGCAACTGATGGCAACTGATGGGGCACCATTTAAGTTGCCAGCACCCACAGGTTTGTCCACTGCACATAATAGATTAACTTATGCGATTAGTGTTAGCACCTACCAGGGCAATTACAGATAGCCGTTTGTTCTTTGATATACCTGCCGCATATGTAGAAAGCTAAGCCAGTACTGCCTATTTCTATGATAGTTGGTATCTCATAAAGAAAGAAGGCATATAAATACAAGAACTGGTGACAGCAGACATGACCTCACAAGTGGTACACAGAGAAGCTCTTTTGCATAAAGGTATGATTGGAAAGCTAAAAAACTCTATTATTCAACCTTGGATACAAAGGAGTCTACCTGCTCTAAAATCTACTTATAAATAAAACAGTAGTATGTAGGACATTTACTAAGAATCTTATTACTAAATAGTACTGTCATGGGTGCTCACCAGGTTACCCGTGCTCCTCTCCCCCCGACTTCTAGGGCACGCTGACTTCAGAAGATTTAAAGGGCCAGCGCACCATTAATTGGCGCTGGCCATTTCCCAGAAGACCTTTTAAGCTTGCCTCTCCCTGCACACCCTGCCGGATCTTTGTGCTTCATGCCTCTGAGAGAGCTAGTATTGTTGCCTCGTGCTGGTGTATTGATGTCCTGTTGTGACCCCGGACGGGTTCCCAATTATGCTCTTATGATGCCAGCCCTGACCTTCTGCTTTGCCATCGACGTTTATCCTGTGCCGCCTGTCCTGACCTCCTGCCTGTCCCCAACCACGAACCTGCCTTCTGTTTCTGTACATTGCCTTGGCTGCCACCGCAGACAAAGTTGCACCTATGGAACGACCTGGTGGTGCCACGATGCAGCAAGTCCAACCCGCTTTGCGGCAGGCTCTGGTGAAAACTAGGTGCCACTTAGACTCTGAGCCCAGGTGTCGGCTTATGTCATCATCCACGGTGGTCCAGTGAATCTGACAAGTGCTACATGGGTATTTTGTGGCATTTTGTGGCCCATTAATATTAATTGCAAAACATTATTTATAGCAAACATTTGGCATCTTTATTTGAATATCTTTATTTGAATATTAACACATAAGAAGGAATTCTCCTTCTACCAAAGAAAGATTATTAATATATTGTAATGAGACCAAGGGGGAAGTTTATCATATGTTAGTATGATGAGGTCCAAGCACCGGTGATTGCAGCAAATACAAGAGAGACGTAAGCCTTTAGATTTATCTGTCCAGTTCCAATTTGTTGCAGTGTGCAAGAAATTGCTATTATTTCAGTGCTTTTACATTGGAAACTGCCATAAAAGCACTGATAAATCCCCACTATGTGTCAAGTATGTGATTGTGTTATTAGTCTGCCTGTTATTGTATTAAGATACTACAATAAAAAATGGTTAGGCTACTCGTCGGGTTACATTTACATATGGTCTGTGCTTTAAGGCTAGCTCCCTAATACGTGGATATTTTAATAAGCTGCTCAGCAAACAGCATTCCACCTCGTCTGTAATTGCTTTACCATAGGATGAATCCTGCCCGCAGCAACATTTACCTCCATAAAGAAGTATAACAGAAACTTAAATTGGTGATTTGATTATAGTCTGTAAATATAATTTTGCCCACAATAGTGAAGTAAATGAGGACTTGTTAATGCAGCTTTTCAGATTCACAAAGAATAAGGTCCTAGGGTAAAATAGCTGCAGTAAATCTATTGCAAATTT
Organism: Engystomops pustulosus; assembly: GCA_019512145.1. Classification (NCBI taxonomy): domain Eukaryota; kingdom Metazoa; phylum Chordata; class Amphibia; order Anura; family Leptodactylidae; genus Engystomops; species Engystomops pustulosus. The sequence continues at coordinate 30,900,851 of CM033651.1, read as the reverse complement.
TATCTTCTAGGTATCAGAAAAACACATTGTTAAAGGTAAGGTGTTGCTGATTTTTCTTTGGCTCATAAATCTGAAAAATATGGCTACAGTATGTTCAATGTAGTTTTTATTTTTTAAGTTAACTACAGATTTTTTTCCCCTTTATTTAATGATATACTTTACAGCAGTCACATGGGCATAGGCAGCAATGGTCTGTAGTAGACATACAGTATAGGTCTATGGGAGAGTTCTCTAGGCCTGCTCTGTGCAAATAGGAGGTGTAAGTGTGTTACTTTTTCGATTTTTTTTTAATGGTGGGTGTAATGCTTGTATTCTCTAGAGCAGTGAGGGCAAACCTTTTAGAGACCAAGTGCCCAAACTGCAAACCAAAGTCTATGTTATCATCGCAGAGTGCCAACCCGGCTGATTGAGCCTAAAATTACTGACAATACCACTCAATAAGGACATATATACTTCCACAAATGACCATTACCAGTAAAACAAGATAAATACCACCATACTGATAATAAGACAGACCACTAAAAAGACCAACTATATGCCATAATATCACAAAGGAGGAGAAAATACATTGAGGGACACTACCCCCCATACAGTGAGGAACACTAAACCCATACAGTGAGGGACACTTTCTCCTCCCCATACAGTGCGGAATACTACACCGCCATACCAGTGAGAAACACTACCCCCATAGGGGGAGGAACACTATCCCCATACAGTTGAGGAACACTACCACCCCCATACAGTGGGAACACTCCACCCCCCTACAGTGGGGAATACTACCAACACTATACGACCGCATACAGTGAGACATACCCCCCATACAGTGAGGAACACTACCTACCGCATACAGGAGGAACAACTACCACCATAACACGTGAGGAATACTATCGCCATACAGTGAGGAACACTACCCACCCCCATACAAGGGAGGAACACTACCCCCAATACAACGAACCCCCATACAGGAGGAAACACTACCGCCATGGCAGTGAGGACCCTACCACCATACCGGAGTGAACACTACCCCCATACAGTGAGGAACACTACCCCCATACAGTGAGGAATACTACCCCCATACAGTGAGGAATACTACCACCATACAGTGAGGAATACTACCGCCATACAGTGAGGAACACTACCGCCATACAGTGAGGAACACTACCACCATATAGTGAGGGATACTACCGCCATACAGTGAGGGACATTACCGCCATACAGTGAGGAATACTATCGCCATACAGTGAGGAACACTACCCCCATACAGTGAGGGATACTACCGCCATACAGTGAGGGACACTACCACCATACAGTGAGGAACACTACACCCATACAGGGAGGAACACTACCGCCATGCAGTGAGGAACACTACCCCCATACAGTGAGGAACACTACCCCCATACAGTATAAAAACACTACCGCCATACAGTGAAGAACACTAACCCCATACAGTGAGGAACACTACCCCCATACAGTGAGAGACACTACCACCATACAGTGAAGAACACTACCACCAAACAGTGAGAGACAATACCGCCATATAGTAAGGAACATGACTGCCATACAGGAGGGACACTACCGCCATACAGGAGGGAGACTACCGCCATACAAGTGGGACACTACCGCCATACAGGAGAGTGGGTGCACTCAGTTACAAAGTTACATGGAATCAGGCAGGGGAATTTAAGATCAAAAGACCCATATGACAGCTGTCTGTGGCCATATATACACTCACCGGCCACTTTACTAGGTACACCTGTCCAACTGCTCGTTAACACTTAATTTCTAATCAGCCAATCACATGGCGGCAACTCAGTGCATTTAGCTCCTGCAGTTCAAACCGAGCATCAGTATGGGGAAGAAAGGTGATTTGAGTGCCTTTGAACGGAGCATGGTTGTTGGTGCCAGAAGGGCTGGTCTGAGTATTTCAGAAACTGCTGATCTACTGGGATTTTCACGCACAACCATCTCTAGGGTTTACAGAGAATGGTCAGAAAAATAAAAAACATCCAGTGAGCGGCAGTTCTGTGGGCAGAAATGCCTTGTTGATGCCAGAGGCATTTTTTTTTAATGGTGGGTGTAATGCTTGTATTCTCTAGAGCAGTGAGGGCAAACCTTTTAGAGACCAAGTGCCCAAACTGCAAACCAAAGTCTATGTTATCATCGCAGAGTGCCAACCCGGCTATTGAGCCTAAAATTACTGACAATACCACTCTATAAGGGACATATAATACTTCCACATGATGACCATTACCAGTAAAACAAGATAAATACCACCATACTGATAATAAACAGACCACTAAAAAGACCAACATATGCCATAATATCACAAAGGAGGAGAAAATACATTGAGGGACACTACCCCCATACAGTGAGGAACACTAAACCCATACAGTGAGGGACACTTTCCCCATACAGTGCGGAATACTACCGCCATACAGTGAGAAACACTACCCCCATACAGGGAGGAACACTAACCCCATACAGTGAGGAACACTACCCCCATACAGTGAGTACTTGGCTAGAAAATAGCCATAGGAGAATCCAAACGGCTTACTCACGCCTACAATAGCGTTATATATTTTATTTCTGGTTGATCTGCTGGTGGCTGTCCTTGCTGCAGTGCATCTACCACCAAATTGTGAGGAATTTGTAGTGAGACTTGCAACCTTTGTGTTTAGCGCTTACTGACGCACATATCCATCGCAAAGACCGAAGTGGGAAAATTTATTAGGGGTTTGATTTCAATTAGGCACAGTCTGGAGCTTTCCCAATCCAAGCCCCTGTCTCCTAGGCTACTCCCCCAAACAGCACTTCTTTAAGGTAAGAACCTTTTTTTTTTTTGTTTTATAGTATCAAGTGTGATGCGTTCGTTATAAGTTTGGAGATATGGCGGGTGAGGGAATGTAACTGATGCCAAGAAGCGCTGAAATAATATCGGTAATGAAAAAGTTTGCCAGTATTTTTTGGTGGATTACACAGCAGGTGGCAGCAAAGTTACAAGTTTGATGTGGAATGCCACTGTAATAGCTCTTGGCGGTGTTTTTATCGCCTAGGGCTCATCATTTGAGCCCGCTCTGCTGTCGCTTAGCGACGCACGGCTGCTGTGCCTATGAGCTACCGACTGATGGCGCCATTGCCCACAGATGGTAATTTCGTGTAGGAGCGAGGGATGATGGAGGGTGGGTGTTAGGAGGACGGAAGTATAGTATGCCTTTGAGACCTGGACCGAGGTACCGCAATACTCGTCGGCAGTATTCTGACCAGTCCCTATGGTCAGACCGGTCCCAAGCCTGCTCCACCATGTAAGTGTATGTAGCCTTTCTTATAAGTTTGGGATATTTGCGGGTGAGGATGTAACAATGCGGCAAGAAAACGCTGAAATACATATCGGTAATGAAAAAGTTTCCATATATTTTGTGATTACAACAGCAGGGTGTGCGACAAAGTTAACAACGTTTGATGTGGAATTCCCTAAAACAACCCAAATTTCTGCTCTGCCTACACACTCGTTTGAATACGGGGCGAGGTATGTGAGGCAGCTAGTATGGACGACTTTTGGAGAGTAGCAGCACTTGTGGAGGCTGCTATGGAGGACACACTTTATTTGATAGTCCTGTATGTTGGCCAGTCCAAAAAAAGTTTTCAAACCAGAGGAGCAGTAGGTGGCCCTCCAGAAAATTGAATGATTGGATCCCTGTAGGTGCAATCTATTCAATTTTTCTGGAGGGCCAACCTACCTGCTCCTCTGGTTTGAAAACTTTTTTGACTGCCAACAGGGCCTCGCAGGAGTCAAGTAGGTGGCCTCTCCGAAATGAAATAGATTGATTGCCTGTATGTGGCAGTCCAAAAAGTTTTCAAACCAGAGTACAGGTAGGTGGGCCCTCCAGATAAATTGAATATTTGAGTGCCTGTATGTGGCATTCAAAAAATTGTTTAAACAGAGGACCGTTAGGTGCTCTCCAGAAAAATTAAATGCATAAAGTACTATAGCTAGAGCCCGTGGGCCTGTCAAAAATAGCCAGTTTCCTCTGCTTAGTGTACAAAGAGGAGGAGAAGGAGGAACATGAGGAGGATGAGTGCATAATTATTCAGGTTGAGCTTCCTTCATCTGGTGGAGATGGAATTATGAAAATCCAGGCTTTATTCATCTTATAAGCGTCAGCCTGTCAGCGCTGTCATCGCACAGGCGTAGCTCTATCGGGATGTGCCACAGCTGCACTGAAAACCCGCTCGGACAACACCTAGCGGCAGGGCAGGCAGAACCAGCCAAGGTGAACAGCGCCAGTTCGTCCACATGTCCAGCTTTGAAACCCAGTAGTTGTAGGGAGCTTGTATCATTTAGGAACGATGGTATGGTCAGCTACGTACTCCCTCACCATCTTTCTGTAAAATCAGCCCTACCTGCCGAGACTGGGGACAGGTGACAGTGCTTGCTGGGGTGACATAAAGCTTGGCAAAAGCCTGTAAGCTTACCCTTGCCATTGCTGGACCTGCCTGCTCTGCCTACTCTCCCTCGCTACTTGTCCCCCAGAAAACGCACTCTGACTCTGCCGCTAGCGCTGTCGAAGGGAAATAGTGTTTCAGCTTGTGCACCAGGGCCTGCTGGTATCCATGCCTTCTCACACCCTTTCCTCTCCAGGGATGAGATGGAAGATTTTGCTTGTACCGTGGTCCAGAGAGTGAATACCCATAACGGTGCTGAATAATTCTTTGAACGCGAGGGTCACGGGATAGCAGCCTAGCAGAGAATCTGCAGAATGCCCAGAGTACCAACCGCAAGAATTCACTCCCCTCACTGTCCTGACTGTCCTCCTCCAACTCCTCTCTTCTCTGCCCATACACGCTGAACAGTGAAGACTGAACAATGGTCCCCTCTTGGTCTCGCCAACTTCTCCCCTCATCCTCCTCCTCCCACCTCCTCCATAATCGCTGAGAAACAGACCTAAGGGTGCTTTGGCTATCAACAAGGGAATCTTCTCCCCCGTCTCTTTGACGACGCAAGCTTCCGACTCCATGCTGATCAGAGATTTTTCAACAGGCCAAGCAGCGGGATGGTGAGGCTGATGATGCGGCAACGCCACTGACCATCTGTGTTGACTCCTCAAATTTACTCAGCACCTGGACAGATATCGAACATCCACGTCCACTCCTCATTGTAGACTGACTGACCTGAAACTCCGTTCTGGTGAAGTGACACTGGCAGTCTACAATCGCTTGCGCGCTTGGTAAACCTGGATAAACAGGGTTAATGTTGATTCCACCTCGTGAACAGTCGCACCCCAGTCGGTGAGGGGCAGTGGAGGCGGCGCTGCGCTGCCCTGAGAGTGGCGCATCTTCTGGACGTTCTGAAATGACGCACAGATGCGGCGCACATTCCCGTCGAGGCAAATCGACGATTGGGGTATGTCTTGAGATAACTGCTGACTATGAGATTGTACACATGGGCCCGGCATGGCACATGGTCAGTCTGCCGCGAGTTGCAGAGAAGCCGCCACCCAGGTTCGGCCGTTGTCACACCCAACCAGACTGGCTTCAGGTTCGCGTGCCAGCCACAGATCAGTCTGCGCGCCTGATGCCCTGTAATAGTTCTGGGTTGTGTGACTTTTATTCGCCTAGGCTTCCAGCCTTTGAGCAACCGCCGGCTTTCGCTTAGCGACGGCACTGCTGTCTGTGACTAGAGCTAACGCGACTGATGGGGCGCCATCCCAACGATGGGGATGTAAGTTCGGAGGAGGAGGGGTGGGGAGGGTGGGAGGAGGAAGGCGATATCATAGAGGGCTTTGAAGACGGACGGAGGTAGACCCCCCGAACTCTGGTCGTGCAGTATATGAGCACGCCGCGGGTCAGACAGGTCCCCCGCCTACACCAATTAACCAATGTGCCGTCAGCGATATATAGTGGCCCTACTTGCCCGTCAGCACTCCGTCCACGTGCCGGGTCAGTGGACCTTGTCAGAAAACGGCGTTGGTCAGGGGCATACGGATGATGTCTGTCTGACATCCGTCTGTGCAGGGCTGGGACGGAACATCGGAAAAGTATGGCGGCTGGCGGGGACCGAATACACGGGGGCGCCCGCCGCAGAGTTTTTTCGAAGTGTCCTCGTCTCTACGACAGCTCTATAGGGCAGCACCTCCAGGCAAGCAACTCTGGAGATGGTGCGCTTAGGGCTTGGGGTTGCGTGGGGTGGTTGCGATATACGTTCCTGTTTCGCTCAGCGTCTGGGGTATGGAGAGCTGAACGCTGGTGAATGACTGTGGAGGATGTTTGGAGGACGACATGGTGTTTCACAGGTGTGGGCCAGGTCCTGGGGCAGGGGGGCGACTACAGGGAACAGGGAAGGAGAGTGGTGTCCCGGCCGGAGGTTGAACCGGGCTTGTTGCCATGAGTGGGTGTTGTTAGCATTCATGGGCCTGCGCATACTGGGGTAGTAAGCTAGTAGTGTGGAACCTGCTGCTGATCCTGGTTTAGGAAAGGTTTGCACACCACATTCCGTCGTCATCCGGATGTTTCCTTCAAAGAACCTCCAGACTTCTTGAAAATCTAAGGCCCTGCCCGCGGAGCTTACTAGGTGCAAACATTTGGCAGCTGATGCCACACGCTCTGGCCCGTCCTCTCCGTCTGTGCCCCACCCTGCCTCTTCCAACTCTTCTGCCGTCGATAGGACGCTCTCCTTCTCAGACAGACTGTGTTTTCACCCGGCCTCTCAACCCAGCTTGGGTCTGTCACCCTCATCATCCACTCCCGATCCCCCGTCTGCTCCCCCCTCGGATCCTGCTCCTGAAAACACTTCACCACTGGCTGACAACGTGTCTCCTCATCGTCGGGCACCATCTTACAACCCTCTTCCACTACGGTCATAGGTCATCATCAACCCACAGTCTGCGACTGGTGGGAAAACCTGGCATATCGAAATTGCTCAGCAGCAACCTACCAGTGGTTTGTGACTGTTGTCAAGGGTCCGAAAACAGTGTCCTCAAGTAAAATGCCGTTCAAATGCCACTTTTCCTGGGAGGGGTCAGACTGGGGTGGATGTGGGTGGGGGAGCTGAGTGCACGAGCTGAGGAGTGCCGATTTTCGGTGACAATGGTGGACTGCGTGAGACTGACGGGGGGACAAATTGCTCAAAGCATGTTCTGCCAATCCATCTCAATCACCTGTTCGCACTCGTGCTGGCCCTCAACAGTGCTCTCACCACAGGCCCTACTACCTTCAGACAGAACCTAGGGGATGTAGCTCTCGTCTCCCTCTTAGCAGGTGGTGTCTCAACTCACACCCCCGCCCATGACCACGGCCTCTGACCCCTGCAGTATTGGGACTCCCACTCCCTGCCCTCGTCCTCTCCCTACCCTCGGGTTACATTTTGAAATGAGAAGTTATAACTTTAATTTTTTTTACTTTTTTTTTGTGTTTTTTGTGGTTTTTTTTTGTGTTTTTTTTTTTGTAGTTTTAAACCAAACGAGGCTATCCTATGCTATGGCTATTTTCTAGCCCAGTCTGAAAGCACACTGCTATGCCAGATGAGATGACGCTGAGTTAGAAAAAATAAACGTAAATAAAAAGTAATGGCAGACTGTGCCTAATGGAAATCAACCCCTAATAAATTTTCCCACTTCGGTCTTTGCGATGGATATGTGCGTCACTAAGCGCTAAACACAACGGAACGTCGCAGTCTCACTACAAATTCCTCACAATATGGTAGTAGATGCACTCACAAGCAGCCACCAGCAAGATCAACACAGAAATAAATTATAAGCTATTTCGGCTAAGTAAGCCGTTTGGATTCTCCTATGGCTATTTTCTAGCCAAGTATGAAATGCACACTGCTATGCCAGATGAAAGACGCTGAGTGTATGAAAAAAATACAACGTAAAATAAAAAGTAAATGGCAGACTGTGCTCTAATTGAAATCAAACCCCTATAAATTTTCCCCACTTGTGTTTTGAGGTGATATTTGTGTCACTAAGAGCTAAACACAACGTAGCAAGTCCCCTGCAAATTCCTCAATTGGTACTACTGGCTGCAAATAAAAAAAAAAAATGTTAACGTTATTGTAGCCCTAAGAAGGGCTGTTGGATCTTGTGACATCACTCCTGCCTAACACTATTCTAATAGAACAGCCTAACGCTTCCCTGACCAGCAGCAGCTCTCCCCTAGCGGCATCCAGACACAGAATGATCCGAGCACGCAGGCAGGGGCTAGTTTATTCCGGTCACCTATCTGGCCAGCCACCCCACTGCTATCGACGTGTAGGGTACCACGTCATGCTGGGTGGAGTGCAAGTCTCCTGCTTGGATTGGCTCTGTTTCGGCCCGCAAAAGCACCGCGGGAGATGCCATTTTCTCGAGCGGGGCTAAGTATTCGTATACAGCATAGTGACCAGCATTTCTATATATAGACCAGCCTACTTCCGGGTTGGCCACACAATTGTTTGTGCAATAAATAGATACATACATGCAAGTGCTGAAGTGAAATTAAAGTGCAGTGCAGATTAAAAACAATCGTAGTAGTTCGCTATTGGTATAGGACCGCCCCGTGCTTTTTCCCGGGAATGGTATGTTTTTCCTAGTAGCGGCACCCTAATTTGCATTAATTATATCAATGACGATGGGGCGGTCCTATACCAGGTCTATATATGGAAATGCTGGTCACTATGCTGTATGCTTGAAAAAGGTGGATACACCGAAACGTCACATCTGAAATAAAGGTCACCCTGAATTAATTCACAAACTGTAGTGCTGCTGCCTTTCCTGAATATATTATTGGATCCTTGCCACGGATATACAGATTTATGCACCCAGACAAGTAGATTGTGCTGCCTTGGACTTCCTGATAGATAGATAGATAGATAGATAGATAGATAGATAGATAGATAGATAGATAGATAGATAGATGGATATGAGAGATAGATAGATATGAGAGATAGATATGAGATAGATAAAAGATAGATATGAGATGGATAGATAGATAGATAGATATGAGAGTGATAGATAGATAGATAGATAGATAGATATGATTTTGAAATGAGATAGTTAGATAATAGATAGATAGATATGATATAGATAGGAGATAGATATGATATAGATAGGAGATAGATATGATATAGATAGGAGATAGATAGATATAATATATATAGATAGAATATAAGTAGATAGAGTTACAAGATAGCTCGCTATGTATGTACCTTTTATAGACAGTAGGCCCAGACTTGTAGTGTTATTGTTGCACTCACAGGCAGGAAGCATTTATCAGCTGCACACTGAGCTCAGCTCTTCAGTTCCTGCTGCTTTTGTGTTCCCCGCGACCCTATGGTGACTTGCAGTGTAAGTTGTCTCTGCTTCCCCTGTCACAGAGCTGCTGGATGCCGGTCACACATCCCTGGTCTCGGCCTTAGTGCAGGATGGTCTGTGGTGGAGAGCAGCATCCAGAACACAGGCCCTGCTGCTCCACCACCAACCAGCGATGGCCACCGGGAACTTCCCCAGCAGATTGTATGGCCAGTCCGCGCCTAAACATGGTGACCCCAGTGTTATACTCACTGAGTCTGTCAGACATGTGTTTTTCTGTTCTTCTAGGGAGTGAAAGAGAAAGATACAGGACAGGAAGTCACATCTCCTCCTGAGCCCCGGCCTTCCCACATTACTACACTATACACCACATACTATGTCCTTACATTACTACACTATACACCACATAATATGTCCTTACATTACTACACTATACACCACATACTATGTACTCGCACATCACTACACTATACACCACATACTATGTCCTTACATTACTACACTACACACCACATACTCTGTCCTCTCACATTACTACACTATACACCACATACTATGTCCTTACATTACTACACTATACACCACATTCTTAACACCCTACAGCCGCCATATCCCAAACTTATAAGAACGCTACTACACTTGATCTTATACAAAAGGTTCTTAGAAGTGCTGTTTGGGGAGTAGCCTAGACACAGGGGCTTGGATTGGCGAAAGCTCGCCTGGCAGCGGAGCGCCAGCTCCATCTCAAGATCCAACTAACATTTTTTTTTTCTGGCATACCGTATATTTATTTATTTTTTTTATTATTATTATTTATTTCATTTTACAAAAAATTTTTACAGTCTTCAGTGTCCATATGTCTCTAAAAAATTACATCTTAAAACCTTACAATACAACAATTTTTGGATTTACAATATTCAACAAGTCGCAAAATTTCCTAGAAAAAAAGGAAGCCACATCCCTTAATCTAGTAAATATTATTCTTTAAATTACTTTGATTCAAAATAGAGAAATACCAGATTTAATATGTTATAAAAAGGAAATTAGTGTCATTAGAGTACCTATAAACCCCATGATATACAACACCAGTTGGTATAAAAGATAATGTATTCGATCCCCCCCCCCCTCCCAGTATATCAACAAACAAAAATAAAAAAAAAAGAAGGATTGACCCGTGCCTCTCTCACCCCCCCTCCCATCAGTAATTCAGCAACTCACACTCCTCCCATCATCAGTATCTCCTCCCGACAGAATTTAGCATCAATCCATAACTTCCAGTCTCTCCTTATTTTTCCCCATCTTGATCCACCTCCCAGCATACTTGCAAAGCCTTCGGCTAGAATGGTATTATTCATAGTTCTCTGCCACATCCCTATTGTCGGTCTTTAGCAGTCCATTTCCTTATCAAACAAAACTTAGCCACTGATAGTAATTTAACCAGGACGTGGTATCTAACGTTCTTACAATTTACGGTGTCTAATATACCCAACACACAAGTCTGAAGTGAGTCTGGTATACCGACCTCGAAGACCCTTTCAATATCTTCCAATATCACTCCCCAGAAAGGCCTAATCCTCCGACAGTACCACAGCATATGTATATAGTCGGCTTTTTCCATGCCACACCTCTTACAGCAAACAGTCCTTCTGCCGAATCTAGAAAGGATTTTCGGGGAGTAGTATATTCGGTTTAATGTAAACAAATGGGCAAGGCGCTGGGCCGGGACCACGAGGATCCTGGTTACATCCCCAAGTAGCCTTTTCCAGGTGCCTTCCTCAATGAGGCCCACCTCTCAAATCCATTTATCTTTTATTTTCAGCAAGTTATTATGCTGGTTGTTCACTGGAAAAAGCCGAATGAGCTTTTTGCTCTTGATTTTGAGGCCCAACCATCCCCGGAGATGCTCCAGGATTGGCTGGGGCTCCCCGGCGCCCCCCGACACCTCCTCCACTGTCCTCCACCACGATTTTAACTGCATATAGGTATAATAACCAGATGCATGTATCCCAAATTCCTCCTGTAATTGCCAAAAGGGTTTGAGGACATCCATACATGGTCCCCTTATCAAACGAGCTGTGTCAGGCAGAATTTTCAGGTGTTTCACCAGATACATAGTGGAACGCGGCCCATCTGTCGCCGCCATGCTGGAGACCTGAATTTGCAATCATAGCAGCGCAATATGGATGCCCCATAGTGTCACTCTTAATCATGGAAGTCGTCTCCATGGCTGCCTCCACATGTGGTCCCCTTATCAAACGAGCTGTGTCAGGCTAATTTTTCGGGTGTTTCACCAGATACGTTATGGAACTTGGTCACTATGTCGCCACCATGCTGTGTTATCGACTAAATATACCGTCAACCTTTTGTTCACATAGGAAATAATTTCAGCGCTTCTTGCTCACCTCCTTTGGTGAAACCTAAGTCCATTTAGGGTATGTCGCCATGACACTCTCTAGCCTGCTGCCGCTGCCTCTGCGTGCCGTCCCCTATAGTGTCAGGGTCAATTATTGGATGTTTTAGATGCAAGCTCGCCTGGCTGCGGAGCGCCAGCTCCATCCCAAGATCCAACTAACATAGTTTTAACTGCAGCACCTTTAATCTACTACTAGTTCACTGCCTCCATAATAATAATAATAATAATAATAATCTTTATTTATATAGTGCCATCATATTCCTAGCGCTTTACAAATCATAGGAAACAAATACAAATGTAATGTAACAGAGCACAACATTTGTATGGAACAACAGGAGTGAGGTCCCTGCTCGCCAGAGCTTACGGTTTATGAAGATGATGGGGTAACACGAGGTAAAAGAATATTTAATGGTCAAGCCATTCTTCTTAGGGAATAGAACAAAATATAATAAATGGAATTGCTGTCGCTTGAACCACTCAGCCGTCATCTTATATACCAGGTCCAGGGTGAATGGGACTGCAGAGAAGTCTGGTGCCTGTTGGTTGCTGGATAACAGATGGGAGGACGACACAGGACGGGTTAGTAGAAGAGTTAAAACTTCATGCAGTTAATGAGTGTTATAGGCTTGCCTAAAGAAATGGGTTTTAAGAGCACGTTTGAAACTTTGGAGGTTAGGTATTAGTCTGATAGTCCAGGGCAGAGCATTCCATAGAATTGGTGCAGCTCTAGAGAAGTCTTGGAGACGCGAGTGGGAGGTCCGCACTAGGGTAGAGGTTAATCTAAGATCACTGGCGGATCTAAGAGCACGGGTTGGGCGATAGACTGAGATAAGAGAGGAGAGGTAGGGGGGTGCAGCATTATACAGAGCTTTATGGATGAGGGTTATTATTTTAAACTGTATTCGAAAGGAGACTGGCAGCCAGTGCAGCGACTGGCATGAACTGTAGGCATACATGGTCCCCTTATCAAACAAGCTGTGTTAGGCAGAATTTTGGGTTGTTTTCATGGCTTCCACATCAAACTTGTTAACTTTGTCACCACCCTGCTGTGTAATCCACAAAATATACTGGCAAACTTTTATCATTTACCGATATTATTTGAGCGCTTCTTGCTCACCTCCTTTGGTTCCTCTCTGCCACCCATTGGTTTTAAGCCTGAGTCCATTTGGGGTATGTTGCCAGGACACTCTCTAGCCTGCCGCTGCTGCCGCTGCCTCTGCATGCCGTCCCCTATAGTGTCAGGGTCAATTATTGGATGTTTTAGATGCTATCTAGCTTCATTCTGTCACTCTGTCATGGCCATGCTGTTGCCCATAATTTTGGCATAATGGTGCGTTTAAGCAGCCTCAGAGGCATCCATGCATGCTGCCCCTGCTGTTTCCTGTCCATTTTCGTGGTGTTTCCATCCTTTTCTGAGGTTTCCAGGTGTTTGGCCAAGCTTCACTGTGCAGAGCCTTGGTCCCCTTGAAAAATGCTCGAGTCTCCCATTGACTTCAATGGGGCTCGTTATTTGAGACGAGCACTCGAGCATCAGGAAAAGTTCGTCTCGAATAACGAGTACCCGAGCATTTTAGTGCTCGCTCATCTCTATGTAGCATTACAATAATATATTATCTTTATACTATGGATCACTACGATTACGGTGATACCTCATTTATATAGTTTTGTTTATATTTGTCCAATTTTATTGAAGGAAAACTAAAAAATTGCATTTGTTTTACTGTTGGCATTTTTATAGCGGCACAACTATAGTATTTTTTGGTTGACGGAGCTGGTTGTGAACTTATTTTTTGCGTGACAAGTTGTTCTTTTCAGTGGTAACATTTTGGTGCTTGTAACTTTTTTGGATCACTTTTTAGAACATTTTTTGTAAAGAAATTTGATAAAAAATGTAAATTTTTGGCAAGTTTTGGGGTTTTTTTTTTACCACGTTCACCGAGCGGGTCCAATTATGATTAGGATTTATTGTACAGATTGCATAGCAATACCAAATAAGTGGGTTTTTTTGTGATTGTGTTTTTTTTATACTTTATTACTTGTGTACAGGGAAATGTGGTGTTTTGGCGGAATTTCACTTTCCTTTATTATTTATTTTTCCTTTTTTTTTTACAGTTGCTGACATGTAAGCTTGCACAAGTGATCTTCTGATCACTTGTTCAAGCTCTTTTACAGGTTACATGTTGCGCCTGCCCTAGTGTCTTACAGCCGGGTCCTGCCAAAAGACAAGGACCCGGCATTCGGCGGAAGATCGCGCAGCTGCGGGCGGGGGTGGGGTGGTATTCTGATTCACTTTAAATGCCTCTAAAAATCTCCGATCGCGGTGTTAGAGGCAGATGTCGGCTATGATATATATGACACCCGCAGCTTCTGGCGCCGGCTCCTTTCAGTCCCAAAAATGCCAAAATATTCTCGCTCTCCATGTTAAAAAATCCCTAACTTTTCATTTTTCCGTGTACAGAGCTGTGTGAGGGCTTATTTTGCGTATAACAAATTTTACTTTCCAGTGATGTTATTTATTATTCCCTGCCATGTAGTGTGGAGTCAGAAAAAAATTCCAAATGTGAAAAAATTGAAAAAAAAATGCATGTGTGTCATGTACTTGTGGGCTCAGTTTTTACAACTTTCACTCTTCGCTCAAAATAACACCTCTACTTTATTCTTTGGTTTGGTGCGATCACAGTGATACCAAAATTTACACAGGTTTTATTGTGTTATAATACATTTTTAAAATTAAACGAATCGTTATTAGTCTCAGCCCACTTCACCTCTGGTGAGAAAGATTTGTGTCAAACACTTTCAGAACAGAAAATGTCATAACTTGGGAAAGAAAAGTATGAGCAGCACAAAGTATGCATCGTCTGTTTGTTTTCAAAGGGGGAATCACATATAATAATTTGGTAAAATCACTATAGCTTTACAGTTACACTTTAAGACAATCAATACAAAGCTTTATTGAATATTACAATGACAAAACACACAAAGTATAAAAAACACTACAAAGGATACAGTGTATAGTTGCACCCTGGAAAAGGCAAAGACGAGTACAATGCAGGAATATTTTGTGTCATCGTATTATTTAATAAAGCCTTGTATTGATGGTCTTGCATACTCTTTTTGGTCAGTTTTTGCATCGGTTTTTCTCTTGGGCATACATATTGTAACAATGAAGGAACTTCAGCACATTTGCAGGAAGAGATTCAGCTCATTATTTTAGTCACACAAAAAATTAGGCAAAGTTACAAACCTCATCAATAAGAATAAGAGGGTTTTCAGTTTTAGTCTTCTTTAGACACTGAATGATTTTTCCTGGCATTGCCCCAACATACGTTCTTCTGTAAAGATGTTGAGAAGCTTAATTTTAAACAGTAGAAGTGCTTTCATAAACTTCGACATACATAAAAGAAAAATTGTTAGAATCAATTCTACAATCATATGCTTAAAATACCAATAGTTCAGAATGAAGGACATCTGGGCAATAGGCAGAAGAGAAAAAGTTGATTGGCACTCACGTAATCCAATTAAAAATGTTGTGCAGCTTTATTCATCCAGAAATAGGTACAATACAGGTAAAAGCAAATGCAAGGATAGGATGGTGTGACAAGCTGCACAACATTTTTAATGGATTACGAGTGTCAATCAACTTTTTTTCTTCTGCCTATTACCCAGAGGTCCCTCATCTGATGTTTTATTTTCTTCTGCCTATTACCCAGATGTCCCTCATCTGATTTTTTTTTTCTTCTGCCTACTTCTACAGGAGTGAAAGACTTTCTCTTTGTCTATTAGCTACATCTGGGTAATAGTGACAGCAACATCAATTGGCATTGACCCTTCAAAATGTAATTCATTAGAGGACATACAAAAAAAAATTAGGTTGGTCAGTTTTCAGCAACTAAAGCTACATTCACATCACATTTTTGGATATCTTTTCTTATAAAGTACACAGGGGACCAAGGGCACCTAATACAAATTACATCCAAATTACTTCAAACTTCTTTTAAAACTTTAAGGACACCTGTCTGGGAGATTTGGGACAATAAACCACCCACGGATCCTTATGAACCGGTGGTTTGGGTACCAAATAATCCTTTAACCTCCTTTCTTCTAAAAGCAACATTTAAAGTTATGACAGTGGGCCAGAAAGGCTATGTCTGTGTTATGAGATGCCCCTCCATGCTGCAGATTCACAGACTGGTACATTCTAAAGGAGAACTTCTCCCTCTCACTGCTCAAAAGACTACAGGAAGTAAAGGGGGGAAAGTGAGACTGAGACATGCTGCTGCAGTGTAACAACAGCTTGTAAACCTACAGTACAGATGGCTGCTATAATACGGCCATAGCTCATAAGCATCATTTTACAAGTTGATTTTAGAAGGAAGAGGGCCATGGATAACAAATTTAAAAGAAATCACCAGTCACGGTGCCTGGATCTACCAGTAAGTGTCCCTGGTTTATCATACTTGACTTTGATGGTAGATTTCCATTAACTGATTTGCAAACTGTCTCATTCTTTATAATTTATAAAATTATTTAACTAACCCAGGTGTTTTTGAGCTTAATTATAAAAAATGTGGAAGTTGGAAAAAAAATTGTAAATATTTGCCACTTTTAAATTCAAAATCTTCTAAAGCAAAAAAAATAAATAAATGGTCACCAATTAACACCATTTCTCTGCTTTGATCTTCATGATCTTTTGTTTTAATACATTCTCTGCTTTGATCTACATGATCTTTTTAGAAACTGACATGTGCCACTAAAGCTTTGGGAAGCTTTAACAAATCCCATTTTGAGGTTACATTATGAAGTTAATAACTTTAGGGGTATTTTTTTCACCTTTTCAAGAAAATCACCAAAACAAGTTTTGAAGGGAGGCCAACTCAGCTTTCAAGTGACTTTAAGAGGCCTAAATAATATTAAAACACCAGAATTTAACTCATTATAGACCCTTACAGCCTTAACATACGTAAAACAACTTTAAAGAGAACCCGTCATGCAAAATAACCCCCCTAAACTAAATATATTTTCATAAACTGCCATTAGAGAGCATTGCCTCTATCCCTTCATTGTCCCTCTACATGCCTGTAAACCTAAGCAATGAGGTCCTAAAGCTGTATGCAAATGACCTGTGAAATGTCCAATGAAGCATTAGCATATTCAAGCTGTCCACTCTATTCATGAGTGGGAGGCACAGCCACACCCCCAGTGCATGACTGACAGCCTGTATAATGATGTGAGGCTGTATAATGATGTGCTTCCTGGTGCTGGTGGCCACGCCCCCTGCAGCCTGTGTGTGCATGTGTGTGTGTTTAGGAGAGATACAGCAGCTCCAGGCAGCCATGTTACAGCAGAACATGTCAGATTCATGTGTAGCTGATGTCTGTGTTTCTCACCTGTATATTAGGAGGATGCAGCATGTCAGCAGATGCAGCACAGATACCAGCAATACTTTACTATACATTACACACAGACATGAGCAGGGGGAGGAGAGGGGAGGGGTAACAGCGGTGACATCACTGCCTCTGACCATGTGACCAGCCTCATTTACATGATAAAAAATAGATGATTTTACAATGAATAATGTATGAAATAACTAGATAAAGGCTGGGATGGGATCCTTGTGAGCTGCTCCAACAGGTAGTAGTGACAGGACAAGTGACACAGACCTGATGACAGGTGTCCTTTAAAGAGGTTAACTGGAGGTTGAAGAACATGGCTGTTTTCTTCCAAATACAGTGCCACAGATGACCATGGTTTGTGCTATACAACTCGGTTCCACTCTTCTTTAAGCAGCCGAGTTGCAATACTGGTACAAACCATGGTCTGGGTGACAGAATTTTTGGTAAAAAAAAGCCACATTTTTCAACCATTTACGTTACAAAAAGATGGTCACAGGGATTTACATAAAATAGTGTGATTTATAATTTTTTTTTTGTTTGAAAAATACATTCATTTTGACCAAAAACAATTAAAATGGAAATTTGTCTTGAGTAGACCAATACTTCACAGCTTGTGGTAAACTTCTGAATGGGTACACAACAAGGCACTGAAGCAAAGGAGTGCAATTGCAGAGAGAATATGCATTGTCATATTGTACTGCCTTTACATTTTACCTTTTTGAGTTATGAGGGCTTATATTTTGCAGAATGGGATGTACATTACAGATCCTTAATATTGATGATATTTAATTAACTCTTTCTGACTAAAAAAAAAGAGGACCTTAAAATAAGGACCTTATTTTCACTATAGGCAGGTTTCAAAAGCCCATTACTGCTGCACTGCAAATATGCTTTCTGCTTCCTCTAAACATTTGCATTGCAATATAATTGTGTGTTATAACTCACCTTGCACCCTGACAAAAGCTTATGTTTAGATCTAAGGGTTGAACTTTGGTCAGCTCTTAGCCCCCAACTTTGTGCTCCTGTACAGCTCCCCTCACAGATGAAGAAGACCTTAATTTATATTTGGAAAGTTAAAGTTTCCCATTATTACTCCTGTTCCCTCCAGTGCAGCCCGCATGGCGCATTTGTGAACATACACTTTCATTTTCCACAACTACTTATTTATTAAGGGGTTGTTTTCTGCATAACAAATTGCACTTTGCAATGTCAGTGTTTAATATTCCATTTCATATATTGGAAACCAGAAAAAAATTCCAAACGCAATGAAATTGCTGCAAAAAATGCCATCATTTCTGCCATTTTCTTGTGAGTTTCGTTTTAACAGCTTTCACTGGGCACCCCAAATGACATGCCTTCTTTTATTCTTTGGGTTGGTACAATTGAAGGGATACTACATTTATATAGGTTGCAATGTGCTTTAACCTGTTAGCACTCTGCATCCGATATATCGGACAACGAGCGCTATAACTTTGCGTTCAATTTATTGGATGCAGGAACTTCCTGCACCTGTGATGCCATTGCAGGGCAGATCAGCGGGATGGGTAGAGATCACTGGAGTACACCTTCCCTAAGACATCACAGGGACCAGGGGAGGGGGGGGAATGCTAGTACTTCTGGAAGCAAGGCCGCACATATTGTACCAGGGCAGGACTTTCCAGAAGAAGTTCCCCAAACTGCCAGCAAGAGAAGGAAACAAAAAAGGTGCAGGGTGTGCTCCAAAGAGTCTTTTACCAGTGTGAGACATGTCCCAATAATCCTCGATTTTGTATGACAAATTGTTTTCGGATTTATCACACGCCTGCTGGATATAATTTATTAATTTCCTTGATTTACTCTCAACAGCTTATACATCATGCCACACCTTCCATTCTGAGTCCTGCCGTGTGCGCAGCCTGTAGATTATTGCCACATATGAGGTATTGCCATACCTCACGATGGTTATTGGGGTGTTTGTCTCCAGTAGCAAAAGCTGGGCACCTGATGACATAATGTATATTTTTTTACTATGCACTAACCATTATGCATTAGCATTGAGGTCCCCTGTGGGGTTAAAATGCTCACTACAACTCTAGATTAATTCAAGGAGGGTTGTAGTTTCCAAATAGGGTCAGTTCTCAGGGGTTTCTACTATACTGGTCCCTAAAAGCATCTACAAATAAATGGCATATTTGAGAAACTGCAATGCAATTTTTACTCTGCACCATTCAATTTGTATTACATTTTAGCCAGGATCTTAGGGGTTAAAATGCTCATATAATCCTAAATAAATTATTTGAGGGGTGTCCTTTCCTAAAATGGTGTCACTTCTTGAGGGTTTCTATTGAACTGGTACAGGGGTGAACCAAGCCTTTCTGCTGCCTAAGGCAAGCTATAAAGAGACCCCCCGATATATGTAATATATCAGGGAGTGTCAGAACCAGATCATATCGGTTTGGTATAAAAATAAACCAATGCAAAATACATACAGCCTACCGTCATGTAGTATAAAATGCATACAGCGTACCGCCATGTAGTATAAAATGCATACAGCGTACCGACATGTAGTATAAAATGCATACAGCGTGCTGCCATGTAGTATAAAATGCATACAGCGTGCCACTATGTAGTATAAAATGCATACAGCGTGCCACCACTTAGTATAAAATGCATACAGTGTGCCCCCATGTACTATAAAATGCATATAGAGTACAGCCATGTAGTATAAAATGCATACAGCATACCGTCATGTAGTATAAAATAGATACAGCATACCGCCAAGTAGTATAAAATGCACACAGCCTGCTGTGTAATCCACAAAATATACTGGCAAACTTTTATCATTTACCGATATTATTTCAGCGCTTCTTGCGCATCTGTTTACATTCCCCTCACCCGCCATATCCTAAACTTATAAGGCAGAATCTTATAAGGCAGATCTTATACAAAAGGTTCTTAGAAGTGCTGTTTGGGGAGTAGCCTCATTGGTTTTAAGCCTGAGTCCATTTGGGGTATGTTGCCAAGACACACTCTAGCCTGCCGCTGCTGCCGCTGCCTCTGCATGCCGTCCCCTATAACATACTCTGTCCTCTCACATTACTACACTATACACCACATACTCTGTCCTCTCACATTACTACACTATACACCACATACTCTGCCTCTCAATTTACTATACTATACACCGCATACTACGTCCTCTCACATTACTACACTATACACCACATACTATGTCCTCTCAATTTTTAATGGTCAAGCCATTCTTCTTAGGGAATAGAAACAAAATATAATAAATGGAATTTTGCTGTCGCTGAAACCCTCAGCCGTCATCTTATATACCAGGTCCAGGGTGAATGGGACTGCAGAGAAGTCTGGGAGCCTGTTGGTTGCTGAATAACAGATGGGAGGACGACACAGGACGGGTTAGTAGAGAAGAGTTTAAAACTTCATGCAGTAATGAGTGTTATAGGCTTGCCTAAAGAAATGGGTTTTAAGGAGCACGTTTGAAACTTTGGAGGTTAGTGTGAGTCCAGGGCAGAGCATTCCATAGAATAGTGGTGCAGCTCTAGAGAAGTCTGTGAGACGCGAGGGGGGTCCCGACACTAGGGTAGAGGTTACTCAAGATCACTGGCGGATCTAAGAGCACGGGTTTGGGCGATTTAGACTGAGATAGATAGAAGAGAGAGAGGTAAGAGGGGTGCAAGCTTATACAGAGCTTTATGGATGAGGGTATTTATTTTATAAACTGTATTAGAAGGAGAGCGGAAGACAGTGCAGAGACGGGGCGCTAAACTGTAGGCATAACAATGGGCCCCTTATCAAAACGAGTGTGGTCAGGCAGAATTTTGGGTGTTTTCATGGTTCCCACAACAAACTTGTTAACTTTGACGCCAACCCTGCTGGTGTAATCCACAAAATAATAATGGCAAACTTTATCATTTACCGTATTATTTCAGCGCTTCTTGCGCATCTGTTTACATTCCCCTCACCGCGCATATCCTAAACTTATAAGGCAGAATCTTAAATAGGCAGATCTTATACAAAAGGTTCTTAGAAGTTGTGTTTGGGGAGTAGCCTAGAGACAGGGGCTTGGATTGGCGAAAGCTCGCCGGCAGCGGAGCACCAGCCCATCCCAAGATCCAAACTAATAGTTTTAACTGCAGCACCTTTAATCTACTACTAGTCACTGCCTCCATACATGGTCCCCTTATCAAACGAGCTGTGTCAGGCAGAATTTTGGGTTGTTAACTTTGTCGCCACCCTGCTGGTTAACCACAAAAATAACTGGCAAAACTTTATCATTTACCGATTATTGAGAGCTCTTGCTCACCCTCCTTTGGTTTCACTCTCTGCCACCCATTGGTTTAGAGCCTGAGTCCATTGGGGTTTGTGCCAAGACACTCTCTAGCCTGCCGCTGCTGCCGCTGCCTCTGCACGCGTCCCCATAGTGTCAGGGTAAATGATTGGATGTTTAGTGGATGCTATCTAGCTTCATTCTGTCACTCTGTCATGGCCATGCTGTTGCCCATAATTTTGGCATAATGGGGCATTTAAGCAGCCTCAGAGGCATCCATGCATGCTGCCCCTGCTGTTTCCTTCCGTTTGTCCTACTCCTATCCAAGATTTTGGGTGCGGCTTGACCGCTCAATGGCAGGGTTGATTAAATTAGAACGCCACAGATATAAGCATATGATGGTAGGAGCTATGCATGAAGAATAGAATGGTTGTTCTTTCCTAGTTATGGAAAATTTGTCTGAAATTTGGTACCCTGGCACTCCCAGTCCATAAAACCAGTAATAATTGAGAATGTCATTATGTACAGTAGTGGCAGAGGGCAGATTTTCCTTATTCATTTACGTCGGCTGAGATTGCACATCAAGGCTGACGCCCTCTCTCGTGCCTCGGATGTACATTGTCATTGGGAATGAAGAAACTGGCTCTTAGGCATGTATCCAGCCTGAGAGACTGGGTAGATGCCGCGCATCCGCCGCTTTTTCTGTGGTCTTCGTCAAAACTACCTCCTGGCAAGACCATACGTATCATCCTGCTCTAGCGGAGGAGATTATGAATTGGCATCATTGCTCACAGGGGCTTGGGCTCTTGGGGTGCCCTCTGTCACCCTCTGTTCAGACCCCATTCCTGATTCTAATGGTGCCAGATCTGGCCAAGGATGTTCGGGACTTTGTGGGTTCCTGTGCTTACTGGGCCGAAATAAGCATGTGGCCTTTTTCTGCCGATGTTTTGCCATGCCCAGCGTCCTATTTGCACTTATGGGGACAGGACTTCATGCACCTTCAGGAGGACATCTACGTCATCTGGGTGGTAATGACCATTTCGAAGATGTCCATTTTGTTACTCTGGCCAGGTTGCCATTTGCTCGACATCTTGCCAGCCAGTTTCCATCACGATCTTCTGACTCCATGGATTTCCCCAGCACATAATTATTTGACCATGGGGTTCAGTTGTCTCTAAATTCTTGGCGTTCTCTCTGCAACAAAGCTTCATGTTGAAATCTGACTTTCTTCCGCCTGATCATCCCCAGTCTACTGGGCTAGGTGAAATGAGTTAATCAGACCTGAGCTGCTATCTACGTCCTCGTAAGACGATTGATGGTCCACTCTGCATGAGCAGAGTTTCTCTAACAACTCCTGAAAATCCGTGGGCTCTGCCCCATGTTTTTGTCGAGTATGGACTGAATCCTCGCCCTCCTCTCTCTGCCTGTGTCATCGGATGAGGCAGGCACTCCTCCTGTCTTCACTCCTGGTGACAAAGTATGGGATGTCCTCCTAAGTATGACCAGCTTGAGATCCCTGGCTACAAGCTTGGTCCTTGTTTTCCTGGGTCCCTTCGAGGGCGAGTCGCCCAAAATCATGTGCATTCTGAACTCCTTCCAGTCTCCCTGCGAAGCCTGTCATGCTGAACCAATTCTCCACACAAGTGTTCCTCCTGCTCTTGTGGCAGACTCCTCCAACACGTGAGGTAAAAGAGATCATTGATATGAAGACGGTGAGGGGTAAGTGTTATTTTGTTTTTGACTGAAGGGGTTCGGGCCGGAGGAGAGATTCTTTAGAGCCTGAGGCACAATATCCTGGACCAGGAGGCCGGGTCATGGCTCCGTCGCCCCAGGTGCATGTGCGCAAATCGGCCTTGCTCTGTCCTCCTTGTGCTGCGTCCGCAAATTACCATCTCCTAGGGGCGTTGCGTGCCGGCGTTCAAAAGATTTAATTAGTGCCAGTGCTTCGCCTAATTTGCACTGCCCATTTTTAACCCCTTCCCGACGCGCGCAAGTACTTGCGCGGCCGACCGGCCCCTCATAGCGGTAAGTCTTTGACTGCATATGCAGCAAAGGCTTACCGGTTAACACCCGCGATCGGTGCTAGCACCTGATCGCGGGTGCGTTCACCGCGATCACCTCCGGCAATGCGCGGATCAGGCTTCAAAAAGATGGCGCCGCATGGGCGCCCGCCATCTTGCGCGATCTTCGCTCCCCGATGACGTCACGGGGAGCGGGATCCGTGTTGCCATGACAGCATCGGGCCTCACGAGCAGCCCGAAGCTGTCTGGTTTACCTATGCATTACAATGGCTATCAGCACATTGTAATGAATGAGGAGTAGTAAAATCCCCATATACTGCCATATTGCAGTATGGCAGTATATGGTAGGATCGATCAGACAAACCTAGGTTTAAAGCCTAGGGAGTTGAAAAAATAGTTAAGTAAAAGTAAAAAACGTTTTTAAAAAAAAAAAATTATATAAATAAAACCCTAAAAAATTCAAATCAACCCCCCTTCCCTAGGAACTGATATTCATATTAAGTAAACAGTTAAACTCATAAAAACTTAGGTATCACCGCGTCCGATAAATGTCCGATCCTAATCAAAATATAATAACGGTTTTGTCACTGCGTTTAACCCCGTATACGGAAAATAGCGTTCACCATAGTAAATAAATGACATTTTTTTTTGCCATTTTGGATAAATATAAAAATAATTAATAAAAAAAGTGATGAAAAGGTAGTCAAAGTTCCTAACAATGAGTAGCAATGAAATACGCCCTCAGCAAAGTAGTCTGCAAAAAAATATGAACCCACCCACAGCTTTGGTACACCCAAAAGTATGAAAAAGTTATTAGCGTCCAGAATAGGGAAGGATCGAGATGACAAAATCAAAAAAAAATTTGTTTTGTAAGGAGGTTAATTTTTTAAATGTATGATAAAACATTATAAAACCTTGACAAATGTGTATTCCCTTGTGATCGTTGCAAAAGCAACCCCAAAGAATAAAAAACATGGGGATACAGTAATGGGTTAAGGATGGAAATGACCTCAACGATCCCATAAGCCGAAGCCTAGTATATGGCTCAATATTTGGGCCACCGCTAAAGACTAACACATTTTAGTCTATTGGCATGATCAACAATATGTAAACAAAAAGGTTTACCACTCAGATGAGAGGAAAGAGAAAGGACGACTAACAACGTTGCGTATGTAGCAAGAATCTTATTGATAATATATCCTCTACCAAAGTTAAAATAACATAAAATGACATACATGGTATAAAGTACCATGAACAAGTGGTGAGACACAAGAGAAGGGGAAAATCAGAAAACCGACCCGGGACAGAGAGGAGTTAGTACTATAGGCTGTATCTAGGATGGTGAGAGAATGAAAATAAGTTTTAGTTCAGAGAGCCGAATAATATGCGCTCAATGAGCATGTAACTAAGATGACCAGTTTGCCTCTTGCTCTAGTTTATCTGTGGCAATGGGGAGAAACAAATATAAGCTCTTACCAAGGGATCACGTGGGAGCATTATTCTCTGCTGTCCGGGGGGGTTTTCCGACGTCCCCGACGTACGTTGTCGCCTCTCAAGAGCCTTCGCTGGGGTCGGTGGCGTTCCCTCCCATGTGGGCCGATATATAAAGGAGAGGATGGACCAATGAGGCATTCCGGAAAAGGTGCATGTGACCGCGAATCAGTTGAGCAGATTCGTGAGATCGCGGCCCGCAAAGGTCAAGTGATATAGTCACGTGATCTATTATCGCGAGATCACGACGACGAGCCGACGAAAAAGTGAAAACCGTACCCTCATGAGGCGTATGCGCACGGATGACTTCAGGTTATGTCACCTCTCGGGGAGATCAGATGTACATTGTAAGTTGTCGCTACGAGGAGTTGGATGTCAAACTATGATTTTGGCCCAGAGAAAGAAATACAAAAGATTATGTTGTGTTGCACATGCATATAAATAAGGAAGAAAATGTGATTACAAAAAGTATCATAAATTGCCAAAATTATATTACAATGATCTAAATAAGGGAAATGTGATTACCAAAATATCTGAGACATAATTGCAAAGAATATATATAGGGTGACATAGTAAATTCATAAGTTGGCCCATATATTCAGTAATGTACATTAATGGGTTCATATATTGTCATTTGTTCTGGCCGTTATATAAAGCCATTATTGTCTTTTGCAGCACAACAACAACAACATTGTATGATTTAATCTGAATATTACTACCCACACATGTATCATAATAGATATATCTGAGTGAAATAAGCCACATGTGAATACACATCAAATAACTAAAAATTTTCTAAAAAAATTCCTATTGTTCCAGTCAACTCCCTACTACACGCTACTCATCGCATCCTCCACAATATATTAGAGCCATACATCCATAGGCCAATTTCTCCGTATTAGGAGGATTTGCTCCACGAAGATTTGAATTTGAAGCCCAAGCAAATGGATTGAAAAACAGATTTTTGCAACGGGGGTATAGCAAAAGATCGTTGTTTTTGTGAAAACCGCATACTGGCGTTGCAAGCAAACATCCAGTCTCATCAAAACACTCCTAACACCAAAAGAAAAAAGAAAAAAAACCCCAGACTAGGTAAGCGTTCATCAAAGACTACAATGATTCAATGGGATGAGATGCGTAAAATTATAACTAGGGTTTTGGCAATATGTTGGAGACCCTAGTACTAGGTCAGTACGTAACTCCAACCCTCAATGACAGCTCGGCGAGCACAAAAACCTAAGAGACATTTTGGTCCAAAGCCATTACACCTCAGGGAAACCCAAACCATTTTGGGGTCTAGCCCGCCCAGCAGGAGGTTGGTAAACCAGGCGGGAAGCTGGGTGTATATTGCGACCAATGTGGAGTGTGCAAAATACCTTCATGGACTCGACAGGCAGTAAAGTTTACAACATTATACACAGCATTACATGTAAAACCAAGGCGTAGTATATTATGCCACATGTCATTGTAACCTGTTACATTGGTCCTGACCAGCGGGCCATGAAAATACGCATCATGTAGAGCCACATGCGGGATATTAAAAGCCCGCACTGAAAAGATGTGTGCAAATCTCGTAAGGCAAACCTGTGGCACTCCATTTCAAGGAGCAAATATGATCAGACCGAGCCTTCGTGAGGGTACGGGGTGATCGACAAGGTGATCTTGGGCGATTTAAGGGGTCCGGTCAGAAAATTCTAGCACAACGGGAAACCCGCTGGATTCTGACCCTCAATACTTGAAACCAATGGGTCAAAGAGGACCCGGAGTTGCCCCATATCTCCAGTAGGCGCAGTTCTCACATAATTCTCATTTAATCATGTGACCCGAAATGTTATATCTTCGCTGTTTTCGTCGTATATAGCACATTCACACATGCGTCTCAATACACAGTTTTTATATTTTTTTAACTGTTCTTGGTCTTCCTGAACTCTTTGATTTTCAGAACTATGTCCATGGATTCGGACGTTAATGTATAATTTTTGTCATTGGACAATGAGCCCCGACCACAGACCTCTACGCAAATGAGGGGGCTAAAAGGAATGGCTGCAATCTTGGTGTACCACATAAAGACTTCAGTATGCCTAAACTTAACCTCCGGTTTCATATGAAAAACATATCAAAGTTTCAATAATATGCTTAATACACTTTTTCTTCTTTGTTGAGCCTCTAGGTTTACCAACTTAGGTACCAGGAGTTACTGATCGTTTATCACACAAAAGTGTTGTTTATGTACCCCTAATGGTTGCCGCAAGCCACTTTACATCTTTAAAAGTGGGAGGGTGATTATATTTACAATGATTGCGCAACTTGCACTTGTATAATGTTTTGGCCCCATTATTGCAATGTATGGCACATTATGTATTCCTTATTGTCGTCCCCATACATTAAATTACTCACGGTAGTGCCTCACTTTCCCACACTAGACTCCCTATTCACTCCATCCCTCCTTTTATTCCCCACGGTTTTATTTGTCTTTTGTTTCCTTACTAAGTTTAGCCACATATTGAATAATTATGCACTTCCATAGGCCATAATGTTTTTAGGCCCACTTATATGAACTCATTGGACAAATGATATGTATATTTTAGTATCCATACGTGATGCGACTTTTTATTACATGGTTATGTCTGAAATGAACTATTTACATTGACTTGGCACTTTACATGGAACAATAGGAATTTTTTAGATAAAATTTTTAGTTATTGATGTATTCACATGTGGCTATTCACTCAGGGGAATATGATCTTAATATGATACATGTGTGGTTATTGCAGATTAAATCATACAATGTTGTTTGTTGTTGTTGCTGTAAAAGAATATGGCTTTATATACGGTCCCAAAAATGGGAAAATATATGAACCCATTATGTAAATTACTGAATTATGGGCAACTTATGAATTACTATGTATCACTATACAAATATATTCTTTGCAATTATGTACTCAGATTATTTGGTAATCACATTCCCTTAATTTAATGTCATTGTATATAATTTTGGCAATTTTGATACTTTGGTAATCACATTTCCTCTTTATATATGCACATAATTTTCTGGCCAAAATCATAGTTTGACCTACACATCCTCGTTGCCAATACTTTATCACTTCATCATCTTGTCGACCCGAGTGGATGACATACCTGACAGTCATCAGTTGCGCATGCGCCTCATGAGGGTCGGTTTCCACTTTCGTAGGCTCGGTAGCGTGATCTGCGATAATAGATCACGTGACTAGTCACGGGACCTTGCGGGCCGCGATCTCACGACTCTGCATTCACGGATCGCGGGTCACATGCACCTTGTTCCGGATTATGCTCATTGGTCCATCTCTCTCCTATATATTACGGCCCCACCATGGTGAGGGACGCTCACCCCCAGACGAAGGCCTGGAGAGCCGAAACGTACGTCGGGGACGCGGGAACCCCCCCGGCAGCAGAGAATGTAATCTCACATCGTGATCCTCTTGGTAAGAGTTATATTTGTTGTCCTATGCCACAGATATAAATAGGCAGAGGGCCAAACTGTGGTCATCTTAGCTTACATGCTCATTGACGCAGCAATATGAATCGCTTGTTGAACTAAACTTTTTCAGTCTCGCACATCCTAGGATAAGGCCTATAGTACTCCTCTCTGTCCGGGTCGGTTCTGTTTTCTTCTTGGGTCTCCACCCTTGGTTACTTTAGTTATACCATGTTATGTCAATTTATGTGATTTTAAACTTGTAGAGGATATATTATCAATAAAGATTCTTTGCTTATAACGCACGTTTAGTCGATTTCCTTTTCTTCCTCTCTCGGAGTGGTAACCTTTGTTTACCCAAAGAGACGTGTTAAACGTCATACCATGACCGGTCATTGGGGCAACAGTGAATGAAAGATGTAAATCCAAGCCCACAAGAAAACGTCGCCAAAAAAAGGTTTTTTCACCATTTTCACTGCATTTGGAATTTTTTTCCAGCTTCCCAGTACTGTGCCATGGAACATAAAATACGTCATACGAAGTGCATTTGGTACGCAGAAAAATAAGCCATAAGAGAGCTCTTATGTTGAAAATAAAAAAGTTATAGATTTTTGAAGGTGGGGTGTGAAAAATGGAAGTGAAAAAACTAAAAAAGGCAAGTCGTGTAAGGGGTTAATGGTATTCTATTTAAGCCTGCCTTCTTTCCTGCAAACCCTGCCGACCCGAATCTTTTGTGCCTACGCCATTTGAGGAAGCTTCCCTGCGAAGTTTTCCTGGGTTGTCTGTTCCTTCCTGTGTGTCTTTCCTTCCCGTGTGTTCCTGCAGTCCCCTATACTGTGTGTTCCCAGTTGCTGGAGTCCCTTTGCGGTCCCAGGTTGCATGAGTTCCTTGAGTTCCCGAACTGCCAATTAGACTACGATACCTGGTGTTCGGCTTAAGTAGTAGTACCATCTCCCTCGGTGGTCCAGAGGATCCACTCATCCCGCCATCCTGACATTTATGTTGTTATTTGTAACATCATTCACATAAAGTGTTAATGTTAGTAGGAGTTAGTAGGGTAACAATAAGATGAGTAGTGTTAGGAAACCTACCACTTGTAGGGGCAGTGTTTCCGATGGGAAATACCGGGCACCAGTCAGGGGTGAGCTGGGCCGGAGCTTTATTTAGTTAGTGTTTTAACGCGGTTATCGCGGTTTTTTAAAACCCACTTTTTTTTTTAAACGATATTAGCCGGCGCAGGCAGCGTAATGCGCTCGGCGCTTAACGTTGCACGCTGCCTCATTCACTTCCTATGTAGCCGCGTGCACGGTATGAGCGCCGAGCGCGTACCTGCCACTGACGCCGGCTAAACGTTTAAAAAGGTTTGAAAACCGCGATACAGCCGTTAAAACGAACTAACGAAAATAAGCTCCGGCCCAGCCAGATTCACCCTGAGCTGGGCCCATGTATTTCCATCGGAAACCTGCCACTACAAGTGGTAGGTTTCCTTTAAGATGTAGTAAGCCAAGTAAGGTAATATACCCATAGAGCAGTGCTCTTGAAGCAGTATAAAGATGGTTTCCAAAGTAGATACCATATAACCACAATCTCAATGGTATTCGTTCTTAAGACTAGTATGCTATCATCTATGTTATCCATTATAAACATTCACTATGTACGTAATAAACAGAGTTAAGTCATTTTTATTCATTTTACCATCAGATAGCTTGCGGAGCATTCAATAAAAAGTAGAGCTTTCAAGAGGGGCTTTCATATATATATAATATATATATATATATATATATATATATATATATAATATAGTGTAGGATACAAGTTTTTGGTAGTATGTAATAATGCTCTGCAGTCAAAAATATCTCTGTCTTGCGCCTTGATCCTCTTTACGATATGCTTGGATTGTGCAATTGTGGTCCCAAGGCAACTTTCTTATCTGTCGGCAGCCTCTGTCTGAACAGCTGATTCTGTTCAGTGTTCATGCTCTCTCCCACAGCATTCGCAGACATCAGAAGGTGGTGCCTACACAGCAGCCAAAAGCCTTGCTCCCAGATGCTTGTCGCCTCCAGTCCGTCCGTGTGGTCCCGTCTGAGATGAAAACACCCAGCATCATGGCATCCAACTGGGCTTGTCACTGGGGACGTAGGGTGCCAGAGGTAAAGCTCAGCGCGGGGAGCTACTGCATGCACCTCTACAGTGGCGCCTCGTGGTTCAGTTCCCATCTCCGCACCCGCAATCCACCAAAGTAAGGACGGCCTCCCACTACCAATTGGACCGGAGCAAGCCAGAGGTTTGTTGGAGGCGTGTCATCACACGGGGCCCTTAGGGAGGAACTTTAAAGGGACCAGCTCACATCTACTTCACATGTCACGATAGTCCACTTCACATTGTCGCATTCTGTGTTCGGACCAACCCAGCCCTGCAGGACATGATGAAGTTTTGAGTTTTCATTTATACCATTTTGGGGACTGTTATGAAATGGCAGAAAAAAGTGCTTTGGACATTTGGGCGGTATTTTGCCATTATGGAGTTCCCCCATACAAGGGAATAACACTTTTTTTTTATAAATGATAGATCGGGACATTCATGACATTGACCCTATCCATTTTAAGATCCTCATATGGGGCCGGGGTTTAGGTGGAGACAGGCCGGTTGGTGGCCAAAGGCCGGGCACCAACCCATACTGGCCACAAGATATGGCTCTATCCTATACATGCATGTAAACTAATATTATCAATATGGACCTTTATTCCTTCTGTCCACAATTAATTATTTACATGTTTATATCCGTGATGTCACTTATAATTTTTCTCCTTGTCGGAAGATGGAGAGATTGCTCCACCTCCCCCATTCTGTTGGTCATTTTGTTTTAGGTTGCTTGCATATTTTCCATATGACGCGATAGAAAAGCTTGCTCGACAGGCTTCAGTTCAGACACTGCTTTTTCTGTACCACACAATGTCAGTGCCATATGTACGTATTAATTATAATTAATCATAATCCAATTTGCTAAACATGCCTTATGTAGATACACAGAAACTTTGAGCAGGCAGTAAGAAGTTGCTCAAAATTGTGGCTAGTTTGAAGCTACGGGCTCCATGCTCAATGGTGTACCAGCACCAGCTAAATGTATCATTATGGGTACAGTCAAATGTAAGAATTTCATAGGATAGGATCAACATACATCACTACCATGCACCAGAGTTAGTAGTGATGGACCCGCATACACCATCTCCCCTGTGCAGTGGTTTTGCGATTTAAATTTGCGTTCTTTTGAAAATTCTCGTTTATGTATACTGTGTGCACGGTGTATCACACCCAAATAAGTTAATATTACCCTGTGGTGTATTTTTTTTCTGCCATTGCGTGAGTTGCATTTTTTCAAAACCTTGTCTGTGCCTATATTTCTGAAAATTATACGCCAAGAGGCTATAGATACAAACTACACAAGGAAAGTCCAAACAGCACACACAAATAGGTAGGTAGCAGTGGGTGCAGGCTCAATAGGACCGAGGCCTCAGGTCCCCAAAATCAATACACGAAAATTGGCAGCACTCAGAGACACGTTTTATTGGTGTGAAAAAAGTAGTCTTTAATCCATGTTAATAAGGTCAAGCAAAGTACAGCGACGTTTCGGCTCCAAGGATACTTTCTCAAGCCAAGTGTTAAGAGTGAGGAGTATATATATTACCATTTACCAGAATTGAACACTGTCCGCCATGCAGGGTGCATGGAACAACCACCTCCTCATGTGCATGCCGAACTCATGTTCCTCCATCGATTGTCATCATGGTCACAATTTTTAGTTGTCATGGAGGAAAGCCCCACAGTAATTTCTTGTTGCATGTTTGCGGAGCAGTCCTCTCCTGTGGACTTCATTCGCCCAGGCAAACCAGGTGTAGAACTGCGTGACACCGCGGGCCCTGCACAGTGGTATGATGGAGCAGCAGCAGTTGTGGAGGCTGATGTGGTGTGGAGAAGGGGAGGAGGTGGGGACACTGGCACAGGAGTAGCAGTTGACAACGTGGAGGAGAAAGCGCCGTCTCTTGTGGAAGTGGGTGTAAAGGGACATGTACTGCCCTGACCAAAGTTACAGTTCCACAGACTATGACGCTGCAGTGTACCTTGAGAGAAAGTGATAAGCTAAAGGACTGGCCACCTTCTGTTGTACATATTGGTGAAAGGTTGGCAAAGATTTTTTGGAAAAATAATTGCGGCTTGGAACTCTCACCTCAGTTCGGCCATAAGCCATTAGTTCTCTGAAGGGTGCAGAGGTCCACGACTTGGGAAAGGGACGAGATCGCAGTATGAACAAACTCAAACAATACGTTAGTCAGCTCCTGCTCCTAGGATGGTGGACGCATAGAGTTGTCTCCTCGTAATCGACTAGCTCAACGACTGCTGGACAATGCGTAGCGAGTGTAGAGATGAGGCGAACATTACTGTCTCGAGCTTGATGCTCGTTCGAGCATTAGCGTACTCGAAAATGCTCGTTGCCGGACGAATACTTGCGCCGCTCGAGAAAATGGCAGTCTCCCGCGTTTGCTTTTGGGGCCAGAAAACAGAGCCATATCACAAGCCAGGAGACTCTGCACTCCACCCAGCATGACGTGGCACCTACACGTGATTAGCAGGGTTGCTGGCCAGATAGGTGACCCTGGAATAGACTAGCCCTGCCTGCGCTGCTCGGATCATTCTGTGTTGGATGCGCTAGGGAGAGAGCTGCTGCTGGTCAGGGAAAGCGTAGGCTGTCTATCTAGAATAGTGTAGGCAGGAGTGATTCTACAAGATCCCAACAGCCCTTCTTAGGGCCTACAATAACGTTATACATATTTTTTTTTTATTTGCAGCTGTACCTATTATGAGGAATTTGAGGGGGACTTGCTAGCGTTGGTTTAGCTCTAGTGACAACAATCCACCTCAAACACCAAAGTGGGAAAATTTATTCGGGGTTTGATTTCAATTAGGCACGTCTGCCATTTACTTTTATTTTACGTTTATTTTTTCATAACTCAGCGTCATTCATTGGATAGCAGTGTGCTTCATACTTGGTAGAAAAGAAAATAGCCATAGGAGAATCCAAACGGCACTTAGGCTACAAGTAGCATTATATATCATTTTATCTGGTTGATCTGCTGGTGGGCTCCTTGCTGTAGTGCATCTAATACCATATTGTGAGGAATTGTAGTGAGACTGCGACCGTTTGTGTTTAGCGTTATGACGCACATATCCATCGCAAAGACCGAAGTGGGAAAATTTATTAGGGGTTTTGATTTCAATTAGCACAGTCTGCAAAAGGCACACCGCCCAAGAGCTATTACAGGGCATTCCACATCAAACTGTTAACTTGTCAGCCACCTGCTGTGTAATCCACAAAATATACTGGCAAATTTTATCATATTACCGATATATTCAGCGCTTCTTGCGCATCTGTTTACATTCCCTCACCCGCCATATCCAAAACTTATAAGAACGCTACACACTTGATCTTATACAAAAGGTTCTAGAAGGCTGTTTGGGGAGTAGCCTAGAGACAGGGCTTGGATTGGCGAAAGCTCGCCTGGAAGCGGAGCGCCAGCTCCTCCCAAGACAAACTAACATAGTTTAAAATGCAGCACCTTTAATCGATATAGTCACTCCTCCACATAATAATAATAATAATAAATAATCTTTATTTATATAGTGCCATCATATTCCGTAGCGCTTTAACAAAATCTAGGAAACAAATACAATGAAATGTAAAGAGCCACAACATTTGTATGGAACAACAGGAGTGAGGTCCCTGCCGCCAGAGCTTACGGTTTATGAAGATGATGGGTAACACGAGGTAAAGAATATTTAATGGTCAAGCCATTTTCTTAGGGAATAGAACAAAATATAATAAATGGAATTGCTGTCGCTTGAACCACTCAGCCGTCATCTTATATACCAGGTCCAGGGTGAATGGGACTGCAGAGAAGTCTGGAGCCTGTTGGTTGCTGAATAACAGATGGGAGGACGACACAGGACGGGTTAGTAGAAGAGTTAAAACTTCATGCAGTAATGAGTGTTATAGGCTTGCCTCTAAAGAAATGGGTTTTAAGAGCACGTTTGAAACTTCTGGAGGGTGAGGTAGTGATAGTGAGGGCAGAGCATTCCATAGAAGTTGGTGAGCTACTAGAGAAGTCTGGGAGACGCGAGTGGGAGGTCCAGAACTAGGGTAGAGGTTAATCTAAGTAATGGCGGATCTAAGAGCACGGGTTGGCGATAGACTGAGAAAGAGAGAGAGGAGAGGTAGGGGGGTGCACATATAACAGAGCTTATGGATGAGGTTGTTATTATTTTAAAACTGTATTCAGAAAGGAGACTTGGAGCAGTGCAGCGGACTGGCATGAAATGTAGGCATACATGGGTTCCCCTTATCAAACGAGCTGGTCAGGCAGAATTTGGGTGTTTTCATGGCTTCCACACAAACTTTGTTTAACTTTGTCGCCACCCTGCTGTGTGTAATCACAAATAATACTGGCAAACCTTTTATCATTACCGATTTAATTGTCAAGCGCTTCTGCGAATCTGTTTTACATTCCCCTCACCCCGCCATATCCTAAACTTATAAGCAGAATCTTCATAAGGCAGAATCTTATACAAAAGGTTCTTAGAAGTGCTGTTTGGGAGTAGCTAGAGACAGGGGCTGGATTGGCGAGCTCGCCGGCAGCGGAGCACCAGCTCCATCCCAAGATCCAACTACTAGTTTTAACTGCAGCACCTTTAATCTACTACTAGTTCCACTGCCTCCATACATGGTCCCCTTATCAAACGAGCGTGTCAGGCAGAATTTTGGGTGTGTTAACTTTGTCGCACACCTGCTGTGTTATACCACAAAATACTGCAAACTTTTACATTTACCGATATTATTTGATGCGCTTCTTGCTCACCCCTTTGGTTTCCCTCGAACCATTGGTTTAAGCCTGAGTCCATTGGGGTATGTTGCCAAAGACACTCTCTAGCCTGCCGCTGCTGCCGCTGCCTTGCAGCCGTCCCCTTATAGTGTGGTGTCAATTATTGGATGTTTAGATGCTATTCTAGCTTCATTCTGTCACTTGTCATGGCCATTGCTGTTGACCATAAATTTGGGGACACATAATGCGGCATGTTTAAGCAGCCTCAGAGGCATCCATGCATGCTGCCCCTGCTGTTTCCTGTCCATTTCCGTGGTGTTTCCATCCTTTTCTGAGGTTTCCAGGTGTTTGGCCAAGCTTCCCTGTGCAGAGTCTTGGTCCCCTTGAAAAATGCTCGAGTCTCCCATTGACTTCAATGGGTGTGTGAGAAAAAAAGGAACCAAAATGGCCTACTACAGCTGGCCCCCAAACGCATGAGGAGGACGTGTGGATAGTTGTGGTGGCTTTGTCTGTGACACTGTTGAGATTTATGCAAATATTGACAGTATACGAACCAGCATGGTTACCACAGGATGCTGCAGCATCATGCTTTCCATCTGGTTTGCATGTTACATTGGACCTTTCATTATTTTTTCAATTGGGGAAAATGACCCCAACACCCTCCAGGCTGTGTTTAAGGGCTTTTGACCAAGAGGAGAGTGAATGCGTGCGACGCAGATGACCTGTCCTTCACAGTCACAGACCTGAACCCATCAAGATGGTTTGGGGGTTAGCTGGACCACAGAGTGAAGCAAAGGCCAACAATACTAAGCATCTCTGGGAACTCCTTCAAGGACGTTGGAAGACCATTCCAGGCAACTACCTCTTGAGCTCATCAAGAGAAGAGTGTTGAAAAGCGAGTGATCGAAAGCAAAGATGTGCTACTTTGAAGAACCTGGAATATAAGACATATTTTCAGTTGTTTCATACTTTTTTGTTAAGTATATAATTCCACATGTGTTAATTTTATAGTCATGAAAATACAGAAAGCTCTTTGGAATGAGGTGTCCAGACTTTTGGTCTGTACTGTATATCTAATAGAGGGGACAAGTATAGATGGAGGGGGTCAGGTATATATCCATAAGGAGCATGTATTTAACAATCGGGGCATATGATATGTCTATGAGAGACCTTATTATAGATCTAATATAGGGAGACAGGTATATATCTAGCTTATTAAAAGGGTGCACAGTATCGAGGTGGGGGGGGGGGGTCGCTTCTTTGAGATTTAACCCTGTACAGCAAGTTCCAGAAATGCCCTTTAAGAAGTTTCATATTAAGTTATCTAGTAGTACACGATTTTGTTGTATGCTTTTTTCCCTGACATACAAACACTACACAAAACTGAGGTCTCTCAAAGCTCCGAGAAATGAGCAACTATAGGAGGTAAATTCATAAATGCTGTTTTCTGCATTATATTCTTACTAATATCCTAAACTGCTGGACAAGCGCCTACATAAATTCTCTGCTATGATATGAACGTAAGATATAGAACGGGAGTAACAGAGAACTGATGTCCAAAAACAAAAGCTCCTCCTCCCTGATAATTTTAATTCGTTATAAAGCTCTGTGGTTTCTGATAATTGGTTTTGCTTTTGTTTTATAGCATAGATTTTACACTGGTAGCAAACTGCATGCAGATTCCTTTCCTTTTTTTGTGTTGCTAAAATTTGTACAAAAAAATGGTGCTGGACAATTTATACATTTGCTTCATGTGTAAGTCTTAGCAAAGTAAGATTTTGACAATTATTTAGACGTTTTGAAAAGTTGCAAAGGGACAATTTCTCTGTGTCTGTCCGAGTTTATTTTTCCATCGACTTTTCAACACGTACACTCACCGGCCACTTTATTATGTACACCTGTCCAACTGCTCGTTAACACACTTAATTCTAACAGCCAATCACATGTGGCAACTCAGTGATTTAGCCATGTAACATGGTCAAGACAATCTCCTTGCAGTTCAAACCGAGCATCAGTATGGGGAAGAAAGGGGATTTGGTGCCTTTGAACGTGGCTTGGTTGTTGGTTGCCAGAAGGGCTGGTCTGAGTATTTCAAGAAACTGCTGATCTCACTGGGATTTTCACGCACACCATCTCTAGGGTTTACAGAGAATGGTCCAAAAAAGAAAAAACATCCAGTAGGGCAGTTCTGTGTGGTGGAAATGCCCTTGTTGATGCCAGAGGTCAGAGGAGAATGGGCTGACTGGTTGTGAGCTGATAGAAAGGCAACAGTGACTCAAATGCCACCCGTTACAACCAAGGTAGGCAGAAGGCATCTCTGAACCAAGTACGTGAACTTTGAGGCAGATGGGCTACAGCAGCAGAAGACCACCCCGGGTGCCACTCCTTTCAGCTAAGACACGGAAAAGTAGGCTACAATTTGCACAAGCTCATCTAAAATTGGACAGAAGATTGGAAAACATTGCCCTGGTCTGATGAGCTCGATTTCTGCTGCGACATTCGGATGGTATGTCAGAATTTGGCGTCAACAACATGAAAGCATGGATCCATCCTGCATTGTATCAACGTTTCAGGCTGGTGGTGGGGGTGTCATGGTGTGGGGAATATTTTCTTGGCACTCTTGGGCCCCTTGGTACCAATTGAGCATTGTTGGCAACGCCACAGCCTACTGAGTATTGTTGCTGACCATGTCCATCCCTTTATGACCACAATGTACCCAACTCTATAGCACTTTCAGCAGGATAATGCGTCATGTCATAAAGCTGGAATCATCTCAACTGGTTTCTTGAACATGACAATGAGTTCACTGACTCAAATGGCCTCCACGTCACCAGATCTCAATCCAAAGAGCATCTTTGGGATGTGGTGGAACGGGAGATTTGCTCATGATGTGCAGCGAGCCGACAAATCTGCGGGCAGCTGTGTGATGCCATCATGTTATATGGAACCAAAATCTCTGAGGAATGCTCCACGCATCTGTTGAATCTATGCACGAAGAATTGAGCAGTTCTGAAGGCAAAAGGGATGTCCAACCCGTTAAGTCACAAACTTGTTTTGCACAAGTAGTCCCTTAAGAGTTGTTAAAAAGTTTACTAAGATTTAGAGAAGCGCTAGTTAAATTGGGCCACTTTCCCTTAGCCACACTGAGGGACATTTACCAGGCCTCTGCTCCACGTCAGTGGCGTAGAAGATCTGAAATAAAGGTTATTTCTAGACTTGCGATTATATTCCCCAATACGCCAGCTTCACCCCAGTACAGGTTCATTGACAATTTTTTATTGCTACGAAGTTGATACCCAATATGTAATTTTTTGTTGATTTCATTCTTCTTTAAATAGTATTTGATTTATGAGGTGGGGCATCAGGGCCCTTTAATACTTTTTTAAAATCATTTTTCCATTTGCACTTTACACATTTGTTGACTGTTTTATAGGGGGGTGCCTTACGTAGCAAGAGGCATTTCCGTATCCTAGCATGGCTATAAGTCCTCCACACCCTATAGGTGGCCTTAATTGCCTTAATTTGCACCATATCCTAGTTTTGTTGGCAGAAATTTTCTGCAA
Organism: Engystomops pustulosus; assembly: GCA_019512145.1. NCBI lineage: Eukaryota > Metazoa > Chordata > Amphibia > Anura > Leptodactylidae > Engystomops > Engystomops pustulosus. Next base: position 30,862,084 of record CM033651.1, on the reverse strand, counting down.
ACCCTTATGCTACTCATGGAGTGAAAATGTATCAGTTTCTTTTTAAGTAAATGACTCCACACCCTGTATTTAACTTATTGTGACGAAGGCGCGTTTCTCTGCGCTGGATTCCGGGTCCAGCCGGATGTTTATTAAGGCATCCGGCCTCCGCCGTCCACCAGGTGGCGATGCTGCGCCTGAAGACATTGGAACGCACTGGGAATACACCAAGCCGGGGCCTGAGGAAGGGAAGTCAATTTTCGGCACTGCCGTCATTTTTTTTTAAATGCCGGCGGTTTTTCCGAATCCTTCGTGTTTTTCGTTCGGCCACGCCCCCCGATTTCCATCGCGTGCATGCTAGCGCTGATGCGCCACAATCCGATCGCGTGCGCCAAAATCCCGGGGCAATTCAGGGGAAATCGGCGCAAATCGGAAATATTCAGGTAACACGTCGGGAAAACGCGAATCGGGCCATTAGTAAATGACCCCCACTACGTTTAAGTGTCAGGAACTGCTGTGTACTCCAAGCTGGTCTCAAGCTGTGGTGTCCCTTAGTAAGCTTTTTATTGCTGAAAAGTCACGTTCTAACTTTAATAACCTCAGTAACATTGGCTCATGTCAGAGAGTGCGGGAAAACGTCAATCACACATTACATGGCATCGTTTAGTGCAATGACTACCTAATTAAATCATGCTTAGTGTGGGGGCACCATTGGATAGGTCATATTTATTTCTGCAAGCCTGAGTCCATTTAGGGTATGTCGCCATGACACTCTCTAGCCTGCTGCCGCTGCCTCTGCATGCCGTCCCCTATAGTGTCAGGGTCAATTATTGCATGTTTTAGATGCTATCTAGCTTCATTCTGTCACTCTGTCATGGCCATGCTGTTGCCCATAATTTTGGCATAATGGTGCGATTAGGCAGCCTCAGAGGCATCCATGCATGCTGCCCCTGCTGTTTCCTGTCCATTTCCGTGGTGTTTCCATCCTTTTCTGAGGTTCCCAGGTGTTTGGCCAAGCTTCCCTGTGCAGAGCCTTGGTCCCCTTGAAAAATGCTCGAGTCTCCCATTGACTTCAATGGGGTTCGTTATTCGAGACGAGCACTCGAGCATCGGGAAAAGTTCGTCTCGAATAACGAGTACCCGAGCATTTTAGTGTTCGCTCATCTCTAGACATAACCTCTGACTAGTTTTCCTCCTCTTTCCACCTCTCATAGGGGTCTGTGACAGCCGCTCAGGAGAGGGCATCTAGTGAAAACACAAAGGACACATTAGTATGAGGTAAAGATGTGTACAGACAAGCCATATGCAGCCACCATCACTGTATGATGCCCCCTATGTACAAGAATATAACTACTATAATACTGCCCCCTATGTACAAGAATATAACTACTATAATAGTGCCCCTTATGTACAGGAATATAACTACTATAATACTGCCCCCTATGTACAAGAATATAACTACTATAATACTGCCCCCTATGTACAAGAATATAACTACTATAATACTGCCCCCTATGTACAAAATATTTCCAGGAAAAATATTAATCTACAGTAGTGTGCACAGGAGCAGTATACACACCCGTTCGTTTTTGCATTCTGTTTTTACTCCCCTCATTCCAAAAGCTATAACTTGTTAATTTTTCCATTAACATTACATCCCCATGTTTATGGGCTAGTTATCTGTGGATCAAATTGTACTTTTTAGTGGCACAATTGAGTATCCCACACAATGTACTAGAAAGCTGGTAAAATATTCCAAGTGCAGTGAAATTTTTTTTATCTTTGGTTCAGTACGATCAAATGGATACATTTTTATAGGTTTTATTAGGTTTTAGTAGATTTTAAACAATGTAAATCTTTTGTACAAAATAGAAATCCATTTTGCCACATTTTGAGGCCAATAACTTTCATATTAGCACTTGTGTAATGTGCCATTTTTCTGTATGCGCTTAGCTTTTTATTTATATCAATATGAGACTCTTATAGATTTTTATCTGGGGCTCAAACCCCTAATCATTGTAAAGGTGACTTTCAAATTATAGAGTCTTTGTATTCCACCTTGGAATGTAGTAAAACCAGGAAAGACACACTGTGCTTTCTGAAGATAAGCTCTAGACTGCTACTTTATTGTGGGACTGACACATTTATAGAAAACCATAAGGCACTTTACATTAGGCGTGTAAGTAAGAAAGCAGCAACTATAATTGGGTGTTCTCACCCAGGAAATGTAATACTATTGGATGTAAGCACACAAAGGAATGTAGAACCATTGGCTGTCTTCACATAAACCAAATGTCCAGATGTTCACCTGGATACCTTCCACTAGGTGGTGCTAGCGAGCACTAAGTCTTTGTGTGCTGAGGAGCACACCCAAACTTTAGTTTTTATTACACAAAGTTATGTGAAATGAATGCTGAATCTTTAAAATGTCCGACAATATGTAAAATGGCGTCTGAGTCCAGTGTAATATCTTTAACATATCCCCCCTTTTGAGCTTTGCATGGCCTGTAACTTTTGTCCAGGGTGACCTCCTCAAACTCCAGGTACCCACAGGTAGGCTAAGCCCTTACCTGCTGGACTTGTTAACTCTTCACCAGATCCCCTGGAGGTCAGTCACTCGGGGGTTACAGGCCTGCACACTCAAATTACATAATTGTGTTTCCATAGTTTAGGCTTGTTCTTCAACAAGACGGTATCCTCCACACCGGCACTTTTCCTGTCATGGTTCTTAGCACCTGGACGGCCATCTGGGACATGGTGGACTTGATGAGGGGGACCACACAGCCCCCAATAAGTGACGAGAGCAAAATCACAATCCCCAATATCACCACCACTTATAGGAAACCCTTCCAATCCCCTAACTACAAAGTGAAGGACAAAATTTCCACCCCAGAGTTTCTCTCGAGTTCCCTGGACAGTCTTTCAATCTTTTCAAGTGCATGGGTAATGGATCCATAGGGGGCGATGTCATCTGGGATGTGTATGCGACAAGCCACTCCCACCATTTTACAGACTCCTCCCTTCTCAGCAAGGATCATGTCCAAAGCCATGCGGTTCTGGGAAGCATCTCCGATATAATTCACAAATCTCTGTTGATTACAATAAAACCAGTTAACCCAACCAACATCTTTGCTCATAGCTATCTGGGGAATAATGGACTCTAGACCTGCCCATATCTGATTGTGGGCCTTGTACTCATCTGGGACCCCCCTTGGTGCTCCCACTGTATCTATATAAACGTTGTCATCTAGGTGCTTCTCTCAGACCTCCAGAATCCTTTGGGATTCTCTACCTTTTCTTTATGTGTCTGATTAAACTTATCCCTGGGGATCACAAGGAAGGATTGCACAAATTTTATCACCGTACACTCACCTTCCCAGCCTCTAGGCCTGACCTGACTCTCCTATCCCCACAAATCCAGTACACATCAGACACTGCTAATACAGGGCTACCTGTGCTGGCAATGTTATAGAAGGTCATTGTCTTGTTGCACCAACCGTAGGTAAAGTCTCCTACCCTGGGGGCATCCTGGTCAGCCGTATAGATACAGTGATAGTCATGGTTGGGGTGTCCCTAAGCATACAGTCAGTCAGAAGAGACCAGCTAGCAAGAAGAATAAGTAAGTTTGCAACAGTAAGTGTGGGAAGCATGCTGACTTCCCTATAGCTTCACAGACATGGCACTGGTCAGCAGGACTTGGAAAGGACCATCTCAGCGAGGCTTCAGACTCTCTCCCTGGTGTCTCTTTACCACCACGTAGTCTCCGTGCTTCAGGTTATGCGTCCTGAGGTCTCTGTCTGGATCTCAAAAAGGAATCAGAAACACTTTGCGGACCTTTTCCAAGGCCTGGCTTAACTGTATGGCATATTCCACTTGGTTTCCTGCCATCATCTGCAGGGTCTGTGGGAAGTAGAGCCCTAGTCGGGGTGCACAGCCAAAAAGTACCTCGAAGGGGGACAATCCTGTCTTTCTGTTGGGGCTGGTCCTGACTGAATGGTGGGCAGCAGGAAAGCACTCGCGCCATGGTTTCCCTGTTACTTCCATGGCCTCCCGGATCTCTAACTTAAGAGTGCCGTTTAGTCTCTCAAACCCACCACTAACTTGGGAAGGGTAAGGGGTGTGCAGGGCCTGTTCTACACCCAGGAGGGACAAGGTTTCAGTCTTTACCTATCCAGTGAAGTGGGTTCTGCGACCGGACTCTATGGTCTCCGGAAGTCCAAACCTGCAGAAGAATCTCACTCACCAACTTCTTGGTTGCAACTCTGGCAGTAGCCTTGGTCATGGGAGAAGCTTCTGGCCACCCTGGAAAGAGTTCAATGCACACAGGCACGTATTCCTACGTACCACTTTTTGGTAGCTGGATAAAATCCATCTGCAGTCCATGGAAGGGATACAGCGGCTTGGGTGTCACCTTCTGTGGGGTCTTTACCACTTTCCCGGGTTGTGGCGGGTACAGACTATAAAGGCTTTCACTAGTCTAGTGACAGGGGTAGTAATGCCCGGGGCAAACCACTTGCTGTTTATGAGCGCTAGCATGGCCATTTTGGATATGTGTATGTGTCCGTCCAGGGCTCTGGGCAGACACACCCTCTCTCCCAGCATCCAGGTCCCATCGGCATCTGGGCTCCAGCTTTCCTCCACACTCCCTTCACTTCTGATGACTCTCGGGCCACCAGGGACTGGAACACCTGTGGATCAAACTTTTTAGCTCAGAACTCACCGCTGAGACTTCAGGACAGTCTCTGGGCTCCATCTGTGCAGCTGCCTACGCCATCCCGTCAGCCACATCCTTGCCCTTGGCTTGTGGAGTTACCAAATTGTGTGTGCTTTTACTTTTACTATCCCCACCTCTTGTGGAAGTAAGAGAGCATCCATGAGCTCTTTAACCAGCGTGCCATGCTTAAAGGGGTTCCCTGCAGAGGTGAGGAAATCTCTAGCCTTCCATAGGGGTTCATAGTCGTGTTTAGACCCAAGAACTACACCTTGAGTATAGATGTTTGCCCTTTTACCTTCCACCAGCTGTAGCGCTTCCCTGAGTGCCATCACTTCACCTCCTGCGCTGACCTGTGTGGAGGGAGTGGTTCTGCTTGTACTACGTCATGTGCGCCACTGACCACTGTATATCCAGTGTAGAACCGTCTGTCTTCTCCTGCAGACCTGGAGCCACCTATGAGAAAAAACTCAACATCTGCGTTACTCACCCTTCTCTCCCCCATCTCTGAATCCTGGAAGACTGGAGATAGAATGAAGGATTCAGAGCTGTGCACCTTATCAGTGTGTCCTGGGGCATCAGGAGTGCACACTGGAGTCTGAGCTGTTTAGCCTTGGCTCAGATGCTTGGGCTGTACTTGGGTGAGGACACTGTGCAAGGTATGTGGGGTTTGCACTGTAACTGAGTGACCTAGGATCAACTCACTGGCCTTGCTGCTGCAGCTACTGACACATGAGGGGCTCCCCTCACGACTGAGTCTAACCGGGCTGAATAGTATGCCACTGGTCTGGGAAGGCCACCATGCTCCTGGACAAGGACACCTGTGGCGTGGCCTCTGTACTCAGAACAGAAAGTGCAAAACAGAACAAAAGGCTTGGTGTAGTGGGGTGTGCCTAGGTGCAGGCAGGATTTGCCAGCTTAAGGCTATGGAATGCATCGATTGCCTCCTGACTAAGGGCAAATGGAGAAGAGGCAATTCAATTATCAGGGGGCAACATCAGGCTGGAGGCAGACCTTATCCCAGGCCTGTAGGAACTGGCCAGTCCTAGAAACATGCGAAGGGACTTAGGGCCTCAGGACAGGGGCATATTCTGGACTGCCAGCTTTCTTTCCTCTGTTAGGTATCTGAACAGAAAACACATAGGGGGTCATTTACTAAGGGCCCGATTCGCATTTTCCCGACGTGTTACCCGAATATTTCCGATTTGCGCCGATTGTACCTGAATTGCCCCGGGATTGTGGCGCACGCGATCGGATTGTAGCGCATCTGCGCCGGTATGCGCGCGACGGAAATCGGGGGGTGTGGCCAAACGAAAACCCGACGTATTCGGAAAAAACGGCGCATTTAAGAACCGAAAAAGTGTCACTTGGGAAGCGCTTACCTTCACTTGGTCCGAGCTGGTGTATTCCGGCGCGCTTAGATGCTTTTCAGCGCAGCAGCGCCACCTGGTGGACGGAGGAGGAACTACCTTCTTAAATCCCGGCCGGACCCGAATCCTGTGCAGAGAACGCGCCGCTGGATCGCGAATGGACCGGGTAAGTAAATCTGCCCCATAAGGTCAATAAATGCATCCTGGCAAACAAAAACAGTAGGTCCTCCACATACTGAAAAGGAGAAGATCCAGTAAGGGGCTATCTGCCAGTCTACTCCCTGTAGGGCCCGTGGGGTATGGAGTACTGGCTGGGGGAGTTTTACCCCCCTTGTGGGAATCTGCATCAGGTATACTGGAATACTACACTGGTAAAGGCAAATAGGTACTGGTAATCCTCATGTAGGGGCACAGAGAGGAAAACATTTGCCAACAGGGAAGAGTTCTACAATGAAAGGCACTAACTGTATTTGGGGGGGGCTTTCAGAAGAGGGGGACTATTCTTGCTGACATCCTTGTCCATTACCACCCCCCTTGTCCCGCCCTGTTGGGGCCATCTCCGTTTCCTAGAGTGTGGAAAGTCACTTCAGTAATGTCTCTTTGTATTCTTATCACAAGCAAATTCCTTTAAGTCTTTTAGATTGTCAGCTCTGTCTCCCCCACTCAAACATCCGCCAGGACGCCTCAAGGGTGACTCAGCTGCTATCCTACAACCAGCCTACAGTGTAGAGTTATAGGCAATTAACTTCCAGGGACTTGAAAAGAATATACTGTCTTAAAATGGCCGCCACTGAAAAATGGTAAGGCGTGTCATCTTCTCTAACCACCAGATACGGGGGTAGAGTCTAAGAGGGTGCTGGTCTGCATTCCAAAAGATGCCATCTTTCTATCTTTTCCCTCAAATTCTTTCCACATCAAAAACTTTGAAATGTCCCTTATCGCCTGTCTCCTGTCTCTTTCTTTAATGGGCACTCTCTAGGATTCCTGTCACTCTGTCCTGGTCCGTCCGTAGTCACTGGTCTAAGTCTCCAGTAATTAACCCCATCCACTTTCCTTTGTCATTAACTCTCTACTTACATCAAAACAACCTTCTGCCTGGGTGTGCCACTTTTTGTCTTTGAGCCAGCCACCATTTTCCTCAAGTGCTGTCTCCCACCTTTGCACACTTAGGGGATCATCTAACATACCCAAAAACTTCAATACCTCATAACTTCCTTTTACCCACTCTTTACCTTTCCTGTGTGACACTATGTCAGTTGCCTTTTTAGGTCTGCAGTGTCCAGCTACAGTCTTACTTTGCTCACTACCCATTTTGTGGAATCTGTGGAATACCTGATTTTGTTCAAGGGCTATAGATATCCTCTGTAAATACAGCTCCAGACTACCCCGCTAACTGTCAGTAAGTACAAATTAGAGACATTCACACAATATTTCAGAAATCAAGGAGATACCGCTCAACTGTAAAATACTCGTCAGTGTCCCTCCTGCCTCTACTGTCCTTAATGCATCACGGGGCCGATCCCAATCCCGAAGGAAAGATACGTAAATTTGGCCAGAATTTGTCTCTGCAAACTTCCAGATTCTATCCGCGCTTACATGAACAAAAATCTAAACACCATCACAAACTTTCTGAACTACATCAACAATTCACAAGAGGGCACTGCAGACCTTTTTCTACAACATACATAGTCACGTCCAGTCTCTGTCAGTCACCTTACAAGAGATCCTTTGCCACAATTAAAGTGAACATACTATTAAATATCGACATGTAAGGCAAAGTGCATATTATCACACAAGGAGATGACCTTACCCAGTCCCTTTCAGCCAGTGAAACAGAACTACAGTCAAGGTAGACAAAAATAGACTTGACTTACTCCGACGAGCGCTCATTGTCAGTTCTGGTCACTGGCCGCCTCGACTCTTGCGGAGGTAACCTCGATGGTCAGATGCCCATAAAAGTATGGCCACCCAAGGGCCGTCAATTCTTATAGATTTTTATCTGGGGCTCAAACCCCATAATCATTGTAAAGGTGACTTTCAAATTATAGAGTCTTTGTATTCCACCTTGGAATGGAGTAAAACCAGGAAAGACACACTGTGCTTTCTGAAGATTAGCTCTAGACTGCTACTTTATTGTGGGACTGACACATTTATAGAAAACCATAAGGCGTGTAAGTAAGAAAGCAGCAACTATAATTGGGTGTTCTCACCCAGGAAATGTAATACTATTGGATGTAAACACACAAAGGAATGGCTGTCTTCACATAAACCAAATGTCCAGATGTTCACCTGGATACCTTCCACTAGGTGGTGCTAGCGAGCACTAAGTCTTTGTGTGCTGAGGGGCACACCCAAACTTTAGTTTTTATTACACAAAGTTATGTGAAATGAATGCTGAATCTTTAAAATGTCCGACAATATGGAAAATGGCGTCTGAGTCCAGTGTAATATCTTTAACAAGACCTATATTCAAATATTTATGGATGGAAAAATTGTTAAAAAGTGGCGATTTGGACATTTGGGCGCTATTTTCTATTCTTTGTGTTGATAGATAGGACATTTTGGGACGTGGCAATACCTAGCATGTTTATGATTTTTACTGTTTATTTATTTTTATGGTCTAGGAAAAGGGGGGCAATTTAAACTACTTTTACAGCTGATTTCTATTGTGTGGAGAGATCTCAGCCTGTGAGCTTTCTCCATACAACCCCAGCAGAATTACTACCGTAGTACATACTGATACACATACATTACATATATAAACTCATATATATGTATGTCAAAAACATGTAAGCACAAATTTACACATTCCACTTACTATTTATGGAGAGAGAGAACCAAGTTATTGTCAAAGGGCCTCCCCCCAGTTAAGTTACAGGGCCTCCCCCCACCCCCGTAAAGTTAAAGGGCCTCCCCCCCAGTATAGTCACAGGGTCTCCCCTCCAGTATAGTCACAGGGCCTCCCCCCCAGTATAGTCACAGAACCTACACCCCCCAGTATAGTCACAGCGCCAAGTCACAACCCCTTACTTCAGTAGGGATTCCCCCCTACCATTATAGTTTCTGGGAAAAGAAAAAAATATATTCTTACTATGTGCAGCAGCCGAGGTCCAGGAATCAGGATGTCGCGACTTAATGAAGTGTATGAAGTGTAATTACCACCACAATTATGTCACCACAAATGAAATCAATAACAAAGGTCGGGCAACGCTGGGGAGAGCTATTTTGTGCTCTGGCGCCAGTGGACTCTATTTCCTCTCAGGTCAGACTGCATCGAGGAGCAGGCACCGAGGAGTGGAGCGGGCATTGAGGACCAGCAGGCTTCGGGGCCCACCAAAGGATTATCTGGTACTCCGCTGGGCCAGTCCGACGCTGGTGTTAACTACTATCTATCATCAGGTAGACAAAAAGGGAAATCTTTGAGGTAAACTTCAGTTAATTTCTTCAAAGTAGAAATTATTATTTTCTGCAGTATTATTTTAATTAAAATTTAGATTCGCCTGTTCCAGTACAGTTCTAACACATTTTTCACTTTTATTTTTTTCTGTATGTGTAGATAAAGACTATAGTTGGTAGCTTTTTTTGCTCAGCTTGATATGCTCCATAACACAATATTACTTTGGGCATGTGAATCAGACATTGGCTATGACTGAGAAAAAGTAGTTCTGCACACAACCCTATCATCACATTCAACCTATTTTGCAATTATGCAGTTTTCTTCTAGCATAAGAGAGGCGTGCACTCTACAGTCCCTTGTGAAAAGAAAATCAATTTGGTCATTTGTGAATTACCGCTGTTCTCACTTTTTATCGGTTTTACATTCTACACACTTAAGAGGCAGAAACTCAACAGAAAATGCTTCATTGAAGAAGAATAGAACTACAGAAAATGAAATCATATTCGATAAAGTGGCAAAGGCTGTTAAGATTTATGGTTAAAAAGAAAAGATTCCCTCTCACAACTCTTGATATAAATGTACCATGCTTTAGAAGAATTCATCTTCTTCTGAGCATGTCCTAAAAGCTTACAATAGCTTTTTGAATATTTTGCCTATGTGTATGCAAATATAAAAATAACTATGATGTTATCATATGATCTTTGGTCTATCTTATCTATTTTATTTACTAAGGGTCAAACGGCCGCATTTTTGTCGGGTTTACAGACTTTTCGGGGATCTCTTTCATGCGACAGAAATGGGGGGGAGGGCCGTCGGATGATCCGACGGATTCGGACAAGCGCGGAATTTAACATTTAAATTTGTGTCGCATCCACCGGGAGGAAGATGGTGGACCTGATCGGAGAAGCGAAACAAGCAGGAAATCGTATGAACATAAATACATTCATAATAAAAAGAAATAAACATAGCAAGCAACTTAAAAGTCAACTGCGCTGGGACAGTAACATGCCCCCATGTGTCTTTGTAATCCTATAACTACTGTATTTACACTAAGGGGGTTATAGATAATTAGGCAGCTCCTTGCAACAGTTCTATCTATTTAGGCCCTTGATAAATCTTTTTGCAGTATACTTATGTTATGGAGCTTGTTTGCAAAAGTCGCAAACTACTATCAATAGTTGCAGCAAATAGATTAGGGGGGGACTGTAGTCAATTTGCCCCTAACAGGAAAGTCACAATATATGAATTCAGTCCTATTGTGAAAACTTGCCGCAATGGAAAGTTGCAAAACAGCATTTGCACCTCAACTGCGCCAAAACAATGCTGAACAAACCCCCCCCCCCCCCAAAAAAAAACCCTGATACATAACCCTCTGTGTGTCCAATATATTTGTGCCAATTATATATATCCTTAAGGGGTTGTCAAGGGACAACAAGTTTTCCCCTACCCACAGGAATTAATGTTAATTTTTTGTACAACACCTGTTTTCGTGATTCTACCGATCAGCAAGCAAATGAGGGAAAATATAATTGGGTGTTACCGGTGGGAATAAGCATTCATGTTCAGTAGCCCATCAAAACTTTCATTTAAACCTGAATGAGTCTCGTCATCCATTTTTATGGTGGTATTGTTTACTTCATTGGATGTAAACAGGTGGTTTTGATGGGGTTATTGTTTTTGTTTTTGTTTTTTCAAATTCTTTAAGAGATTAAACAAAGCTAAATTTGCTGCATGTGATGCAAATCAGTTTTTTCCCCTTGCCTTTTTTCTTTGAACTGTCTTTGAAACTGTCTTGAAATTACAAAATGGCCAACTCTTCAAAACAATATTGTAATCATACTGTCAGAACCTATCAAGCAAAAGGCGCATCCAAAACTAGACTTGATGCTAGCTGGCAGACTAGGCAAATGATGGCAATATTATATCGGAAATCCCTGCAAAATAGGGCCCTGTTTGCAGCGGTTAATCCTCCTCCCCTGATGAGGATAAAACCACTATCTGAAACCTGTAAGCAGACATTGAGTAATCCTGCAAGGGGAGTATGAGAACTTGCTTTCCTCAGGTTAATGGAGTAGAATGGTAATGAAAGTCATGGACAGGCAGGAGGTCGAGGCTTAATTTGCAAAGAACGAACACAAAAACTGTAAACACCCTAGAGTATAGAAAAAGCTGGGTTATACCAAGAAAGACTAATCAGAGGTCAAGAAAAGAGAGTAGTCAAAAACTTATGAATAAACAGCAGAAAACACACAGTACTGCAAAGCTCTGGAATTGGCAATGAGCAGGCGAATCAACCAGGTTTATATAAAGAGTCAAATCTATTGATTGGTTTATTGCTGCTCCTATTCAGAAGCCTTTATGCCAATATTAAGCCTGTACTGCCAAAGCCGCATTTCAACTTCCTGATACGGCTCATTTTTTCAAATCTGACATGTGTCACTGTAAGTGATTATAACTTTGGAATGTTTTTACATATCCAAATGATTATGAAACTGTTTTCTCAGGACACTTCATGTTAGTTGAAAAATTTTGATGGTAAGTTTTGCAAAAAAACTGATATTTAAAAAAATAAATAAATAAAGTTTTTGATTTTTGAAATTGAAAATGTTCTGAAATGTAATAACAACAAAAAAATGATAACTAACATTTACCAAATGTCTGCTTTATGTCGACATGGTTTTCTTATGCATTTTTCTCATTCTTGTAGGATGTTATGGGGCTTTGAACTTTAGGTTCATAAAAAATGCAAAATCCTGCTTTTGAGGGACTTGCTCAGTTTTCAAGTTACTTTAAGAGGCCTAAATAATAGTAAAACCCCATAAATTACCCCATTATTGAAACTACACCCCTCAACATTTGTAAAACCACTTTTATAAAGTTTGTTAATCCTTTAACCCCTTTTACCGGCCCTCTCCATAGTCGGTAAATCTTTGCTGCATATCGGTGCTAGCATAGATGCCGCCATCTTGCCGTGGATGACGCCACGGGGAAGACCATAGGCTGTCACGTTTTAACACATTAATTACAATGTGCAAAGAAAACGTTGCAAATGTGTTTTTTTCATCATTTTCACAGCATTTGGAGTTTTTTTACCGCTTCCCAGTACACGGCATGGAATATTAAATGCGCAGAAAATAAGCCATCACAGAGCTCTTTATGTGGAAAAATAAAAAAGTTATAGATTTTTGAAGGTTGTGAGTGAAAAATGGAAGTGAAAAAAACTAAAATGGGCCAGGTCGTTAAGGGGTTCATTATTTTACAGGGATTAAAACAAAATCGTGTGCAATTTTAACATCTTAATTTTTTTGGCTAAATGTATATGTAAAAAATGTACACATTCTCAGTGTATAAAATACCAAAATGCTTGACAAATTTTGATACCCAGTTTCTCCTGAGCATCCCAATTCCCCATATGTGGTGGTAAACTGGTGTATGGGCACACAACATGGCATTAAAGGCAAGGTGCACCATTCAGGATTTTATGAAAAATGTACATTTTTGGAAAGATTTCCGGTTTTTGTTTTCACAGTGTTCACCAAACAGGTCCAATAATGTTACTGATTTATTGTACAGATTGTTACTGACGCTGCAATACCAAGTATGTCAGGTTTTTTCCGTGATTTTGTGTTTTTTTACTTTATTGAATGTATTGAATTTATTAGGAAATGTTGTTGTTTAGGGGACTTTCACTTTATTTAATTAATTATTTTTATTAAAAAAGACTTTATTAAGTAATTTAACTTTTTTTCTTTACAGGTTGGCTTGAACAAGGGATGCTCTGGGTTAACACCTGTGATCGGAGGAATCACCGTATGAGACTGTTAGAGGAGGGTGTAAAATATAGCTTCTGGTACATTCAGCAGCTGCTGCCAGAAGCAAGACATAGTAGTATGCAGGGCCGGTTCTAGACAAAGTGGGGCCCTGGGCAAAACTAAAAGTGGGGCCCCAAAATAAAACTATTTTATGACCAGTCACAGTCAGCAAGAGGCTCCCTTTAGTATGGTTAAAAAAAACTGTATATGGGCAAATTTTATAGGAGATAGATGGATGATAGAAAGATTGATAGGCAGCACAGTGACTCAGTGGTTAGCACTACAGCCTTGCAGCGCTGGTCAACATCTGCATAGAGTTTGTATGTTCTCTCTGTGTTTGCGTGGGTTTTCCCCGGTCCCCTGGTTTCCTCCCACAATCCAAAAAATTACTGGTAGGTTGATTAGATTGTGAGCCACATTGGGGACAGGGACTGATCTGACAAGCTCTGTGCAGCGCTGTGTAATCTGTGTGCGCTATATAAATAAAAAATTATTCATTATATTATGATAGAAGATAAATATGAAAGATGATATAGATTTCTAGATGCAGAATTATAAAGTAGATTATATATACAGGAGATGCATATGAGAGATAAATACAGTAGAAGAGAAATAGAAGATTGATTGAAAAATAGAGAAAAAGTGAGATATATAAATGGTCAGATTATAGGAGATAGATATATAGACAGGAGATAGATGATAAGCATCTTCACCTGGGAATTCAACCAAGGGGTATTAAAAATAAAATTGAAATTACAGCAAAAAGAATTAAAGTAAACCTAACGCACCACATATTTTCTGAAAGGAGACACTTGCCCCATTTTCAAAATTGCATTAAAGAGTTTATAGAAATAGGCGCCTTCATGCAATTTTGATTCAAACTGAAACATTTTATGAAAAATACTTAAATTTTGACTTTGATGGCAAAAAATGTTCTCCAAACAGAAAATATTTCCCTTCACATCTCCTAAATGTAATAGATGGACATGTGTACAGTTCCCAAATGCCACATATTGATATGTTCACATGCATAAATCATCATAATATCACTAAAACTGATATAACTAAATATTTGCTTTTCAGCTAGAAATTTTAAGACAGTCACAACCTGCAAAATATAGCAATAAAACAGAATAAAAAGTAAAGGTCCCATAAAACCTGTATAATTTTGAAAGCAGACAACCAGGCGATGCATTTGGCAATTAGCATTCAAAATTTCCTCTAAAATATGTACAAATCCAGATACTTATATAAAGAAAATATACTTTCCTAAACCAGTAAGATGTGAGGAGATCATACAGACCCCACAAGTATATTCCCCAAAATATGCAGCAAAAGGAACATTAAATCCACAGGGGACACCAAACTACTGTATTTTTCGGCCTATGAGGCGCTCCGGAGTATAAGGCGCACCTCTAATAAATGCCTGCTAAGACATCTAGGTTCATATATAAGGCGCACTGGAGTATAAGGCGCAGGATCAAATGCAGTACCTAAAAATGACCAGCAGGTGGCAGACCTGTGCACTATTCTAGCCAGCTACACTTCCCGGGAAACTTGTCTTCAGCGTGTCAGAGAACTCCGATCTCAGAGGTATGGGCTGCTGGGGGTTAATGCAGGGTGATGCAGCAGGGGTTAAGCGGTCTCCCTCTGCCCCTTCTCCTTCCCTCCTCAGCCAGGGTGTTACTCCTGTGGGGTTCCCTGTGGCTCCTTCTCTTTCCCCTGTTACAGGGCTGGCAGGTATGGGAGATTGTTAACTGATGATGATTGCCTCGTGGTCGGCACTATGGCGGCTCCGGTCTCTCCGTGCTAGGGGAGGGCAGGATGGGCACAATGTTAGTTGTGGTGCCAGGGTACTTCAGGAGCCAGGGACCCTGTATACTGTGTGGGAAGGTGCAGGAAATTTCTGGGGATGGAGCTATTAAACACTGGTAAATGTACAGTACATCTTGTCTGTAGTACATTTCTGTATAAGTTCATATATAAGGCGCACCGCCCTATAAGGCCGAAAAATACGGTATTTTTGCAGAAAATTGCACTGAGCGTCACACAGATCTATCACTGTTTGCTCCCTTACACAATGGTCACCCATTGTCAATGGTCAACCATTATCTCATTAGCTTGGTTGATGGATATATAGTTATTATTTAATAACTATATATCCATCAACCAAGCTAATGAGATAATAAAAGCCACTTTTAGATGTCGCCAATGTAGAAGCTGCACAATAACAGAACCCACCGCAGTTCATAAGAATCTGAGCGAGAACCTCATAACATAGGTGTAAATAATGGAGGATGGTGTGAAATAAAAACTTTATTCCAGAACATGTGTGTGTTTTTGGTGTTACATATAACTTTATGGACATGCTCTGGGTTGCGGTGTTAATATTTAGCCACATTTGGCGAAGAGGATCAAATGTCATGAAATAAAAGGCAATAAGAGATCAAATGTGTTCTTAGATAGTTCAGCATAGAGAAGGGTTAAAAACAGAAACATTAGTTGATTTTATTCCTTATCAGAATGTAGTAACATATAAAGTGAATATTTCCATTATCTGTGAGGTGCAGCAGCTCCTGTGTGCAGCAAATTCTCCCTGTAGCCTGATGGCTAAGAATCTGGAGGGGGCTACACTTCAGGGTGCTGTATCTCTGTGTTTCTAAGTTTCAGGAAAACGGAGATATTAACTGTTAAACTTCCATCGGGAGTAATTTTTCTGCATAAAAATGGCACCTGATGTTCTCACTTTAAAACTGAATATCTCTGGATCCCTGGCACCTAGAAACAAAATTCAAGATTCATTTGAAAGAAGAGATTCTCCCCTTTCAGACGGCCCTAGGCAATTGCCTACCCATAGTGCCAGCCCTGGTAGTATGACACGATGCAGCAAGTCCTGCCACCTGTTACATACTACTATGTCAAATGTCGAGAAGGGGTTAACACTTATACTGAACTGAGTTTAGACTGAATACAGAAATATTAGACTCTTAACAATACTCTTGCCTAGTGATGAGCATATCCATGGAGGTTTGGGTTCTGGTTATATGCTAACTGGGCCCCAAACCCGTATCTCATTGAAATCGATGGCTATAAAATGAGGGTAGTAAGGGGTAGAGGGCTATTGAAGATGATATGGTTGTTCTGGCTCGGTTATCAGGGCTGGTTCTAGACAAAGTGGGGCCCTGGGCAAAACTAAAAGTGGGGCCCAAAATAAAACTATTTTATGACCATTCACAGTCAGTAAGAGGCTCCCTTTGGTATGGTAAAACAAACTGTAATATGGGAGAATTTTAAAGGAGATAGATGATAGGGAGATTGATGGGCAGCACGGTGGCTCAGTGGTTAGTATTACAGCCTTGCAGCACTGGTCATCATCTGCAAAGAGTTTGTATGTTCTCTCTGTGTTTGTGTAGGTTTCCTCTAGGTCCTCCGGTTTTCTACCACACTCAAAAAACTTACTGGTAGGTTGAATAGATTTTGAGCCCCATGGGGACAGGGACCGATTTGGCAGCGCTCTGTGCAGCGCTGTGTAATCTGTGTGCACTATAGCAATAAAGTAATTATTAATTATTATGATAGAAGATAAATATGAAAGATGATAGAGATTTCTAGATGCAGAACTATAAAGTAGATTATATATTTAGTACATATGAGAGATAAATACAGTAGAAGAGAAATAGAAGATTTTTTGAAAAATAGAGAAAAAGCAAGATGTATAAATGGTCAGATTAAAAGAGATAACTAGACAGATAGATATATAGACAGGAGATAGATGATAAGCATCTTCACCTGGGAATTCAGCCAAGGGGTATTGTCTAGAGATGAGCGAGCACTAAAATGCTCGCGTGCTCGTTACTCGAGTCAAACTTTTTCCGATGCTCAAGTGCTCGTTTCGAATAACGAACCCCATTGAAATCAATGGGAGACTCGAGCATTTTTCAAGGGGACCAAGGCTCTGCACAGGGAAGCTTGGCCAAACACCTGGAAACCTCAGAAAATGATGGAAACACCACGGAAATGGACAGGAAACAGCTGGGGCAGCATGCATGGATGCCTCTGAGGCTGCTTAATCGCACCATTATGCCAAAATTATGGGCAACAGCATGGCCATGACAGAGTGACCGAATGAGGCTAGATAGCATCTAAAACATGGAATAATTGACCCTGACACTATAGGGGACGGCATGCAGAGACATTGGCAGCAGCGGCAGGCTAGAGAGTGGCATGGCGACATACCCCAAATGGACTCAGGCTTCAAACCAATTTTAAAAATTCCTTTTGGCGAGGATAACGTGTAGCACTGTATGTATCAGTACTTTGCCTGGATACGGCAGCAGAGAGGAACCAAATGATTTCCTATGTGAACAAAAGGTTGACAGTATATTTAGTCGATAACACAGCATGGAGGCGACATAGTGACCAAGTTCCATAACGTATCTGGTGAAACACCCGAAAAATGAGACTGACACAGCTCGTTTGCTAAGGGGACGACATGTGGAGGCAGCCATGGAGACGACTTCCATGATTAAGAGCGACAGTATGGGGCATCCATATTGCGCTGCTATGATTGAAACTTCAGGTCTCCAGCATGGCGGCGACAGATGGGCCGAGTTCCATTATGTATCTGGTGAAACACCCGGAAATTCTGCCTGACAGAGCTCGTTTTAAAAGTGGATGATGTGCTGTATTTCCTCTCGCGCTCCAGCGTCTGGGGTATAGACAGTTGAAAGTTGCGCATGGAGACATTGGTGGACGCTGTGGAGGATCGTGGAGGCGAAATGGACAGGAAACAGCAGGGGCAGCATGCATGGATGCCTCTGAGGCTGCCTAATCTTGGGATGGAGCTGGCGGTCCGCTGCCAGGCTAGCTTTCGCCGGTTCAAGCCCCTGTCTCTCGGCTCCTCCCCACCCAAAATGGGCCTGGGGGCCAGAAGCATTTACTTTGAAAAAATTATAATTTTCAAAGCAGGCACAGTCATTTGAATATTTCATCTAGGAATAATGGAATAGCATAGCGGTTCTATTTTTTATTTTTTTCAGAAATGGTTCCATAATTAAGAGCGACAGTATGGGTCATCCATATTGCGCTGCTATGATTGCAGCTTCAGGTCTCCAGCATGGCGGCGACAGATGGGCCGAGTTCCATTATGTATCTGGTGAAACACCCAAAAATTCTGCCTGACACAGCTTGTTTGATAAGGGGACGATGTATGGAGGCAGTAAGGTAGTAGTAGAATAAAAGTGCTGCAGTTAAAACTATGTTAGTTGGATCTTGGGATGGAGCTGGCAGTCCACTGCCAGGCGAGCTTTTGCCTGTCCAAGCCCCTGTCTCTCCTCCCCACCCAAAGTGGGCCCGGGGGCCAGAAGCATTTACTTTGAAAAAATTATAATTTTCAAAGCAGGCGGGGGCTATAAACAGCACTTCTAAAAACCTTACGTATAAGATCAAGTGTAGTACTATTGTTATAAGTAATTTGCCTGGTTATGGTGGGTGAGGGGAACGTAAACAGATGCGCAAGTAGCGTTGAAATAATATCGGTAAATGATAAAAGATTGGCAGCATATTTTGTGGATAACACAGCAGGGTGGCGACAGAGTTAACAAGTTTGACGTGGAAGCCGTTAAAACAACCCAAAATTCTGCCTGACACAGTTCGTTTGCTAAAGGGACGATGTATGGAGGCAGATACGTGGACGACTTTCGGAGGCAGCAATGGAGACAACGTGTGGAGGCAGCTATAAAGACGACGTGTGGAGGGTGCCTGTATGTGGCAGTCCAAAAAAGTTTTCAAACCAGAGGAGCAGGTAGGTGGCCCTCCAGAAAAATTAAATACATAGAGTACCTGTATGTGGCACTCCCAAAAATTGTTTAAAACAGAGGACCGGGTAGGCGGCCCTCCAGAAAAATTTAATACATAGAGTACTATAGTTAGAGTCAGTTGGCCCTGGCAAAAAATATCCAGTTTCCTCTGCTTTAGTGTACAAAGAGGAGGAAAAGGAGGAAAATGAGGAGGAGAAGTGCATACATTATTCAGGTTGAGCAGCTTTTTTACCTGGTGGAGAATGGAAATCCTGAGACATTCAGGCTTTATTCATCTTGATAAGCGTCAGCCTGTCAGCGCTGTCAGTCAACAGGCGTGTACGCTTATCGGTGATGATGCCAGCAGCTGCATTGAAAACCCACTCTGACAACATGCTAGCGGAAGGGCAGGCCAAAACCTCCAAGGCGTACAGCTCCAGTTCGGGCCACATGTCCAGCTTTAAAACCCAGTAGTTGTAGGGAGCTGTGTGATAATTTAGGACAATGGTATGGTCAACTAAGTACTCCCTCACCATCTTTCTGTAAAGATCAGCCCTACTCTGCCGAGACTGGGGACAGGTGACAGTATCAACCCAGCTTGGGTCGGTCACCTCATCATCCGCCGATCCCTCAGTCTGCTCCCCACTCGGACTTCATGCCCTGACAACAACTTCACCACTGTCTGACAACCGTGTCTCCCTGTCGTCTGACACCTCTTTACACACTTCTTCCACTATGTCAAGAAGGTCATTATGACCCACAGACTGGGACCGGTGGAAAACCTGGGCATTGGGAAAGAGCTCAGCAGCAACCGGACAAGTGGTTTGTGACTCTGGGAATGGTCCAGAAAACAGTTCCTCAGAGTATGCCGGCTCAAATAGCAAATTTTCTGGGAGGAGGCAGACTGGGCGGAAGGAGGTTAAGGAGCTGGAGGAGTGCTCACTTGGGTAACATGGGTGGACTGCGTGGAAGACTGACTGGTGGACAAATGGCTAGAAGCATTGTCCGCATTCCACGACATCACCTGTTCACACTGTTCTGGCCTCAACAGTGCTCTACCATGAGTCCCAGTAACTTGAGACATGAATCTAGGGCAGTGATTTTCAACCTGTGTGCCGTGGCACACTAGTGTGCCGCGACACATGGTCGGGTGTGCCGCGGGGAAATTTCCCCAAACTATGGTGCCCCCTGTGTTTTGTTTCTCGGCAATGCGCCGCGATGCGCAGTCACGGCTTCTTACAATGTAGGAGACATGTACAATAACACATGTGCAAGTTTTGAACCTCGTGCGACAAAATGACGTCACTGAGGCCGGCGCATCATCCTAAGAGTGGAGAGACTCCCGCATTTGCTCACCGCCAAGGTAATGCCCACCAATAATGCTGACTATATGAGCTTTTGCCTGAGTATATGAACTGTTGGCAGAATACTCAGCATATGAGCTGGTACTTTTAGTACTCCAGTAGTATACTGCATATAACAATGAGAAATGTAAAATGAGAAATACTATAGTCATGAGGCTGGAGTACTACAAGTACCAGCTCATATGCTGAGTATATGAGCTGGCACTTGTACTCTGGCCTCATGGCCATAGTACTTCTCATTGTACCCCTTTATTTTGCAGTATATGAGCCACATAATAATCAGCACCATATACTAAAAACAGGGAGAAACTGAGAACTGTTGAGGAAGAGCTTTGTGTGTGTCTTTCCACCATTCCTGCCAGGATATCCCTTTGGTGTTTATCGAAACAGCCCCAGGTTTCCCAACGAGTGAGTAAAATAAATTTAGAATCTATATTATTAACTATATGTATAATATGACTGTTTCAGTGTCATTTTGGTTGGTGGTGTGCCCCAGGATTTTCTAAGTATAAAAAGTGTGCCGCCGCTCAAAAAAGGTTGAAAATCACTGATCTAGGGAGTGTAGCTATGTGGCGTTCCCCTGCTCCCTCATCAGCAGGTGGTGTCTCACCCCGCCCAGGACCACGGCCTCTGACCCCTGCAGTAGTTGGACGCCCACGCCATCGTCCTCTACCCCTAGCCCTCGAGTTAAACATTTTCAAAATTAAAGTCTATTATATAGACAAAACAGAAATATAAACAGTTTTTTTGTGTTTTTATTTTTTGTGTTTTTTGTTTTTAATTTTTTTTTTATAGAACAAAACGTGCAGAAGAAATCACACAGCAACCACAGAAGATGATGATTGCTATGGCTAGTTTCTAACCTACACTAACAGCACACAACAGGATTTTGTGCTTTGCCTGTGACTTTCAGTTTTGAAAAAAAAAAAAATTGGCAGACTGTGCCTAATTCAATCAAACCCTAATAAATTGTCCCACTTAGGTGTTTGAGATGGAAATGTGTGTCTTACTAAGAGCTAAATAGAACGTCCGCAAGTCTCCCTGCAAATTCGTCACAATATGGTACTTGCTGCACTTCTTGCAAGGCCAGCAAGGGCCAGCAAGCCCAGCCACATGCAAGTAAAAAAAAAATAAAATATAACGCTATTGTAGCCCTAAGAAGGGCTGTTGGGTTCTTGTAGAATCACTCTTGCCTAACAGTATTCTAATAGAACACCCTGACGCTATCCCTGACCAGCAGCAGCTCTATCCCTAACGGCATCCTGGCACGGGCTAGTTTATTTCAGGGTCACCTGATCAGGCCAGCCAACCACTGCTATCGACATGTAAGTGTAGCACGTGATGCTGGGTGTAGTGCAGAGTCTCCTGGCAGTTGAGAGTATGCTAATGCTCGAACGAGCAGCAAGCTCGGACGAGTATGTTGGCTCATCTCTAGTATTGACCCTTTCACTGACAGGTATTTTTGTAAATTTTGTCACGTTATTGGCTAGAGGAATTTTTATAATTTTGACGTTTACAAATAAAATCGAAATTACAGTAAAAAGAATTCAAGTAATCCTCAGCAAACCGGAAAGCAGACATGCCCCATTTTCAAAATTGCATTAAAGGGAACCTACCACCACAAATCTACCTATAAAGTTAGATCGGGTGGTAGTTGGATCAATGGGACGTGAGGATAGCCCTTTTAATGGCTAATCCTCACGTCCCCGCACTTTTTTAGTAACTTTTATCAAACTTTTATGCTAATTTTATTATGCGGCTACTGGGGCGTGGAGTAGCCGCATCTGAGGTTACACGAGGTTACACGCCCCGGTAGCCTCTTTTCTCCTCCTACTCACCATCTTCGGCGACGATCACCATCTTCGTCCGACGATCCTGCAGTCTGCGCATGCACAGACTGCAGGATCGTCGGATGAGGGGGCGCAGCTACGAGCAGCTGTGCGACGAAGATGGTGAATAGGAGGAGAAAAGAGGCTACCCGGAGTGGACTAGCCGCCTCGTGTAACCTCAGATGCGGCTACTCCAAGCCCCAGTAGCCGCATAATAAAATTAGCATAAAAGTTTGATAAAAGTTACTAAAAAAGTGCAGGGACGTGAGGATTAGCCCTGAAAAGGGCTATCCTCACGTCCCATTGATCCACCTACCACCCAATCCACCTTTATAGGTAGATTTGTTGTGGTAGGTTCCCTTTAAATAGTTTATAGACATAGGCACCTTCATCCAATTTTGATTCAAACTGAAACATTTTATAAAAAAATAATTAAAATTTGAGTTTGATGGCAAAAAATGTGCTTCAAACAGAAACCATTTACCTTCACATCTCCTAAATGTAATAGATGGACTTGTGTAGAGTTCACAAATGCCTCATATTAATATGCTCACATGAATAAATCATCATAATATCACTAAAACTGAAATAACTAAATATCTGCTTTTAGAAATTTTAAGACAGTCACAACCTGCAAAATATATTAACCCCTTCCCGACATTTGACGTAATAGTACTGCATGGCGGGAGGTGCGTTCCCGCAAAATGCAGTATTATTACGTCAAGATCACTTGTTCAAGCTTAGATGTCATTAACTGTAAAAAAAGTAAAAAAAATAAATAAAGGTTTTTTTAAAATAAAAATAAATAATAAAAGAAAGTGAAAGTCCCCCCAAACACCACATTTCCCTGTACACAAGTAATAAAGTATAAAAAACACTAAATCACAAAAAAAAAACAATTATTTGGTATCGCTGCGTCCGTAACAATCTGTACAATAAATCCTAAACATAATTGGACCCCCTCGGTGAACGTGGTAAAAAAAAACCCCAAAAAACTTGCCAAAAATTAAAACTTTTTATCAAATTGCTTTACAAAAAATGTTCTAAAAAGTTATCCGAAAAAGTTACAAGCACCAAAATGATACCAATGAAAAGAACAACTTGTCACGCAAAAAATATGCTTACAACCAGCTCCGTCAACCAAAAAATACTATAGTTATGCTGCTATAAAAATGGAAATACTAAAACAAATGCAATTTTTTCTATTCTAGTTTTCCTTCAATAAAATTGGACAAATATAAAATAAACTATATAAATGAGGTATCACCGTAATCGTAGTGATCCGTAGAATAAAGATAATATATTATTGTTATGCTACAGTGAACACCCCCCCAAAAAATGCTAAAAATCCAAAACAAGAATTGATGATTTTATTTTCCTCCACACGTAAAAAGTTAATAAAATTGCTTCAATAAGCTAAAAACCCACTAAAATAAAGGGTTTTTTTTACAGTGCATCTCATCTCGCAAAAAATAAGCCCGTATGTGTCTAAATTGCTTAAAAAATAAATAAAGATTGTTAAGCCTATTCCCAACGCGCGTTGTTATAGAACGGTGCGGCGGGTAGTGACTTGCCAACATGGTTCAGACAGTGATCGGGGCAAGATGGCGGCTGTTCCTGACGGCCATACATCCTGCCCCATGGACCAGAAGGGTTACATCCCCCCCACATGATCGCTGCTACTGGCTCATCAATTCAGATGAGCCAATAGCAGCGAATTTACTTATGACGTCAGTAATACCGGTCACCATGTCTGTAGACACGGTGATCGGGGCAGGGTGGCGGCTGTTCCTGACAGCCACCAATTGTGCCTTGCAGTCCAGAGGGGTTTTGTTGCCCCCCTCTTTCCATGTCTGCCGCTATTGGCTGGTCGATTTGGTCCAGCCAAAAGCAGCAATATTCGTCACAATGGGCATCGCTAGGGTGAATAAGAGCAACACTTGGCGATAATTTCCCTACGAAAAACAAGATTTGGTACAAAAGTGCTGGCCGTGTACGTTGTACAGATTATGGTGTACAACTCTTACGAGCTGTTCCAATGTACAGGTCCTGCCGTATCATTTCTCCGTTTTCAAGAGGAAGATATTAGGAAACTAGTATTGGGACAAGAAGGACGGAGCCCCGGTACCTCTGGTTTAGATGTTCCTGTATTTTGCCAGGGCAGCATTTTCCCGGTGAATTCTGCTGCTTCTAAAAGTAGGACTCAATAAAGAGTCTGTTCCAAAAGAGGAGTTAGGATGGACACTACATACTACTAAGAGACCTGCGACAACTCCAGAGTGACAAAAGTTAAGTTGGTCCCTTGGTATATTCTACCTCCTTATACACAACACATTCACAATTCACGCCCAACCTGTTGTGAATTAATTTAGGTAAAATGAATAATTGCAACAACTGTTATGTCCCGTTGCTCCCTATACCCCTCCATTATTTCATAAGGGGCGCCACATAACGGGCACTGAACTTTCCAGAAATAATTGCAATTTCCATCTCGGACTCCATTGCACATGATATTTGGAAACCACCTGTATGTTCAAAATGCTCATTTCACCACGTGTATTAAACTACACCACATAAAACACTTGCTATATTCCCCAAGGGGTGTACATTATACAATTAGGGTCACTTTTCAGGTTTTCCTCTGTTTTGGTACCACTACGGCTCTCCAAATGTATCCTGACACATATGAAGGATTTCTGTCAAATTTGGCCTCTAAAAGACAAACATCCCTCTTTTCCTCTACTGTGCGCCCATAAAGCATTTTATATGCACATGTGGGGTACTTCTACACTCGGGAGAAATAGTTTTAAACCTTTTTTGGGGTTATTTAATATATTATCCCTTGTGGCTTACATAAATTAGGGGTAAAGTGACATTTATAGGAACATTTTCACCTTTTTAATGTTTAGGGCCTAATTGGATCATTCACCTGTAGGGGCAAATACATATATTACACATTGCAAAATTCTCTAAGGGGTGTGCATTCAAAAATTAGGGTCACTTTTCGGATTCTTATCTGTTTTATACCACTAGGGTTCTCCAAATGCATGTCAAACATTTCTGTCAAATTTGGCTTCTAAAAGGCAAACCTCCCCCTTTCCTTTTACTGTGCGCCCATACAACATTTTATATACACATGTGGGGTACTTCTACACTCGAGAGAAATAGGTTTACACATTTTGGGGGGTTATTACATTTTTTTATCCCTTGTGGCTATATAAAGTTAGGAGTAAAATGACCTTTATAGCAAAATTTTTACCTTTTTCCTATTTAAGTCCTAATTAAATCAAACACCTTTACGGACAAATACACATATTACACCTTGCTAAATTCTCTAAGGGGTGTGCTTTCCAAAATGGTGAAACTTGTTGGGGTTCCCCTCTGTTTTGGTACCACTACGGCTCTCTAAATGCATCCTGACACATGTAGAGGATGTTTGTCAAATTTGGCTTCTAAAAGTCCAACGCCCCTCTTTCCCTTCTGAGCTTCACTGTGTACCCATACAACATTTTATTTGCATGTGTGGGGCAATTTTATACTCGGGAGAAATGCTAGTACACATTTTTTGGGGTTGTTTCATCTTTAATGCCGTATGGGATACAAAAATTAGCCGTAAAAGTGACTTTTTTGGGAAAATGTTCATCTTTTTCCTTTTAGGGACCTATTTGAAGCAAACACCTGTAGGGGAAAATACACATATTACACCTTGCTAAATTCTCCAAAGGGTGCACTTTCCAAAATGGTGACACTTGTTGGGGTTCCCCTCTGTTTTGGTACCACTAGGGCTCTCCAAATGCATCCTGACACATGTAAAGGATGATTGTCAAATCTGGCTTCTAAAAGGCCAAAGCCCCTCTTTCCCTTCTGAGCCCTACTGTGTACCCATACAACACTTTATATGCAAAAGTGGTGCAGTTCTGTGCTTAGGAGAAATAGTTCTACACATTTATGGGGGTTGTTTCATCTTTTATCCCTTGTGGCTTACAAAAATTTGGGGTAAAAGTGACTTTTTTGAGAAAATTTTCACCTTTTTCCTTTTTGGGGCCTAATTGAATCAAACACCTGTTGGGGCAAATACACAAATTACACCTTGCCAAACTCTCCAAGGGGTGTACTTTCCAAAATGGTGTCTCTTGTTGGGGCTTTCTTCTGTTTTGGTACCATTATGGCTCTCCAAATGCATCCTGTCACATGAAAACTTTTTCAGCCATATTTGCCCTCCAAAAACAAAACAACGCTCTTTCCATTCCAAGTGCCCCCCTGTGCCCGTACAGCAGGGTACAGTGACAAAATGGGTATTGGCATACTCAGGAGGAATTGCCCTCAACATTGAAAAATGCATTTTCCTTTTTCACCCAATGTGAAGGTGCAAATTTTAGTGTTTAATGAATCTATAGTAAGATAAAATTACATTTCTGTAATTTCACTTTCATTTATCTTTCACCCTCATGAAACGCTCATAGGGTTAACAAAATTCCCAAAGTTTTTTTTGAATATTTTGATGGGTGTAGTTTCTAAAATGGTGTCATTTGTGGGGGTTTTCTGTCATGTGGGCCTTATAAAGTCACTTCTAACTAAATTGACCCTCCAAAAGTAGGTTTGATGATTTTCGTGAAAATCTGAAAAATTGCACCTAAAGTTATAAGCCTCCTAACATCCTAAAAAAAGGAAAAGATGTTTGAAAAATGATGCCAAGTTAAAGCAGACATATGGAAAATGTTAGTTATCAAGTTATTTTAGTGATATGACCAACTTTCCAAAAAGTAGAAAATTTTGAATTTGGAAAACATAGTTTTTTTCAAAATTTTTGCCAAATTTCCATTTATTTCATAAATAAATACTAAACATATTGATTAAATTTCTCAACCAACATGAAGTACAATGTTTCAAAATCAACTGGATATGTTAAAGCGTTCCAAAGTTATAACCATTTATATTGACACAGGGCAGATTTGAAAAAATGGGCCGTGTCAGGAAGGTGAAAAGTGGCTTCAGCGTTAAGGGGTTAATAAAACACATTAAAAAGTAAAGGCACCCGTAGAACCTATATATTTTTGAAAACAGACAACCAGGCGATGCATTTGGCAATTAACATTTGACCACCCTCATGTAACTTTGTGACAAACACAAATTATTAAACAAAATGTGCATTGAAAATGCCTTGATAATGTACGTTTTTACATAAAACTCTTATGGAAGTGGAGGTTTATACACAAATAGGGATTTAAAATTAATATCACAAAGTGACCAGATATAAATATACCGCAATACACAAGATCAAGAATTTACACTCCCTAAATGTTAAAACAAAAACCCTGACATATTTGGTTATATAACGCACAAAAAAAGCTCCTCTTCAGTCAAAATCAAATTTTTCCAGAAATCACCATGTAAACAAGAATAATTTTTAAATTCATACACACTACCACCACTTTGCAGCAAACAGCGAAAGAATGCAAAAATTGCATGAAAATTCAAAATTTCCTCTAAAATATGTACAAATCCAGAATACTTATATAAAGAAAACATACTTTCCTAAAACAGCAAGATTTGAGGAGATCATAAATACCCTTCATGTGTATATTCAACAAAATATGCAGCAAAGCGAACATTAAATATTTTCATTATCTGTGAGGTGCAGCAGCTCCTGTGTGCAGCAAATTCTCCCTGTAACCTGCAAGGTAAGAATCTGAAAGGGGGCTACACTTCAGAGGGCTATATCTCTGGCTCTGTGACACATAGAACCTCACTTCTGTTTCCTATGAAAGAAGAGAGTCTCCTCTTTTATATGAATCTTTTATATGAATTTATATATAAAAATCTCACCTGAAATTCTCACATTAAACCTGAATATTTCAGGATCCATGGCACCTAAAAACACATTTCTAGATTAGAGATGAGCGAACATGCTCGTCCGTCACCTGTTTTTGCTGGAGCCCTTCCATTGTTTCCTTGTTCTTGAATCATAGCCCATGTGGCGGGACCGATACCGGATTGGACCCTTGGACTCCGTGCACACTGTCGTTTTGAGGCTGAATAGGATCGTCGTGGGGTGAGCTGTTTTCCATTATTTTTCTATTGTTATTATAGTAGTTATATTCTTGTACATAGGGGGCATATTATAGTAGTTATATTCTTGTACATAGGGGCAATATTATAGTAGTTATTTCTTTTTCGTCCGTTCGGCAGCACACGTATGGGATTTATCCCCTAGGTACAACTCAGAAGAGAACAGGTTAACAAGCAGTAGTAGACAATTAAACAATTAGTGTCTTGGCTGACTCCACTTATATAAGGCCGGAGCACACACACAACCCCTGTATTTCTTTTTCTCTTAGGTATGACAGAAGAGTTCAGGTCCTGTGTGTCTACACAGAAAAAAAAAAACAAAAAAAAACTATCTAGATTATAAGTTTTCTAGGTCCTCTGTGTCTTTACACAGAACACTTGGATGGACCGTCCCGGGCTGTATACGCTTGCATGCGGGCCCTCGTCCCGGAGGAGCCTGTACAGCTATCCTGTCTTTACAGGGGCAATAGCTGAGGCTGTGGTGTGTATCAGCCACCATGTACCCGGCATGAGATCGCTCCTGCATCTCCTACCTGCTGGGCCTTGTGGTTCATCACCCTGCGTGCCTCACCAGCAGACGCCTGGATCCCCTCCTGCATAGGCCGCAGCTTAGGCTGTATACCACACCACTGCAGGTCTCTGGTCTGGAGGAACCTGTACAGCTATCCTGTCCTTACAGGGGTAATAGCTGAGGCTGTACAGCTATTCTGTCCTTACAGGGGTAATAGCTGAGGCTGTGGTGTACATCGGCCACCATGTACCCGGCACATGAGATCGCTCCTGCATCTCCCACCTGCTGGGCCTTGTGGTTCATCACCCTGCGTGCCTCACCATCAGACGCATGGATCCCCTCCTGCATAGGCCGCAGCCAGGTAAGAGCCTGTACAGCTATCCTGCCCTTACAGGGGTAATAATACAGACTGTGTTGTGTATCTACCACACATCACTGACACATGAGATCGCTCCTACATCTCCTCCCTGCTGGGCCTTGTGGTTCATCACCCTGCGTGCCTCACCATGGGACGCTTAGGTCGCCTCCAGCATTGGCTGCAGCCCAGGTAAGAACCTGTACAGCTATCCTGTCCTTACAGGGGTAATAATACAGATTGTGTTGAGTATCTACCACACATCACTGACACATGAGATCACTGCTAGTATCTCCTACCTGCTGGGCCTTATGGTTCATTAACCCTGCGTGCCTCACCATCGGATGCTTAGGTCGCCTCCTGCATAGGCCGCAGCCCAGCGCTGCTCCTGGTATTAACCATTTGTTCATCTGGATGGAGGCAGCACATTGTATCAGTGAGTATATCCAGGCTGTATACCGGCCGCTGGTCTCTCATCCTCCTGTGATATGTTATACGGTTTTTTAACCTGTTTTCTCCTGCTGGAGATCTCTGCATATTGTACAGTATTTACACTGTTACCACATGTTGTACAGAGATTTCTGCATGTCCTGCTATTACTTGCAGTACAGGGAGCATTACATGTCAGCTCCTGGAATATAGATTGTGAGCTCCTGGGATATAGATTGTCCTTTCCTGGACATTCTGGTGTTTCTTGTGCACATGTGTCAGCAATTGCTATGTATTGGTGCATTTTCAATTTGCATTCACCTGTTGCAGTCATATCATGCAACCTCACAGCAGGTCTCAGCTGCCAGATAACCTCTGCCCTCTGCAAGACAAGGTAAGAGGAATGCTCAGGTCTCCTTTGTATTGCTGCTGAACGCAATGGTATAATGTCCACCTGCTGAATGCTCAGGTCTCCTATGTATCCCTGCTAAATGCATTGGTATAATGTCTACCTGCTGAATGCTCAGGTCTCCTATGTATCCCTGCTAAATGCATTGGTATAATGTCTACCTGCTCAATGCTCAGGTCTAATGTCTCCTATGTATCCCTACTAAATGCATTGGTATAATATCTACCTGCTCAATGCTCAGGTCTAATGTCTCCTATGCTACCTTGCTAAATGCATAGAACTTTATTGCATTTCTAGTCACTCCTGCGCCCTGACTCCAGGGTTTATATGCAGTCTGTGAGCTCTGCTTGACTTAGAATTATCTTGCCGGTATTTCATGTGTATAATCTGTGATCTTTACACTGGATTTACTAACCATTTTCTCTGGACTAGACCTCCAGTATGTAATGAGCCTCTGGTATGTGATGAGCATGCACTCGGCCTCCGGTAAGTAATGAGCATGGCCTGTGTATTATACTCTGTAACCACATCCTCTGTCTGGTGAAATGTGCAGGTATCTATGATCTGTATACATAGTGACATACTGTAATAATGATACAGAGCAGACTGATACCAGAATCTCTAAGTTCTGCTTCTATGTATGTTCTCCATAGTCTGTCCAACATGAATGGCATTGGAGAGTGATCCTCTCATAGCCAGGCAGCAGAACTCCTCATACAGTGATGGTGGCTGCATATGGCTTGTCTGTACACATCTTTAGGCGATTTCGGTGACATGGGTGGACTGCGTGGAAGACTGACTGGTGGACAAATTGCTCGAAGCATTGTCAGCAATCCACGACATCACCTGTTCGCACTGCTCTGGCCTCAACAGTGCTCTACCACGAGTCCCAGTAACTTCAGACAATTTGCTTACCGAAATTTCCATTTCTTTTAGTCCGTGAGGCAGCACAACTTTCCTGCCCTTAAATGATGAAACGTTATTGCTATATACCATACGAGGGTTGTGTGTGTGCTCCGGCCTTACATAAGTGGAGTCAGCCTACTGTCTGTCTACTACTGCTTGTTAACCTGTTCTCTTCTGAGTTGTACCTAGGGGATAAATCCCATATGTGTGCTGCCTCACGGACTAAAAGAAATGGAAATTTCGGTAAGCAAATTTCCTCCATTCTTGTACATAGGGGGCAGTATTATAGTAGTTATATTTGTGTACATAGGGGCAGTATTATTGTAGTTATATTCGTGTACATAGGGGCAGTATTATAGTAGTTATATTCTTGTACATAGGGGCAGTATTATAGTAGTTATATTCTTGTACATAGGGGGCATTATTATAGTAGTTATATTCTTGTACATAGGGGGCAGTATTATAGTAGTTATATTCTTGTACATAGGAACAGTTTTATAGTAGTTATATTCTTGTACATAGGGAAAGTATTATTGTAGTTATATTCTTATACATAGGGGGCAGTATTATAGTAGTTATATTTTTATACATAGGGGGCAGTATTATGGTAGTTATATTCTTGTACATAGGGGCAGTATTATAGTAGTAATATTCTTGTACATGGGGGCAGTATTATAGTAGTTATATTCTTGTACATAGGGGCAGTATTATAGTAGTAATATTCTTGTACATATGGGGCAGTATTTTAGAATTTATATTCGTGTACATAGGGGCAATATTATAGTAGTTGACCATAGCTGCTGCAGCCGCAATGCTGAGAAGGCTGCCCGTCCATAAGCCTTCCGCACCTGGCTCCACCTGTGTGTCCAGGCAGCGGGCCGACCTATCTTCTTCCTGCATGAAGACATGTGACGCAACATGACACATCCTGGCCGGCACTGAGTGGAGGTCCAGGGCGCCTACTCACAAAGGATGTATCTTCTGGCTGCACTAAAAGCCTAAGGCCAGAAGAATCCTCAAAAGCCGCCTATCATGATCATGTTTGATGGCCACGACATCGTCCAGGAGGACTGCAGAACTCCAAGCAATGTCCTTCAAGGATTCCTACCTTAACATTCTGCCAAAAAGCATCATGTTACTTTCCTGCTCAGCCTTCATCCAACGATTTCTAGTCTTCAGAACAATTCTTTTAAACAATACATTTTCAAATAATTTTTATAAGGGGGCAAATAGTCCACATGGATCATTGACTCAATGAGATGCTGTTGAGTCTCTTTGGTCATGAAGCTCCAGACCAGCTGAGAGCCAACTGTACATCAGCTTCTTTAGCTGAGCTCTGTCACGTCTATCAGTTCTACAGAGCAGCCACGTGGTCCTCTCCATCCTCCTCTATAGATCTCTGCAGGATGGACTGCAGGTGTATCAATAGTTTTATCTGAGGTAAGATATCCCATGTGTGCCTAGGTGGCAGAGAGCAGTATATAAAACCAAAAAGAGCCAATAGGAGCTGTTATCCTCACACAAAATCGCACAAAATTACACCACCTACAGCTCCATACACTAAAGTATGAAAAAGTTATTAGCGCCAGAAGATGGCAAAATAAAAAAAGAATTTTGTGCAGGAGGATTTCATTTTTGTAAATGTATGAAAACATTATAAAACCTATACAAATTTGTTTTACTCATGATTGCACCGACCCAAAGAATAAGGTGGATTTTACGGCTTTAACTGTGCACCACAAATGACAATTTGTGGTGCACAGTTAAAGCCGTAAAATCCAAGCCCACAAGAAAATATCGCAAATGCGTTTTTACACCATTTTCATTGAATTTGGAATTTTTTCCTACTTCTGAGTACACAGCATGGAATATTCAATGCCATCACTATGAAGCGCAATTTTTTATGCAGAAAACAAGCCATCACAGAGCTCTTTACCTGTAAAAATAAAAAAGTTATAGAATTTTGAAGGTTGGGAGTGAAAAATGAAAAGGGCCAGGTCATTAAGGGGTTAATGTTTCACCATTCTTCCAAAAGTTCTTGACTTTTCCTTAGGAAGAGGCGTGAGCAGAAAAGCAGCAATTGTACACTATTAACATGCAGAATAAAGCACTATTTGGTTGATCAACTGATCTGCACTTACTGATTTATCCATTGCTCCCAGATTGACTCACTTAGCTGCATTTAGGGTGGAACTGTAATTTGGTGGTAAGATGAGGAGCTTTTAGTACCAAAAAGTTGGTCTACAATAGTTTACAAAAAGTAATAACATCCCATAATAGGAATTTAAACAACACGAAAAGACAGGATGTAACGAATATAAATAATCTTTATTCAGAAGTTCATAGTTAAAAAACAATTAAAAAGCACCCTGGTACACATACAAACAAACTCAAGGGGCTTATTAACCCCTTAAGGACGCAGCCATTTTGTAGCTTAAGGCTCAGTCCGATTTTTTTAGATTCTGACTTGCGTCGCTTTATATGGTTATAACTTTTGAATACTGTTACTTATCTAAACAATTCTGAGATTTGTTTTTTTCTGCACATGTAAATTTTGGTTGATAAGTTGTGCTTTTATTTCCAAAAAAAAAGAAAAAATTATGAATTCTTTGAAAAATTTGCCATTTTCGAAATTCAAAATCATTGCGTTTTCAGGCAGATAGATTCACCACCTAAATAAATTGCTGAATAACATTTCCCATATGTCTAATTTACATTTTCATTATGTTTGAAATGTCTGGATAATATATTTTGATGTCAGGCGGCTTACATTGACTATTTTGGGGATAAATACAGTTTTGAAGGAAATTTTACATATTTAGCATCAAAACCTCCTATATAATCAACCCATTTTCAAATCTGCACCCCTCAAGCTATCAGAAACGGCTTTTGAGAAGATTGTTAACCCCTTGAGATCTTCATAGTATTTGAATGAAAATGGAGGTGAAATTTAGAACGGTCAAATTGTGCCGGTTATACGTTCATTTAGCCCTAAAATTTACATATTTCCAAAAGATAAAAAGAGAAAACCCACCATACAATTTGTTCTATAATTTCTCCTGAGTACAGAGACCCCCTGCATGTGGCCGTTACTTGTTGTATGGGGGCACGGCGAGGCGCAGAAGGGAAAGAGAGGCCTGCAGCTGCCAGGACTTTAGTTTCCTCATTGGCCTCTTTTGTAGGCTGTGAAATTTTAGTTTTTTCTTTATTGGGGCCATGAGGAGGTTGGTATCCCCTATTGTTGAAAATTTAGGAACTTTTTTTTGAGGGCAGGAGTAGAAAAGAATCAATTCTGTACTGGATTTTTTCCTTTTTTTTTTTTTTTGGTGTTCACCGTTTAGCCTAATAATCATGTTATCTCTATTTTACGGGTCGATATGATTACGGGGATACCATAAAGGAAATTTTTTCTTACGTTTTACAAAATTTGTCATTTTTGTATTGCCGTCTTCCAGGTTGCATTGCATTGTTACTTTTTTGGCTACGGAGCTGGTTGATGGTGTGTTTTTTGTGGGACATGTTAAACTTTGCACCAGTATCATTCTGGAGTACATATGTTTTAATAACTTTTTATAGCATTTTTTGTGGGATTGAATAGGTAAAAATCATAATTTTTGGAGGGTTTATAACAGTTTTTCTTTTACAGCGTTTATCATGCGGGTGCAATAATTATTTTCTGTTATTCAACAGGTTGTTACGGACGCGGCGATACTATGTGAGGCTTGTGTTATGATTTAGATTTTTTTTAATTATATGTCTCTATGTTTTGGGGCTTTGGGGCATTTTTATTGATTTATTACTTTATTTTTTATTGAAGAACATTTTTTTTTATTTTTTCACTTTTTCCACCATGGGACATGAACAAGCAATCCTCTGATTGCTTGTTCATTATAATACCCTGCAATACTCATGTATTGCAGGGTATTAGCATTGTCAGCCTATGCACATGCATAGGCTGTCACTGTGCCAGTAAGATGACGTAATAGACGCCATCTTACCAGATCAGACCCCAATGATACCACAGCAACGATTGGCGCCCCCCAAAAATGGTTCAAGGGGGCCGATCATGGGGGAAAGACCCCCAGAGGCATTTTAGATGCCACGGTCGTGCTTACCGCCGCATTTAACGGGATGTTACAGCCAGCACTCCGTGTTTCCCGATGCCAGTTCGGCTCAGATATTGAGCTGAACCGGCATTGGCTCTGCATCTGATATATCGGACGCTGAGCGCTAAGTCACCGCGCTCAACGTCCGATATATCGCAATCTCAATCATGCCAGATTTCATGTGACACAAATGGGGGGAAGGGGGGTTTAAAACGAGACAGGCTTGGGTCTTCGGAAGATCCAAGGCTGTCATATGAACGGTGATGTCACGGGGAGCGAGGATCCTCGCCGACAGCTTTACTGGTGGTGATCAGAGGGATAACACCCCCGATCGGTGCTAGCAATATGCAGCAAAGACTTACCGGCTATGGAGAGGGCTCAGCCCTACTATTACGGTGCACATCGGTAAGGGGTTAAATAATAGGAATTAAGAAATAATGATTATTTATGTTGGTTACATCCTGTCTCCATGTTTTTTAATATGATGAGATTTCTCAGTCAAACCAGTTCCCTACACTGTACTGAGGAGACAAAATCAGGTTGAAACAGTGTAATATTTAATCCCAAATCATGTAATAAAGCATCTTGAAGGTCATGCTTATTGTAAAGGGAGCTGCCTTAGAAGGTAACTAAAAGAGGCATGGTTTTTCTTATCCCATCCTGGAAAACTTTGCATATTTGGAAAATTAATTACTACAAATTAATATTTACAGCGTAAGTCGACATGTAATAGGCAGGGAATTATATATACACTCACCAGCCACTTTATTAGGTACACCATGCTAGTAACGGGTTGGACCCCCTTTTGCCTTCAGAACTGCCTCAATTCTTCGTGGCATAGATTCAACAAGGTGCTGGAAGCATTCCTCAGAGATTTTGGTCCATATTGACATGATGGCATCACACAGTTGCCGCAGATTTGTCGGGTGCACATCCATGATGTGAATCTCCAGTTCCACCACATCCCAAAGATGCTCTATTGGATTGAGATCTGGTGACTGTGGAGGCCATTTGAGTACAGTGAACTCATTGTCACGTTCAAGAAACCAGTCTGAGATGATTCCAGCTTTACGACATGGCGCATTATCCTGCTGAAAGTAGCCATCAGATGTTGGGTACATTGTGGTCATAAAGGGATGGACATGGTCAGCAACAATACTCAGGCTGTGGCATTGCAACAATGCTCAATTGGTACCAAGGGGCCCAAAGAGTGCCAAGAAAATATTCCCCACACCATGACACCACCACCAGCCTGAACCGTTGATACAAGGCAGGATGGATCCATGCTTTCATGTTGTTGACACCAAATTCTGACCCTACCATCCGAATGTCGCAGCAGAAATCGAGACTCATCAGACCAGGCAACGTTTTTCCAATCTTCTACTGTCCAATTTCGATGAGCTTGTGCAAATTGTAGCCTCAGTTTCCTGTTGTTAGCTGAAAGGAGTGGCACCCGGTGTGGTTTTCTGCTGCTGTAGCCCATCTTCCTCAAAGTTCAACGTACTGTGCGTTCAGAGATGCTCTTCTGCCTACCCTGGTTGTAACGGGTGGCGATTTGAGTCACTGTTGCCTTTCTATCAGCTCGAACCAGTCTGCCCATTCTCCTCTGACCTCTGACATCAACAAGGCATTTCTGCCCACAGAATTCTCATTTTACATAGCATGCCCCAACTGGAGATGTACCAGATAAGTATTTTCAGGAAGGGACAGTGTTTTACCCTAGCACTTTGAATGTCCAACCTATAATGTTTGGTAAAAATTAACTGATTTGACCAGTTGGCTGCTCTAAAGAAATATTCTAAGTAAGCGTCCCTGTTTTCAGCCCAGGAGGCTGCCATTGCCATAGTTGAGTGGGCCTTGACAGTCCCCAGGATGCTCAGGTCCTGAGAGGCGTAAGCTTCCCTGATAGTAGTATGAATCCATCTGGCAATAGATGCTTTGAGGCTTTTTTGCCCATTTTTCTTTACCTTGACTGCATTTGGGGTAGCTCCAACTACCCTGCTTGTCTTTGCCAATATATGAATATCCTTGAGGTCACAAAAGGATTGCTTCCTCTCGTTGGCTTTGGCCTCAGGGAACCCCTTTTTCTTATCCACCGCCTTCTCCAGGATTGTGTCCGACTCTGGACCAAACATATATTTCCCCTCAAAGGGTATTCCACACAATTTTGATTTTGATCTAAAGTTCTCACTCCATTGTCAAAGCCAGAACATCTTTTTACAGAGTTAAACCATGCCCTTTCCTTGGAACTAAGTCTGAATCCCTCCAATGAAGTATCAGCAATGAATGCTTTTGCGGCCTTCAGAGTGGAGAAAGTACCTTCTAGTTTCTCCCGTGCTGTAGTGTCCTTAATATAATTTTCCAATTGAGACAGTCAATGGAGGAGGGTAAGAGCCATGGATGCTGTGGCAATGTTAGACTTAAGATTAAACATAGCACACTACCATGTTTTCTTTAGGAGGCTATCAGCTTCTCTGTCTGTTGGATCTTTTAACTGAACTCAAATGGTAGGTCGGTCTTTTTTCTTTTATTGGTGACTTGAATGTCAACCTTAGGGGTAGTATTCCACAAATTTGCTTCCTCGTCATCAAAGGATAGTCTGTTCTTGAATTCTTTGGAAATTGAGATCCTATTCTCAGGTTCCCTCCACTCTTTCAATATTAAAGGGAACATGTCATCAGAAATTGACCTAATTAACCATGATCAGTACGTTGTGACGCAGATTAACACCTTCCAGATCATGTTTCTTGAAAAGAGAGAAACAAAAAGACAACCAGAGAGGACGGCGCCTCGTGTGATAACGTCAGGGTAGTTTGCAGCCAGGTAAGTATTGAAAGGTGCTCACCTGGTGACCACTTGTCGGATTGCAGAAACAAATGTGGGGGTATCGATTACCCTTAGTGGTAAGTTCTTCTAGAGGTTACTTCAGCAGCTTCCCAAGCACTCCAATAACCGGTATCCAACGGAACCATAAGCATATAGGTTTAGGCAGAAGAAAGAATGTGGCGCTGCGAATGGGTGTGCTTGTAACCAAGAGTAAATTACCAAAGCACGGTTTGGTATAAAACTGATTCGTATTTATTGTAAATGATTAAAATAGTTTTGAATCATTGGTAACGCGTTTCAGGATAACCCTTCATCAGACCAATACCATAAAACATGATAACTAAAGACAAAAAATATAAAATAAAATAAAAATATATATACATAAAAAACAATTCAATGATAAAAATAAATATTATTACATTTGGGTGAACCCAAAACTATGTCAAGTATGTACAGAGGTAAAGTGCATATGTATTTTAAATGGAAGTTGATACAGCATGATAGAGAGGTAAAGTGCATAAGTATTTTAAATGGAAGTTGATACAGCATGATTTTAATGAAATAAATAAATAATTATACAAAATGCAGCAGTACACTTAAAAGTGATAAATAGGTGAATACATGTGTACACAAATGTACAGATAGTCAAACATAAAAAAATAGGATAAATAAGTGGATGGATTCTAATTCATATAAATAAATGAATGACCATAACCAGGGAAAGACACTGGGTGGTGGGGAATATATGTGATTAAGCTTATATGTAGGAAATGGGGCCAGGGACTAGGTTACTTCCGTTTTACAGCCAGGTGGATGATGATCGGTGGCTGTAGGCTGCACATGTTTCTTTCAGGGTTCAGTGTGTGGTGGCATCATTTAGAAAATCAACTTTGAAGTGAGATGTAATTTGTTTGTATAAATTATGGAGGTGGAGAGCTCAACATTGAAATCAAGCTCTCCCCACCACTAAATGAAGTACATCTGGTAAGTGATGTATCTGGATGCAGGATCATCAATTACAGTGAAGAGGGCATTTCTGAAGTAAGGAAAACTTGACTTTAGTGTTGAACTCTCCACCTCCTTGACTTAATACAACCAAATTACATCCTACTTCAAAGTTGATTTTCGGGACGATGCCACTGCGCTGGGTCATGAAATAGACATGATCTAGAAGGTGTTCAACTGCTTGATGACATGCTGGTATTGATTTATTAGGTCAATTTCTTCTGACAGATTCTTTTGAATTCCTTCAGGGTACTATTGATTGAAATTGTTCTCTTCTTTTTTGCTTTCAAAAGACCGAAGAGCTCATTCTGTGTTTGTGTCTCTTCAACTTCTTCTATTTTGACGGTATTTCTTACTGCTTTTACGAGAGGTTCTAAATCCTCAGAAGTGAGTAGATATCTTGACTCCACACTGGTTGCCAAGACCGAAGGAGATAGATCTAAATCCACAGACTCTTTATGTGCGGTTTCTTCAGAACCTGCTTCTGACTCTGAAAAGGACTTGACAACCTTTTGTCTTTTTTGGGGTGGTTCCTGCGGAACAAATGCAGCTATGGAAGATGCCACTGAAGACTGAACTTGGTCCCTGATAAAGCCAAGTATTTCATCCACAATTAATGTCCTCTCATCTCTAAGAAGGTTGTGGATGCAATCTTTTGCAGACAGGCTTTTATAATCATTCTGTAGTGGAGGAGATCTAGAGGAGATGAGGAGAGATCTTCTATCTACAACCTGCTCTGTGTAGGGTATTTAACCTCTCCTCTCCTGTACCCACAGAGGTCAAGGGTCATCCTCTAGTTGGGGCTGTCATGGGAGACACTAAGGAAAAAACAAATATATAAATCATAAGATAAGAATTGGGTTAATTAGGGTTAAATATTATTGCCAATGTCGAACATGGGTGTCATCGTTGATGGTGGGTGGGTTGAGGCAGCACCAAACGTCTTGCTGCACATTGTGGTTTGGCTCATCACTACTTGACACTTAAACCTAAAATGATTAAATCAAGAAGCATAGAATTTTATCAGACAATGCAGCTTCTGCTTTGTCAAATATGCAATCATTTTAGTTGACATTATGACCACAAAACCTCAGGTAAGAATGCTGTAGATGAAAACAACATGAATATATCAGCAAGGGTTGAGAACATGGATGAATTTACAGTGTAAATAGTTTTTAGGTTGCTGATTTGATGAAAGCCTTACAGGATACTATTTTTGTTATTATAAATCCGACTAAAACCAAGAAAAGAGTCATTTTACTGTATCGATATGTGTAATATGTGGCTTCTCGCAGGGAAATATCCTTTGAAGTCTTGTCAGAAAAAAAAAATAACTGTGATAGATTCTGTTCAGCGGATATGGTTTGATGAAAGCCAACGCACTGCTTGATCAAAGCTGCATTTCATGTTAAAAAGGAACATTTTCAGGCATCCATTCCGCCTTTTGGCCCCTACTCAATATACTGTGAAATTGATTCACTGTACAGAGGAAATTTGGAGATTCATTCATTTGAATAAACCTGACCTTGTTATAGAGAATGGCTCTTTAAAAAGCATCAATATAGTGTTTTCTTTTAAAGAAATACATGTATTGATTATTCAATTCTTGGACAAGCATGTAGGTGATGGAAAGAGGCAGAGTCAGCTCACCTTGAGACCATATGGCAGGGTCAGAAGTGTTGAAGTATGGGCAACTTAGTCCCAAGTCCACAAAATAGAGATAGATATACGTCCAGCTTCATACAACAATCCAGAGATATTTATAAAATGTAGAAATTTATTTCATCGTGTTAAAAATAAACAAAGGCATGCTAGCACATGGAAAATGTAGACATCACAGCTTTATTTGCCTACGCATTTCAGAAAATATTCCTTCA
Organism: Engystomops pustulosus; assembly: GCA_019512145.1. Lineage (NCBI taxonomy): Eukaryota > Metazoa > Chordata > Amphibia > Anura > Leptodactylidae > Engystomops > Engystomops pustulosus. The sequence goes on along the minus strand of CM033651.1, from coordinate 30,821,331 downwards.
CCAAGGCATGGCGTGAGACACGAACAGGGGATTTTTAAATAGCCCGCTACTAGCGGTCATGTGATCACACTAAGGCTATATTCACACTGCCGTTGCCCGCCCGTACCGTACCGTAGTGGGCAATGGCAGTGTACGGGGAGAGGAGGAGGAGGTGAGCGCAGCTCACCCCGCCCCTCTCCATAGGAAGTAATGGCGCACGGCGCCGTATTACGGTAAAAGATAGGACAGGTCCTATCTTTTTCCGGGTACGGAGCGGTACGGTGCCGCACGTGTGCTGCACCGTACCGCTCCCATAGGGCGCCGTGAGCCCATTGCCGTCTATGGAGGATGTATATCGGCCGTATATACATCGGCCGTATATATACGTCCTCCATACGTTAGTGTGAATGTAGCCTAAGGGAAAACATCTTATGTTTAAAACTTATGACATATATTACATATAACAAACAAATTTCAATTACAATGTAATACATCAGGAGAGTCTCTATGAACACTACAAAAATATATGCTATTTAAATTGATATATCATATCATGTCTTTTATTTAAACCCTAAGGAAATCTTGTTTTTAATGAAAATATCCAAAAGCTTTCTCTGTTCATGTTTTCACTTGTGATCCCACCCACGTATAGGTTTACTCACTTTCTCTAATGCTGTAACCGCAAGATCTGAACAATCCCCTTTATGTGTTAAAGATATACAAGAAGTATTCAGCTCACCCTTGTGAGGTGCCGATGCACAGACAAGCTGAGCTGATTCAGTACATGAAAATCCAGGAAGAAATGAAGATCCAGGAAAAGGTGCTTCGATAAAACTTGAATTTATTTCATCTCTTTAAAAACAGGGGTAATTAAACAGGTACCATAGTCCAAGGTCTGACGTGTTTTGAACTACATGGAGTTCTTAATCATAGTCTAAACACAGGAAACACATAATTTCATTATAAAGCTATAACTAGCGGAAGTAGACGACAAACGAGTCACCAATTATGTGTTTCCTGTGTTTAGACTATGATTAGGAACTCCATGGCGTTTGAAACCTTGCACAATGGTACCTGTTTTATTACCCCTGTTTTTAAAGAGATGAAATAAATTCTAATTTTATCTAAGCACCTTTCCTTTAAACCTGCCTGGTTGCTGGATCTTCGTTTTTTCCCTTTATGTGTTAGTCTAAAATGTCTTGATGCCATGAAGATGTTCAGAGCCTGCAGATTTTTTGCATCTGAAAGATGCAATCTTATGCATACTTTTAAGGCACACGTCGTGCACCCCACATACTGCACATTACATTTTTTACTTGTGATACAATAAACAACAAAAGAACTTTTGCAGTTAATATAACTGCGTACATTGAAAATTTGTTGAGTGGTGGAACCCCGCTGCAACAAGACCATCCTGCTTTGCGGCGGGTGTCGGCTAGTACCTTCTACTGCGGTGGTCCAGAGGGTCCACAGACTCACAGCCCTGACATTGCGTCTACAGAACTCTCAAGTGATTAGCGTCTTTCTTCATCACTTTGCCAGGAGGAGGTTCCCAGACAGCTGATTTAATAACCTAAATAATACAAAAAGGTGATTTTACACTGTATAATGCCACTTTTCTATATATCGATTTTTTTTTGCATACACCCTTGTTTGAAGCACGCTTGTAGATGATCATGAAGACCATGAGATGATCTTCATGTATCACTATTATGTATTTCTGTCACTGACATGCTAAATGCTTAATCAATGACGTCACTATGTTGTGATTTTATATATCTGGATGTAACACCTTACACAATGCTTGACAAAGGCTGAGATTACAGCTAAAACATTGCAGAAGGTGGAATAAAACACCATTGTTTCACTATATTGGAGTGCTGCCATTTTTTCTCTAGATGTTAATGTGGTCTTTTTGATGAGAGTGCAGGGTAGCATCCATTGTTTTCTATTTAAACAAAGGACTGTGCTGCTGTTTTTTTACCTTTTAGCTAGCTAGATAGATACAAACATACATAGATACAAAGATAGAAAAGCGAGATCGATAGGTAGGTAAAAATTAGACATCTATAGATGGCAACTATTGATAATCAGATAATCAGACAAAAGTCCACAGCAGCAAAATGCAAAAAAATCCCAAACAAAGAGAGTTTGCAACACCTCAAACCCCAGGCAGGGAGTTTCAATAATATATAGGAAAAATGAGACAGCAGATGCCAGTCCATTAGATGAAACAAAATGTGATGAGTTTATTCTATGGCGCATTTTTGTTTCATCCAATGGACTGGTATCTGCTGTCTCATTTTTCCTATATATACTCTGTTTCCCTGAAAATGAGACAGCGGGGCTTGTTTACTAAGGGTCCCGCGGCTGCATTTCCATTGGGTTTCCCAATATTTCGGGGATCTCGCTGGGGATTGTGTCACATGCGATCACTTTGTGTCACAATCGCGCCGGCTTTCACGCAACACAAATAGGGGGGCGGGCCGTCAGACGATCCAACGGATTTAAACTACGCGTGGGATTTAACAATTCAATTTGTATGGCAAGACACGCACTCATATACACCGGGAGGAAGAAGGTGAGCACCAGCGACCTGATCAAGGAAGCGACACATGCAGGAAATTGGGTGCACGATCTTCATGAATCGTGGCAGATGGGCAATACGGCGGACAATGCACAGCAGGGATCGTGCAGGGACCAGGTCAGTAAATGTGCCCCAGTGCTACTGAACAGCTGCTAGGTCTTATTTTCAGGGGATGTCTTATATGTCCATGAAAAGTAATTCACATTTATTGTTGGACAAAAAAATCTACTTCTCTAGCATTCTTATAACTCGCCAAACTTATTTCATGCTGAATTTCTTGTGACTCTATTTCTTTTGGAATCCTTGGCCCCAATCTCTCATGTTTAGCAATAGCACTTTCCTTAAATGATCCCCTTCTTGTCAGCACTTCTTGTCCGGGTAGCTGCTTGTATCACATTTGCAGCACAATAGCCAGATTTTATCCCACGATTTCTTCCCGCATGTCAAAACCTCTTGTGGTATCTACATGATCTACTAATACTAATGTACAACATAGGGGGAGATGCTGCAATGACGGCCGCCATTTCTATGCTTGAACAATTCTACTAGGTCTTATTTTCGGGGGATGTCCTATTTTAGGGAAAACAGGGTAGATAGATAGAATATAGAACAATATCTTGAAGGTGAAACCAATAGTGTAACCAACAATGTCATCCATTTTGGTCAGTTTTGTTACTGTTTATTTACCATCTGTTATCTTTCTGTAAATAAACAAAAGTCTTGAACTTAGCCTAAATCTGTAACCGTTTTAGACCATCAAATCTAACTTTAAGAAACTGGTAGTAAATTTGCCTTATAAGCATTGTTTTCCATAGAAACCTTGGATACCATTTAAATGGAAAATTCAGGTTTTTCTGAAAGCATTGACACATAACAGCGAATAAGAACATTTGTAAGGCAGAAATCTACAGCATGTCAGACAATTCTCTCAGCATTCAAGCATCTCCTAATAGTACATACCTATCAAGACCCATAGGCGAAAAGCAGATGAAAAAATATAGTGGCAATTACACAACACATATGTTCAAAGGATTAGGAAAGCCTACAGCATTTTGATTTTCAGTTGGCAAGTCCTGCTTTTGACTAGATCACCTTGTTAAGTGATAAAAAGTGACAGGCTGCATCTTATCTCATTGGCTGGTGACTTTAAAAACAGGGAGAAATAGAGCAAGTGTAGAATAGATAATGAGGACAGAATGCTGAGGATTTGATAGCAATGGAAACTGACTGAATTCTAATATTTCTGTGAATACGTCTCATCTTCTCCCACTACCTTCTGCAAAGGGTTGTTCGCTTGATGACTAAATGCTTATCAGATGCTGCTCGCTCCGTCACATCTGGATATACAAAATACATCCTAGCTTCTTGCGGCAGTCAGACAGTTGAAAGTTCAGCAGGCATAGCCTGACTCTGTGGTAGATCTGATATTAATAATAGTGTACGTGAATTGTACAGTCATAGACCTTTAGACTTTAGTAATAGCGGCTGCGGGATTTTCAAACAGCATGCTACTTGAAAGTTTCACTGTCATTTATAAAGTGGCTGCACTGCACTTAAAGCTTTGTCAAATAATTATCATTTAAAGATAGATTTGTGAATTTCTTTTAAAAGTCGCAAATTTAGGGGCAAATCTACATGAGTCCACCAGGGATATTGGAAATTTAGGAACAAATCCGCTAGAAAATAAAACTTTAGCAGCTCTTTCCAGGAAAACTATCCGATAATGTAATCATGTTTCCTATACCAGGAATATATGCCCCAGAATCTGTAAAGTGCTACGGAATTTTATGGCGCCATAAAAAGATGATGATTATTATTATTACTATACAAGACAATAGTTTTAAAGGTTGACAAGCAATGGCTGTAATTAGAGATGGGCGAATCGATTTTAACCATTCTAAATTTGTTTAGAATTTCAGGAAAACTTTGATACTGCACGATTCCGAAGTTTACAGTGATTAGTGGGAACAAATTTTGAATTTTGTTTTTTATATTTTTTTTTAATTATTATTTTTTTAAAATTTTTTAAATTTTTTGCCCCTTTAGCAAAATGGCAGCGAGCACAATGTGTTGCTTGGGGCAGAGAACTTTGCGAAGATGAAAGGAACATGGTGGTAGTGTTCCTCACTGTATGGGGGTAGTGTTCCTCACTGTATGGGGTTAGTGTTTGTTCACTGTATGGCGGTAGTGCCCCTAACTATATGGGGGTACTATTCCTCACTGTATGGGGGTATTGTCCCTCACTGTAGGGGGGTAGTGTCCCTTACTACATGGCGGTAGTGTTCCTCACTGTATGGGGGTAGTGTCCCTCACTGTATGTCAGGAGTGTCCCTCACTGTGTGGCGGTAGTGGCCCTGACTGTATGGCGGTAATATTCCTCACTGTATGGCGGTAGTGTTCCTCACTGTATAGCTGTATTCTACACTGTATGGAGGTAGTGTTCCTCACTGTATGGTGGTAGTATTCCTCACTGTATGGTGTTAGTATCCCTCACTGTATGGCGGTAGTGTTCCTCACTTTACGGGGGTAGTGTTCCTCACTGTATGGGGCCAGGGATACCAAATTTGTGTAGGTTTTATAATGTTTCCATACATTTACAAAAATTAAATCCTCCTGTACAAAAAAAAATATATATAGATATTTAGCCATCTTCTGGCGCTAATAACTTTTTTATACTTTTTTTTTAGAAATATTCTTTAAACAAAATATAAAATACAAAATAATAAATAATAAAATTCCTCACTGTATGGGGGTAGTGTCCCTCACTGTATGTCAGGAGTGTCCCTCACTGTATGGCGGTAATATTCCTCACTGTATGGCGGTAGTGTCCCTCACTGTATGGCGGTAGTGTCCCTCACTGTATGGCGGTAGTGTCCCTCACTGTATGGCGGTAGTATTCCTCACTGTATGGCGGTAGTGTTCCTCACTGTATGGTGGTAGTATTCCTCACAGTATGGTGTTAGTATCCCTCACTGTATGGCGGTAGTGTTCCTCACTTTACAGGGGTAGTTTTCCTCACTGTATGGCGCCAGGGATACCAAATTTGTGTAGTTTTTATAATGTTTCCATACATTTACAAAAATTAAATCCTCCTGTACAAAAAAAAATATATATAGACATTTAGCCATCTTCTGGCGCTAATAACTTTTTTTATACTTTTTTTTTGAGAAATATTCTTTAAACAAAATATAAAATACAAAATACAAGAGGATAATATTTGTAATTACCGTAACAACAATAAACGCGACGGATATATACATTTCATAACCATTTCACTAAATATATTAGCCTTCATTAACAATTTAACGTCTTGCGAGATACCATATAGCAGTGGTGGCGATCCTATGGCACGGGTGCCAGAGGTGGCATTCAGAGCCCTTTCTGTGGGCACCCGGGCCATCGCCCCAGCTTACCAGACAGGACTCGAAGAATCTTCCTGCAGTTCCAAGCAACTTAAAAGATGCTGCTTTCAGTCATATTTTGATACTTACTTCACTACTTAGGACTGTAGGAAGAGGGAGAATAAATAGACAGGGACGAATTATCTTGGAGGTCCTCCTGCTGGCCCCTACAGGTCTATAGAGGGACACTGGAAAGAAGCTAAAATGATGGAAATTTTCCATCTTTCTACTTTGTTGCTGTCCTCCGGAGGCCAATATGATTGTTGAAGAACAGGGAGCAGTAAATTACTGCTTTAATTTTTGGTTGGCACCTCGCAATAAATAAGGGTGGTTTTGGGTTTTTTTTCGGGCACTTGGCCGCTAAAAGGTTCGCTATCACTACCATATAGTGTATAATTTATTCCCATTTACCCTAACTCACCCCTCCCCCCCTCTAGTGGCTGGTGATCATGTAAACTATATATATATAGATTCAGTTGTTACTATCAATGGGTCTAGAACCATCAAACCATATTTTACGTAGTCTGTCTATATCCTAACCTTGCTTCATCTCGTAGCATTCCCCCATAATCATACTATCCATCTTTCTCTTCCATGACTAAATCTTGAGCTCTATCGTATTTTCCAATTATACAATATGACCTTCTTTGCCATCAAGAGACCTTTCATGGAATAAAGTATAATTTCAGCTGACCCCTTCACACCATTTTTATGCCCAGAATGCAGATCTTAAAATCATATGGTATAGTGAAATCATTCAATTACTCCCTCGCAATATCGGGTCAATTTTGGACATTTGGGACACTTCTCCTCTTTCTTTATTTTATGGAACTTATTTAATACTCTAGGGCAATGGTGGCGAACCCTTGGCACGGGTGCCATAGGTGGCACTCAGAGCCCTTCCTGTGGGCACCCAAGCCTTCACCCCCAACACAGAGTTTGCCAGACAGGACTCAAGGCTTCCTCCTGTGATAGAGGAGGAGCTAGAAGGTGTGGATAGAGATGGATTTTCATTGGAGCTCATGCTCTGAAATTTGGTTTGTAGCTTCCCTGCAGGGTCCCCTGAAGAGAGAGGATCAGGGGACCCTGCAGGGAAGCTACAAACCAAATTTCTCCATCATCTTTCTATTGTATTGGTGAATTCAGGAGACCAATACGATTAAAACCTGCGGTACAGCAAGAAGCAATTAGTTACTGCTTAAATTGTCAGGTTGGCACTTTGCGAAATATATGTGGGTTTGGTTGTAGCTTGGGCACTCAGTCTCCAAAAGGTTCGCCATCACTGCTCTAGGGGTATAGAACACTCTATGGAGCAAGAAAATTTGGGATACTAAGAGAAATTACTTGTTGCTCGTTTAATAATTTTTAATGCATCTACCCATTCATCCATAGATAGTTCTACTACTTCCCTCTTCCATGTTTCATAGGAATATAATGCTGGGGGAGCCTTTTCTTCACATAAAGCCTTATATATTTTTACCATTAATCCCTTTGGTGCCAACTTGGAACTAAGAGATTTTAGGAGGGGATGCTGCTCTTCCCTATACTCACCACTAGCTAAGATAGATCCAAATGCATATCTCAGTTGGGCATATAATAACCAATCCTTACTACTCAAAATTCAGTAATAATTCATCCAAGGGTTTCAACCCATGCACATAAAAAAATACCTTTCTCATGCCAAAATGTGTATCCCTCAATAGGTGCCAAAGTCCAATCCCCATCTCACTATAAAGGTGTAAGTTACGTTTGGAAAATATTTCCACTCCAGTTCTATTTGTACCTTATTCCCAAGTTCATTGCATCAGTTTAAATAAAGTGAAATTAATTTAAATTCCTCCCTAACCATTACCCTTGACTCGAGCAGACTCCGAACCCCAAGCCCTTTCAAGTGATTATATCTTTTCCCCAATGTGTGATAAATATTGTCTATATTGCAATCCCTTATATTTTGCAATTGTGTTGCCAAAAAGTATTTGCTAAAATTGGGAGGCCTAAGCCAATTTCTTCCACCGGTGCATACAATTTTTTTTATACTTATCCGTGCACTTTTTCCTCCCCATATTAACTCTCTTATTGTGACATCTAATAATTTAAAGCAGCCTTTGGGTATTATCACTGGACAATTTTGAAAAAGAAAAGGAATTTTTTGGCAAAAATATCATTTTGCATAATACAACTCTTGGGGCTACAGACAAATTTAATTTCTTCCAGATATCAACTTTTAATCTCAACTTTCGTAGTAAAGTCATAACATTCAAATCTGTATAATCTGCAACATCCTGCAGCCCTCCGCTTTACATGGAGACTGGATATTTCACCATGTATTCTTAATGGTATTACAGACCGATTTCCCCGCCATGAACCCAGACTGATCCTTATGTATTACTGCGGGGATTACCCTCATTAATCTTTTTGCCAAAATCTTGACCAATAGTTTATAATCTGAGCAAGGAAATCAGCCTATAAGCCTCCATATCATATTATCATAGTATCATAGTATCATAGTATATAAGGCTGGAAGGAGACACAAGTCCATCTAGTCCAACCTTCAAGAATTAAATAAATGTTTTATCCCCATAACCCGTGATATTTTTTCTCTCCAGAAAGTCATCCAGGCCTCTCTTGAACATGTACATAGAGTCGGCCATAACAACCTCCTGCGGCAGAGAGTTCCACAGTCTCACTGCTCTTACAGTAAAGAACCTTTGTCTATGGTGATGGTAGAATCGCCTCTCCTCTAGGCGTAGAGGATGCCCCCTTGTCCTGGTCACAGGCCTAGGTATAAAAAGATCTTTGGAGAGATCCTTGTACTGTCCGTTCAGGTATTTGTACATTGTAATGAGGTCTCCCCTCAGTCGTCTTTTTTCTAAACTGAATAATCCCAAATTTTGTAATGAGTCATTGTATTCTAGTCCCCCCATTCCCCTAATAATCCTGGTTGCTCTCCTCTGCACCCGTTCCAGCTCTACTATATCCTTTTTATACACTGGTGCCCAAAACTGTACACAATATTCCATGTGTGGTCTGACCAGGGATTTGTATAAGGGCAGAACTATGTCTTTATCATGAGAATCTATTCCTCTCTTGATACATCCCATTATTTTACTTTCTTTAGCAGCAGCCGCCTGGCTCTGGTCACTAAAATTAAGTTTACCATCCACCAATACCCCCAAATCCTTTTCAGCTTCAGTTTTACTAAGTAATTGACCGTTTAGAACATAATTATACTTTTTGTTTCCATGGCCCAAGTGCCTCCTGGTGATCTTTCCCCTCCTTTAATGAGGGCCTCCCTCATTGAAGCTGGCAATTCTCCCTTGATGAGTGAAAAGTTGTATACCTCAAGTTGTATCCCGTCCGACCCCACTGCCTTCCCCCTTGTATGGCCTCTCTCATTTCCTCCATCGTTATTGGGCTTTCTAATGTTAGGGCTTCTTCTATAGGGATTTTAGGAGTACAAGTTCCTTCTAACATTTCTGCGATTTAATCCTTGCTCACGCCTAGCTCCGATGTAAATACCCTTTTGAAATAATCCACAAATTCCTTTGTGATTCCTTCTTGCAAAGTGATCAACACATATTTTTGGCTCTAATCCCTCCAATCTCATTTTTGGATCTTTGGTTCTTAACAAGTGAACCTAGTTTTTTCATTGAGGTGAACTGTCCCATTATATTTTTCTGGGCCTGCAGTTTGGCAGATAGCAACTCTCTCTCGATGCGCACTGATTTCAAACATTCCTGGGCATTGACTGATAATTTAATGTTTTCCTCCGTAGGGTTAAGCAGGAAGGATTTTTCCAATTCAATTACCGTATATACTCGAGTATAAGCCGACCCGAATATAAGCCGAGACCCCTAATTTTAACACCAAAAACTGGGAAAACCTATTGACTCGAATATAAGCCGAGGGTGTAGTATACAGCCAGCCCCAAGTGGTATACAGCCTGCCCTCTAATGTATACAGCCACCTTGCCCCTTCATGTATACAGCCAGACTGCCCCTTCATGTATACAGCCAGCCTGCCCCTTCATGTATACAGCCAGCCTGCCCCTCATGTATACAGCCAGCCTGCCCCTCATGCATACAGCCAGCCTTCCCCCCTGTATGTCGAGCACATTAAAAAAATAAACTTAATTCTCACCTTCCGGCGATACTCACCCCCGGTCCTCGGCGGTGGCTCTCAATCCCCAGCAGCGGCTTCTGTCTTCTTTCTTCTCTTGCCAGCGGAGTCGCATCCATGCGATCTCCCCGCTGGCGCTCACTATGACACCGCTGATGACGTCACACCGCCGCATCATAGTGAGCGCCGGCGGGGAGATCACATGGACGCGACTCTGCCAGCAAAAGAAGAAAGAAGACAGCCGCCGCCGGGGATCGAGAGCCACCGCTGAGGATCGGAAGCCGGCGCCAAGGATCATGGGTGAGCATCGTCGGAAGGTGAGAACTAAGTTTATTTATTTAATGTGCTGAACTTCGGGAGCCGCCGCCGGGTATCGGGAGCCGCCGCTGGGTATTGACACTTACCCCTGAGGAAGTCAACTAGTCCAGGTATCGACACGCGTGGGGTCTACCTTACTCCCTCCTTCCCCCTCATCTGGCAGCCCCTGCAACCTGCTCGCATTGACCTTCACTCTACAACTTAGGGACCACTTTGGGTATTGTATGACCAGGTTCAGGGACAACTTTATTCATGCACTTTTTCTGCACAGGCCACTTTATGTACGTTGTTTACTGATTGTTTATACATGAATTACTATTGTGTACTGTACCTGTGTGCGGATACTAGACTGACCAACTTGGGATAGGGAGTATTTCGGCATCACACACCCGTAGTTGTAGTTGTATACATCCGTGGGATGTATTTTTTAAGTGTTTTTAAACTTTTGATTGTCCTGTATGTATAGTTATTTCATGAATTAATAAACTTTGTTATTGTCATATCCTGTATACGCATCCACCTTTGTCTTTGTTGTGGTTACATATTGTCCATTGGGATGCATGGATATCATCATGCATAATATTATGTAGGTAGTGCCCGCTCACCTCTTTGTTTCATGGGTATCAGGAGCCACCGCTGGTGAAGCTGGGCACCTGAGGGTGAGTATAATTTTTTTATTTGACTTGTGTATAAGCCGAGGTGAGGTTTTATACTCGGCTTATACACGAGTATATACGGTACTCTCTTTTTAACATCTTGCAATTGTGCATTGCCTCTTCTCTTATATCGTGCCATGTTTCCTTGCACCGCCCCTCTAAGATAAGCCTTGAATGCATCCCATACAACTCTTACATCCTGTGTGTCCCCACAATTTTCCAAAAATAACTTAATATCTTCTTTTAGCATGTTCTTCTCTTTAATCAAATTAAACATAAACAGATTAATTTTATAGAAAATTATTCCCGAATCAGCCCTAGAGTCAGAGTAAAGCACATTGGGATATGATCTGATAATCCTCTTGCACCCATAGAGATTTTTTTCAATTATGAAGCATCCCCTCTTATTAGCTAGAATAAGATCTATTCTAGAAAAGATGTTATATGTTTTGGAATAACAGGTACAACCTGGCCTGCAGGGAAACCTCATTCTCCACACATTCAGTAATCCAATTTCTTCCAACAGTCTACCAAACGTTGTTGCTCCTTTCGTATTCCGTGCAACACCAACCCTTGCTCAATCTAAGCCTTCATCTATCACACGGTTAAAGTTCCCCATCCATGTAACCAGGAGATTATCATATTTATTTACCTTATTCCATATATCCAGCATCACCTTCCCTGGGGTTGATGGAGGAAGATAGCCACCAATACCACTTCAAGTTCATTCAGCACGCAATGCAGGGTAACAAACCTACTAAATGGGTCTTACTCTACCGCAATCTCTTGATTTGTGACCAGCCTATTAATCATCAAGCTAACACCACTTCCATAAGCCGTATAGATAGAGTGGTAGTGATGGGATAACCACGGTTTTACAGTCTTACCACAAGACTCTTTTAGGAGATGGGTCTCCTGAAGGCATATCAGGTCAGGTTGAACGTTTTTATACTTTGGTGTACGGAGCAGTGGGTGGTGTAATTTTTTGCGACTTTTGATGAAGTTTTCATTGCTATCATTTTAAAGACTTGACAACCTTTTGATCACTTTTTATTGAATTTTTTATATTTTTCAAAATGGCAAAAAAGTGCCATTTTCGGCTTTGGGCGCTATTTTTCGTTTCGGGGTTAAAACGCAGTGAATAAACGTTTTTATATTTTGATAGATCAGCATTTTCAGGCATGGTGATAGCTAATGTGTTTATGATTTTTACTGTTTATTTTTATATCAGTTCTAGGGAAAGGGGGGTTATTTTATTATAATTTTTTAAAACATTTTTTTATTTTTACTATTTTTCAGACTCCCTAGGGAACTTTAACCCTAGGTTGTCTGATCGATCCTATCATATACTGACATACTATATTATGGCAGTATATGGGGATTTCCCTCATTCATTAGAATGTGCTGATCGCACATAGTAATGAAGGGGTTAAACTGAGGCAGCCTCGGGTCTTCAGAAGACCTGAGGCTGTCATGGCGAACAATCGCCGCTCCCTGATGACGTCACGGGGAACGACGATCCTGGGCAAGATGGCGGCGCCCATGCGCCACCTGCTGCTGGTGATCTGCGAGTTAACACCAACGATCGGTGCTAGCACCAACCGCTGGTATTATCGGTAAGCCTTTGCTGCAATAAGCAGCAAAGACTTACCGGCTATGGAGAGGCCTCAGCCCATGAGCCCTCTCCATGCACCACACCCTGCATGTGATGTACTGTACTGTTACGTCACATGCTATGATTCGATTCGATTTGGTTGGAATCAAATTTTCTCTGAAATTTACGTGAACTGGGTCGATTCGAATTTACAAAAATTCACCCATCTCTAGCTGTAATGTCAAGGTCCCAGGGTTGTGTTCCTTTTGGGAAATAAATCCATTTCACAATTAAGTCCATATTTTACAGAACTTTACAGAGTGGACTAACTATTCACTCAATAAATGTTTTGCAGCAATTGATCTGCTGTTGATTCATAAAAGCTTCTTCAAATTTGTCTAAACATTTGTTTCGGGTCCAATATTATGTCTACAATTGTAGATATTTTGTTACTTTCACTCATTTTAATGTGATTATGAAAAATGCTTCTAAAAAAAATGCCTGCATCAAAAAAGATTTGATTTCGTGCTGGAAAAATACCAGAACTAATTTTAAAAAAAAAACCTAAAAGGAATGGTCTTCTTTGCAGGATGTCGATTTATACTGCAACTAATCTGCATATAACATGAGAATAAAGCAGAGAGTGCTTACTGCAAAAAGCACTGAGTAAGAAAGGTTAATAGTCTGTGAAGACAGCTAACAGAGGAGCTAGGATAGCCCTTTTTGCTCATTAACATAATTTAAAAAGTTGATTTTAGACGGAACAATTACCACAGCCTTTAACCCCTTACCGACGCATGCCGTAATAGTAGGGCGCGCATTGTGTGATAGTGCATGGAGAGGGCTTACGTGCTAAGCCCTCTCCATAGCTGGTCAGTATATGAGACTGTAGGCTGCCATGGCAACCAATCAGTGCCCTCCAATGAATGAATTGAGTTTTCACACACAATCCATTATATCATATTGATGGGGGGATCCTGTTTAATATGACACAAGAATTGTGTTTCTAGGTGTCAATGCTCAGCAGATAAAGCCATTTGAAGCTGGCCACTGTCATATAATTATGCTTTCTGCACGGGGTATGTGCATATAGGACGCATATATCCGTATGGCAGTCGTGAAGTGGTTAAACTTTTTAGAGATTTTGGTTGACCTTTCAGACAAAAGTCTCAGAAAAAAAAGCAACAGGCTCACCTGCCTCATTTATCAACCAAGATAAATCAAGTAAGCCCTACCAAAAAAAAAAAAAACACACACAACATTAACCTCTTAACGCTCAGTGTAAGATATATTGGACAATGAAAGCTGTAGCTTCGCACTCGGCGTCTGAAATATTGTTTGTTCAGCTCGAAATTCAGAGCTGGGATAGCACAGGTATATTAACAACTGACACTCCAGTGTAACACCAGCGGTTGGAGTAGCTCCAATCACAGGTGTTTAACCTGTTAAATGCCAACTGTTTGAGATGGGATCTTAAAAACATGGGGCCACATTTACTTACCTGTCCTGTCGCAATCCCCAAAAGTGCTTTATCCAACCAAAATGCACTCTGCCGCGATTCACGAAGATTGGGAGCCCGATATCCTGCATCTGTTGCTTCCCTGCTCAGGTCTGATGGAGTTCACCTTCTTCTTCCTGGTGCATGTAAGTGCATTGTCTTGCGATGTAAATTGAATCTTAAATCCCATGCTCAGTCCGAATCAGTTGCATCGTCCGACGTCCCACTCCATAGTTTCTGTCGCATGAAAGCCCATCGCGTGCAACATAATCCCCAATTAAATACCTGTCACAGCAAATCCCGAAAACTTTGAAAATTCAATGAAAGTGTGATCTGCGGACCCTTAGTAAATAAGCCCCATAGTGTCAGCATGTGCATAGGCTGACAGAGCTAATACCCTACAATACATCAGTATTACATGGTATTATAATTGACAAGCAACCACATGATTGCTTATTCATGTCCCAAGGTAGAACTAGTAAAAAATAAAAAAAAAATCTTAAATAAGCCCCATTAACATATAAAGAGAAATATGTCATTAAAAAAAGTCATAAATAACATTTATCACTTACGGTAAATAAAATCACCGCATCCATAACAACCCGTTGAATTAAAAAAACTTTTATTGTACCCACACGATAAGCACCATAAAAAAAACACCAAAAATCACCAAATTTTACCTATTTCAGCCCCAAAAAATGCAATAAATAGTGATTAAAAAAATATCTACTCCAGAATGATACTGGTAGAAAGAATAACATGTCCTGCAAAAAACAAGCCATTAACCAGCTCCATAATAATAAAGTAATAAAATTGCATGGTATACCCATAATTGTATTGACCCATATAATAAAGATAAGATGTTTATATATACGGGGAACACCAAAAAACAAAAAGTAAAAAATCCATCACAGAATTGTTGCTTTTCTACTCCTTCATCCCCCTTCGTTCCACCACAGGCTCCACTGCCACCCGCGCCAGAACCTAAGGTTCCCCTCCCTGACTTGTTTTTTGGTGACCTTAAGAAATTTTTTTCATTTCGGAAGGGCTGTAAACTTTATTTTTCTTTACGCCCTCGCTCATCGGGCACAGAGACACAAAGGGTGGGAGTGGTTATTTCCCTTTTGCGCGGGGATCTGCAAAATTGGGCCTTTTCTCTCCCACCCGACTCTCCATCCCGTTCTTCTCTTCGCTTTTTTTTCTGCTTTAGGCCAGATTTATGACGAACCTGACCGCCGAGCACTTGCATTTTCCCACCTTAGTTCTCTGTGTCAGGGAAAACGGACAGCAGAAGATTATTGTGCCCAATTCAGACAGTATGTCACTAACTCGCAATGGAACGACTGTGCCTTGAAAGACCAATTTATGTCCTGACTATCAGACCGAGAACCGGACTAAGTCCTAGCTTAAGCCAAGCCTGAAACATTAGATTAGAAGCTATAACTGGTCATTCGAGTTGATCGTCACTACAGCAGTAGTCGGGGGGACTGCTTGGGAGCTCAGGTACTCCCAGTTGTGTCTAGAATGTATTTACCTTGTACGGTTAAGCTTCAATCTGTTTCCTGTACAGCTAATTTTATAGATTATAATTTTGTCTCTCAGTTGTCTCTGTCATTGATTCCGTTGTCCACTCCTATCCAGATTTTGGGTGCGGATTTGACCGCTCTACTGGCAGGGTTGATTAAATTACGAACCGCACAGATAAAGCATATGGTAGGAGCTATGCATGAAGAATGGTGTTCTTTCCTAGTTATGGAAAATTTGTCTGAAATTTGGTTTACCCTGGCTCCCAGTCCATAAACCAGTAATTAATTGAGAATTTCATTATGTACAGTAGTGGCAGAGGGTCAGATTTCCTTATTCATTTCCGTCCGGCTGAGATGAACATCAAGGCTGACGCCCTCTCTCGTGCCTCGGATGTCATTGGAGAAGAACTGGCTTCTTAGGCATGTCATCCCGCCTGAGCGACTGGTAGATGCCGCGCCTGTGGATCTTCGTCAACTACCTCCTGGCAAGACCTACGTATCACCTGCTCTACAGAGGAAGATTCTGAATTGGCATCATTGCTCACATGTGGCTGGGCATCTTGGGGTGCCCTCTGTCACCCTCTGTCACCCTCATTTCCTGATTCTACTGGTGGCCAGATCTGGCCAAGGATGTTCGGGACTTTGTGGGTTCCTGTGCTTACTGGGCCCGAAATAAGCATGCTGGCCTTCTTCTGCCATTGCCGATGCCCAGCTGTCCATGCACTTATGTGGACATGACTTCATCACCTTCATGAGGCAATACCGTCATCTGGGTGGTGAATGACCATTTTCGAAGATGTCCCATTTTGTTCCTCTGCCAGGTTTGCCATTTGCTCGACATCTTGCCAGCCAGTTCTTCCATCACATCTTCTGACTCCATGGATTTCCCCAGCACATCATCTTTGACCATGGGGTTCAGTTTGTCTCTAAATTCTGGCGTTCTCTCTGCAACAAACTTCATGTGAAATCTGACTTTTCTTCCGCCTATCATCCCCAGTCTACTGGGCAGGTGGAAAGAGTTAATCAGACCCTAGACTGCTATCTACGGTCCGTCAAGACGATTGGTCCACTCTTTTGCCATGAGCAGAGTTCTCTAACAACTCCTTGGAAATCCGTGGGCTCTGCCCCATTTTTTGTCGATTATGGACTGCATCCTCGCCCTCCTCTTCTCTGCCTGTGTCATCGGATGCAGGCCTCCTCCTGTCTTCACTCCTGGTGACAAAGTATGGATGTCCTCCAAGTATGACCAGCTTGAGATCCCTGGCTACAAGCTTGGTCCTTGTTTCCTGGGTCCCTTCGAGGTGCCGAGTCGCATCAATCATGTGCATTCTGAACTCCTTCCATGTCTCCCTGCTGAAGCCTGTCATGCTGAACCAATTCTCCACACAAGTGTTTCCTCCTGCTCCTGTGGCCGACTCCTCCAACACCTGTGAGGTAAAAGAGATCCTTGATATGAAGACGGTGAGGGGTAAGTGGTTATTTTTGTTTGACTGGAAGGGGTTCGGGCCGGAGGAGAGATCTTAAGAGCCTGAGGACAATATCCTGGACCAGGAGGCCGGGTCATGGGCTCTCCCGTGCCCCAGTTGCATGCGCAACTGCTCTGCTCTGTCCTCCTTGGCTGCGTGCGCAAATTCCCATCTCCTAGGGCGTGCGTGCCGGCTTCAAAAGATTTAAAGTGCCAGTGCTTCGCTAATTTGCACTGCCCATTTTAACCCCTTCCCGACGCGCGCCGTACTTGCGGGCCGAGCCCTCTCCATAGCCGGTAAGTCTTTGCTGCATATTGCAGCAAAGGCTTACCGGTAACACCCGCGATCGGTGCTAGCACCGATCGCGGGTGCTTTCACCGCGATCACCTCCGGCAATGCTGCCGGAGGCTTCAAAAAGATGGCGCCGCATGGGCGCCGCCATCTTGGCGCGGATCTTCGCTCCCCGATGACGTCACGGGGAGCGGTGATCCGTTGCCATGACAGCATCGGGCCTCACGAAGGCCCGAAGCTGTCTCGTTTTAACCTATTCATTACAATGTGCTATCAGCACATTGTAATGAATGAGGAGTAAAATCCCCATATACTGCCATATTGCAGTATGGCAGTATATGGTAGGATCGATCAGACAACCTAGGGTTAAAGTACCCTAGGGAGTCTGAAAAATAGTTAAAGTAAAAGTAAAAAAAAGTTTAAAAAAAAAATTATATTAAAAAAACCTAAAAATTCAAATCACCCCCCTTTCCCTAGAACTGATATTAATATTAATAAACAGTAAAAATCATAAACACATTAGGTATCACCGCGTCCGAAAATGTCCGATCTATCAAAATATAATAACGGTTTTTCACTGCGTTTAACCCCGTAACGGAAAATAGCGTCCAAAGTCAAAAATGACATTTTTTTGCCATTTTGGAAAATATAAAAAAATTAATAAAAAGTGATCAAAAGGTAGCACAGTCCTAACAATGATAGCAATGAAAACGCCATCAAAAGTCGCAAAAAAATGACACCACCCACAGCTTTGTACACCAAAGTATGAAAAAGTTATTAGCGCCAGAAGATGACAAAATCAAAAAAAAATTTTTTGTACAGGAGGTTTTAATTTTTTTAAATGTATGAAAACATTATAAAACCTGTACAAATGTGGTATCCCTGTGATCGTAGCAACCCAAAGAATAAATAAACATGGGGATACAGGTAATGGGTTTAAGGAGGAAATGACCTCAACGCATAAGCCGAAGCCTAGTATATGGCTCAATATTTTGGCCACCCTAAAGAATAACACATTTAGTCTATTGATGATCCAACAATATGTAAACAAAAGGTTACCACTCAGATGAGAGGAAGAGAAAGGATCGACTAACAACGTGCGTATAAGCAAAGAATCTTTATGATAATACCTCTAACAGGTTAAAATCACATAAATGACATAACATGGTTATAAAGTAACAAGTGGTGAGACACAAAGAAGAAAACAGACCGACCCGGACAGACGAGGAGTAATATAGGCTTATCTAGGATGGTGAGAGACTGAAAAAAGTTTAGTTCACAGAGGATATAATATTGCGCTCAATGAGCATGTAAGCTAGATGACCAGTTGCCCTCTGCCTAGTTTTATCAGTGGCAATAGGGAGAAACAATATAAGCTTTACCAAGGGATCACGTGTGAGATTATTCCTGTGTCGGGGGGGTTTCCGCGTCCCCGACGATACGTTTCGGCTCCTTCAAGAGCCTTCGTTCTGGGTCCAGCATCACATTCCTGGGGTTGATGGAGAAGATAGCCACCAATACCACTTCAAGTTCTCAGCACGCAATGCAGGGTAACAAAACCTACTAAATGGTCTACTCTACCGCAATCTCTTGATTTGTGACCAGCCTATTAATCATCAGCTAACACCACTTCCATAAGCCGGTAAGATAAGTGGTAGTGATGGGATAACCACGGTTTTACAGTTTACCACAAGATCTTTTAGGAGATGGGTCTCCTGAAGGCATATCGGTCAGGTTGACGTTTTTTATACTTTGGTGTACGGAGCAGTGGGTGTGTATTTTTGCGATTTTGATGAAGTTTTCATTGCTATCATTTTAAAGACTGACAACCTTTTGATCACTTTTTATTGAATTTTTTTATTTTTCAAAATGGCAAAAAAGTGCCATTTTCGGTTTGGGCGCTATTTCGTTTCGGGGTTAAAACGCAGTGAATAACGTTTTATATTTTGATAGATCAGCATTTTCAGGCATGGTATAGCTAATGTGTTTATGATTTTTACTGTTTATTTATTTTTAATCAGTTCTAGGGAAAGGGGGTTATTTATTTTAATTTTAAAACATTTTTATTTTTTACTATTTTTCAGACTCCCTAGGGACTTTAACCTAGGTTGTCTGATCGATCCTATCATATACTGACATACTATTATGGAGTATATGGGGATTTCCCTCATTCATTAGAATGTGCTGATCGCACATAGTAAGAAGGGGTTAAACTGAGGCAGCCTCGGGATTCAGAAGACCTGAGGCGTCATGGCGAACAATCGCCGCTCCTTGATGACGTCACGGGGACGACGATCTGGGCAAGATGGCGGCGCCCATGCGCCACCTGGCTGGCTGTGATTGCGAGTTAACACCAACGATCGGTGCTAGCACCAACCGCTGGTATTATCGGTAAGCCTTGCTGCAATAAGCAGCAAAGGACTTACCGGGCTATGGAGAGGCCTCAGCCCATGAGCCTCTCCATGCACCCACACCCTGCATGTGATGTACTGTACTGTTACGTCACATGCTATGATTCGATTCGCTTTGGTTGGAATCAAATTTTCTCTGAAATTACGTGAACTGGGTCGATCGAATTTACAAAAATTCACCCATCTCAGCTGTAATGTCAAGGTCCCAGGTTGTGTTCCTTTGGGAAATAAATCCATTTCACATTAAGTCCATATTTTACAGAACTTACAGAGTGGACTAACTATTCACCTCAATAAATGTTTTGCAGCAATTGATCTGCTGTTGATTCATAAAAGCTTCTTCAAATTGTACTAAAATTTGTTTCGGGTCCAATATTATGTCTACAATTGTAGATATTTTGTTACTTTCAATCATTTAATGTGATTATGAAAAATGCTCTAAAAAAATGGCCTGCATCAAAAAAGATTTGATTTCGTGCTGAAAAATACCAGAACTAATTAAAAAAAAAACCTAAAAGGAATGGTCTTCTTTGCAGGATGTCGATTTTACTGAACTAATCTGCATATAACATGAGAATAAAGCCAGAGAGTGCTACTGCAAAAAGCACTGAGTAAGAAAGGTTAATAGTCTGTGAAGACAGCAACAGAGGAGCTAGGATCCCTTTTAGCTCATTAACATAATTTAAAAAAGTTGATTTAGACGGAACATTACCACAGCCTTTAACCCTTACCGACGCATGCGTATAGTAGGGCGCGCATTGTGTGATAGTGCATGGGAGGGCTTAGTGCTAAGCCCTCTCCATAGCTGGTCAGTATATGAGACTGTAGGCTGCCATGGCAACCAATCGTGCCCTCCAATGAATGATTGAGTTTTCACACACAATCCATTATATCCTATTGAATGGGGGGATCCTGTTAATATGACACAGAATGTGTTTTAGGTGTCATGCTCAGCAGATAAAGCATTTGAAGCTGGCCACTGTCATATAATTATGCTCTGCACGGGGTATGTGCATATAGGACGCATCTCGTATGGCAGTCGTGAAGTGGTTAAACTTTTTAGAGATTTTGGTTGACCTTTCAGACAAAAGTCTCAGAAAAAAAAGCAAAAGGCTAACCTGCTCATTTATCAACCCAGATAAAAAGGAAGCCCTAACAAAAAAAAAAAAACACACACAACATTAACCTCTTAACGCTCAGTGAAAGATATATGGACAATGAAAGTGTAGCTTCGCACTCGGCGCTGAAATATTGTTTGTTCAGCTCGAAATAGAGCTGGGATAGCACAAGGTATATTAACAAATGACACTCCAGTGTACACCAGCGGTTGGAGTAGCTCCAATCACAGGTGTTTAACCTGTAAATGCCAACGTTGAGATGGGATCTTAAAACATGGGGCCACATTACTTACCTGTCCTGTCGCAATCCCCAAAAGTGCTTTATCCAACCAAAATGCACTCTGCCGCGATTCAGAGAGATTGGGAGCCGCTATCCTGCATCTGTTGCTTCCCTGCTCAGTTGATGGAGTTCACCTTCTTCTTCCTGGTGCATGTAAGTGCATTGTCTTGCGATGTAAATTGAATCTTAATCCCATGCTCAGTCCGAATCAGTGCATCGTCCGACGTCCCACTCCATAGTTTCTGTCGCATGAAAGCCCACGCGTGCAACATAATCCCAATTAAATACCGTCACAGCAAATCCCGAAAACTTTGAAAATTCAATGAAAGTGTGATTTGCGGACCCTTAGTAAATAAGCCCCATAGTGTCAGCATGTGCATAGGCTGACAGAGCTAAACCCTACAATACATCAGTATTACATGGTATTATAATTGACAAGCAACCACATGATTGCTTATTCATGTCCCAAGGTAGAACTAGTAAAAAATAAAAAAAAAATCTTAAATAAGCCCCAACATATAAAGAGAAATAGTCATTAAAAAAAGTCATAAATAACATTATCACTTACGGTAAATAAAATCACCGCATCCATAAACAACCCGTTGAATTAAAAAAACTTTTATTGTACCCACACGATAAGCACCATAAAAAAACACCACAAAATCACCAAATTTTACCTATTTCAGCCCCAAAAAATGCAATAAAGTGATTAAAAAATATCTACTCCAGAATGATACTGGTAGAAGAATAACATGCTGCAAAAAACAAGCCATAACCAGCTCCATAATAATAAAGTAATAAAATTGCATGGGATTACCCATAATTGTATTGACCATATAATAAAGATAAGATGTTTATATATACGGGGAACACCAAAAAACAAAAAGTAAAAAATATCACAGAATTGTTGCTTTTACTCCTTCATCCCCCTCGTTCCACACACAGCTCCACTGCACCCGCGCCAGAACCTAAGGTTCCCTCCCTGATTGTTTTTTGGTGACCTTAAGAAATTTTTTTCATTTCGGAAGGGCTGTAAACTTTATTTTTCTTACGCCCTCGCTCATCGGGCAACAGAGACACAAAGGGTGGGAGTGGTTATTTCCCTTTTGCGCGGGATCTGCAAAATTGGGCTTTTCTCTCCCACCCGACTCTCCATCCCGTCTTCTCTTCGCTTTTTTTTCTGCTTTAGGCCAGATTTATGACGAAATGACCGCCGAGCACTTGCATTTTCCCACCTTAGTTCTCTGTGTCAGGGAAAACGGACAGCAGAAGATTATTGTGCCCAATTCAGACAGTATGTCACTAACTCGCAATGGAACGAATGTGCTTGAAAGACCAATTTATTCTGACTATCAGACCGAGAACCGGACTAAGTCTAGCTTAAGCCAAGCGAAACATTAGATAGAAGCTATAACTGGTCATTTCGAGTTGATCGTCACTACAGCAGTAGTCGGGGGGACTGCTTGGGAGCTCAGGTACCCCAGTTGTGTCTAGAATGTATTTACCTTGTACGGTTAAGCTTCAATCTGTTTCCTGTACAGCTAATTTATAGATTATAATTTTGTCTCTCAGTGTCTCTGTCATGATTCCGTTGCTCACTCCTATCCAGATTTTGGGTGCGGATTTGACCGCTCTACTGGCAGGGTTGATTAAATTACGAACCGCACAGATAAAGCATATGGTAGGAGCTATGCATGAAGAATGGTGTTTCTTCCTAGTTATGAAAATTTGTCTGAAATTTGGTTTACCCTGCGTCCCAGTCCATAAACCAGTAATTAATTGAGAATTTCATTATGTACAGTAGTGGCAGAGGGTCAGATTTCCTTATTCATTTCCGTCCGCTGAGATGAACATCAAGGCTGAGACCCTCTCTCGTGCCTCGGATGTCATTGGAGAAGAAACTGGCTTCTTGGAATGTCATCCGCTGGCGAATGGTAGATGCGCGCCTGTGGATCTTCGTCAACTACCTCCTGGCAAGACCTACGTATACCTGCTCTCAGAGGAAGATTCTGAATTGGCATCATTGCTCACATGTGGCTGGGCATTTGGGGTGCCTCTGTCACCCTCTGTCACCCTCATTTCGTGTTTACTGGTGGCCAGATATGGCCAAGAGTGTTTGGGACTTTGTGGGTTCCTGTGCTTACTGGGCCCGAAATAAGCATGCTGGCCTTCTTCTGCCATTGCCGATGCCCAGCGTCAGCACTTATGTGGACATGACTTCATCACCTTCATGAGGCAATCCGATCTGGGTGGGTGAATGACATTTTCGAAGATGTCCCATTTGTTCCTTTGCATTTGCTCGAATCTTGCCAGCCAGTTCTCCATCACATCTTCTGACTCCATGGATTTCCCAGCACATCATCTTTGACCATGGGGTTCAGTTTGTCTCTAAATTCTGGCGTTCTCTCGCAACAAACTCAAGTGAAATTGACTTTCTTCCGCTATCATCCCCAGTCTACTGGGCAGGTGGAAAGAGTTAATCAGACCCTAGACTGCTATCTACGGTCCGTCAAGACGATTGGTCCACTCTTTTGCCATGAGCAGAGTTCTCTAACAACTCCTTGGAAATCCGTGGGCTCTGCCCATTTTTGTCGATTATGGACTGCATCCTCGCCCTCCTCTTCTTGCCTGTGTCATCGGATGCAGGCCTCCTCCTGTCTCACTCCTGGTGACAAGTATGGATGTGCTCCAAGTATGACCAGCTTGAGATCCCTGGCTACAAGCTTGGTCCTTGTTTCCTGGGTCCCTTCGAGGTGCCGAGTCGCATCAATCATGTGCATTCTGAAACCTTCCATGTCTCCCCTGCTGAAGCCTGTCATGCTGAACCAATTCTACACACAAGTGTTTCCTCTGCTCCTGTGGCCGACTCCTCAACACCTGTGAGGTAAAAGAGATCCTTGATATGAAGACGGTGAGGGGTAAGCGGTTTTTTTGTTTGGGAAGAGGGTTCGGGCCGGAGGAGAGATCTTAAGAGCCTGAGGACAAATCCTGGACCAGGAGGCCGGGTCATGGCTCTCCCGTGCCCCAGTTGCATGCGCAACTGCTCTGCTCTGTCCTCCTTGGCTGCGTGAGCAAATTCCCATCTCCTAGGGCGTGCGTGCCGGCTTCAAAAGATTTAAAGTGCCAGTGCTTCGCTAATTTGCACTGCCCATTTTAACCCCTTCCCGACGCGCGCCGTACTTGCGGGCCGAGCCTCTCCATAGCCGGTAAGTCTTTGTGCATATTGCAGCAAAGGCTTACCGTAACACCCGCGATCGGTGCTAACACCGATCGCGGGTGCTTTCACCGCGATCACCTCCGGCAATGCTGCCGGAGGCTTCAAAAAGATGGCGCCGCATGGGGCCGCCCATCTTGGCGCGGATCTTCGCTCCCCGAGACGTCACGGGGAGCGGTGATCGTTGCATGACAGCATCGGGCCTCACGAAGGCCGAAGCTGTCTCGTTTTAACCTATTCTACAATGTTGCTATCAGCACATTGTAATGAATGAGGAGTAAAATCCCCATATACTGCCATATTGCAGTATGGGAGTATATGGTAGGATCGATTCAGACAAACCTAGGTTTAAAGTACCCTAGGGAGTCTGAAAAATAGTTAAAGTAAAAGTAAAAAAAAAGTTTAAAAAAAAAATTATATTAAAAAAACCTAAAATTCAAAATCACCCCCCTTTCCCTAGAACTGATATTAATATTAATAAACAGTAAAAATCATAAACACATAGGTATCACCGCGTCCGAAAATGTCCGATCTATCAAAATATAATACGGTTTTTCACTGTGTTTAACCCCGTAACGGAAATAGCGTCCAAGTCAAAAATGACATTTTTTTGCCATTTTGGAAAATATAAAAAAATTAATAAAAGTGATCAAAAGGTAGCACAGTCCTAACAATGATAGCAATGAAAACGCCATCAAAGGCGCAAAAAAATGACAACCACCCACAGTTTGTTACACCAAAGTATGAAAAATATTAGCGCCAGAAGATGACAAAATCAAAAAAAAATTTTTTGTACAGGAGGTTTTAATTTTTTTTAAATGTATGAAAACATTATAAAACCTGTACAAATGGGGTATCCCTGTGATTGTAGAGTCGATCCTTTCTCTTCCTCTCATCTGAGTGGTAACCTTTTGTTTACCCAAAGAATAAAGTAGACCTGTCATTTGGGGCACACAGTGAAAGCTGTAAAATCCAAGCCCACAAGAAAACGTCGCAAAAGTGTTTTTTCACCATTTTCACTGCATTTGGAATTTTTTTCCCGCTTCCCAGTACGTGCCATGGAACATTAAATACCGTCACTACGAAGTGCAATTTGTTACGCAGAAAATAAGCCATAACAGAGCTCTTTATGTGGAAAAATAAAAAAGTTATAGATTTTTGAAGGTGGGGTGTGAAAAATGGAAGTGA
This sequence comes from Engystomops pustulosus, assembly GCA_019512145.1. Taxonomy (NCBI): domain Eukaryota; kingdom Metazoa; phylum Chordata; class Amphibia; order Anura; family Leptodactylidae; genus Engystomops; species Engystomops pustulosus. The sequence continues at coordinate 30,795,685 of CM033651.1, read as the reverse complement.
AAAAACTAAAAAAGGCCATGTCGTTAAGGGGTTAAGGTATTCTATTTAAGCCTGCCTCTTCCTGCAAACCCTGCCGAATCTTTGTGCCTACGCCATTGAGAAAGCTTCCCTGCGACATTCCTGTGTGTTCTTTCCTTCCTGTGTGTTCTTTCCTTCCTGTGTGTTCCTGCGTTCCCACTCCTGTGTGTTCCCCAGTTGCCTGAGTCCTGCGTTCCCGAGTTGCCTGAGTTCCTGAGTTCCCGAACTGCCACTTAGACTACGATCCCTGGTGTCGGCTAGTACCATCTCCCTCGGTGGTCCAGAGGATCCACTCATCCCGCATCCTGACATTTATGTTGTTATTTGTAACATCATTCCACATAAAGTGTTAATGTTAGTAGGAGTTAGTAGGTTAATAAGCTGGAGTTAAGATGTAAGTCCAAGTAAGGTAATTACCCATAGAGCAGTGTCTCTTTTGAAGCAGTATAAAGATGGTTTCCAAAGTAAGATACCATATAACCACAATCTCAATGGTCATTCGTTCTTAAGACTAGTATGCTATCATCTATGTTATCCATATAACATTCACTATGTACGTATAAACAGAGTTAAGTCAGTTTTATTCATTTTACCATCAGATAGCTTGCGGAGCATTCAATAAAAAGTAGAGGCTTCAAGAGAGGGCTTTCATATATATATATATATATATATATATATATATATATATATATATAGTGTAGGATACAAGTTTTGGTAGTATGTAATAATGCTCTGCAGCTCAAAAATATCCTCTGTCTTGCAGCCTTGATCCTCTTTACGATATGCTTGGATGTGCAATTGTGGTCCCAAAGGCAACTTTCTTATCTGTCCGGCAGCCTCTGTCTGAACAGCTGATTCTGTTCAGTGTTCATGCTCTCTCCCACAGCCTTCGCAGACATCAGGAGGTTGGTGCCTACACAGCAGCCAAAAGCCTTGCTCCCAGATGCTTGTCGCCTCCCAGTCCCTGCTCCGTGTGTTCCCGTCTTGAGATGAAAACACCAGCATCATGGCATCCACTGGGCTTGTCACTGGGGAAGTAGGGTGCCCAGAGGTAAAGCTCAGCTGCGGGCTACTGCATGCCACCTCTACAGTGGCGCCTCGTGGTTCAGTTCCCATCCTCCGCACCCGCAATCCACCAAAGTAAGACGGCCTCCCACTACCAATTGGACCGGAGCAAGCCAGAGGTTTGTTGGAGGCGTGTCAATCACACGGGGCCCTTAGGGAGGAACTTTAAAGGGACAGCTCACATCTCACTTCACATTGTCACCGATAGTCCACTTCACATTGTCGCACTTCTGTGTCTGACCAACCCAGCCCTGCAGGACATGATGAAGTTTTCATTTATACCATTTTGGGGACTGTATGAAATGGCAAAAAAGTGCTTTTTGGACATTTGGGCGGTATTTTGCATTATGGAGTTCCCCAACGGGAATAACACTTTTTTTTTATAAATTGATAGATCGGGACATTTCATGACATTGCCCTATCCATTTTACAGATCCTCATATGGGGCCGGGGTTTAGGTGAGCATGGGCCGGTTGGTGGCCAAAGGCCCCGGGCACCAACCCATACTGGCCACAATGATATGGCTCTATCCTATACACTGCATGTAAACTAATAATTACTCAATATGGACCTTTATTCCTTCTGTCCACAATTAATTATTTCACATGTTTATATCCCGTGATGTCACTTATAATTTTTCTCCTTGTCGGAAGATGGAGAGATTGCTCACCTCCACCATTCTGTTTGGTCATTTTGTTTTAGGTGCTTGCATATTTTCCATTATGACCGAATAGAAAAGCTTTGCTCGAAGCTTCAGTTCAGACCTGCTTTTTCTGTACAACACAATGTCAGTGCCATCATGTACGTATTAATTATAATTAATCATAACTCCACATTTGCTAAACATGCCTTATATGTAGATACACAGTAAACTTTGAGCAGGCAGTAAGAAGTTGCTCAAAATTGTGGCTAGTTTGAAGCTACCGGGCTCCAATGCTCAATGTGTACCAGCACCAGCTACAATGTATCATTATGGGTACAGTCAAATGTTAAGAATTTCATAGGATAGGATCAACATACATCACTACCATGCACCAGATGTAGTAGTGATGGACCCGCATACACCATCTCCCCTGTGGTGTAGTTTTGCGATTAAATTTGCGTTCTTTTGAAAATTCTCTGTTTATGTATACTGTGTTGCACGGTGTATCACACCCAAATAAGTTAATATTTACCACGGTGGTGTATTTTTTTTCTGCCATTGCGTGAGTTGCATTTTTTTCAAAACCTATGTCTGTGCCTATATTTTGTGAAAATTATACGCCAAGAGGCTATAGATACAACTACACAAGGAAAGTCCAAACAGCACACAAATAGGTAGGTAGCAGTGGGTGCAGGCTCAATAGGACCAGGCCTCAGGTCCTCCAAAATCAATACACGAAAATTGGCAGCACTCAGAGACATCCGTTGTATTGGTGAAAAAAAGTAGTTCTTTATTCCATGTTAATAAGGTCAAGCAAAGTACAGCGACGTTTCCGCTCCAAGGATACTTTCTCAAGCCAAGTGTTAAGAGTGAGGATCATATATATTTACCAATTTACCAGATTGAACACGTGCGCCATGCAGGGTGCATGGAACAACCCTCCTCAGTGCAGCGCAGACTCCATGTTCCTACCATCGTCTGTCATCATGGTCACAATTTTTAGTTGTCATGGAGAAAGCCCCACATTAATTTCTTGTTGCATGTTGCGGAGCAGTTCCTCTCCTGTGGACTTCATTCGCCCAGGCAAACCAGGTGTAGAACTGCGTGACACCGCTGGGCCCTGCACATGTGGTATGATGGAGCAGCAGTTGTGGAGGCTGATGTGGTGGTGGAGAAGGAGGAGGAGGTGGACACTGGCACAGGAGTAGCAGTTTGACAACGTGGAGGAGAAAGCGCCGTCTCTTGTGGAAGTTGGGCTGTAAAGGACATGTACTGGCCCTGACCAAAGTTACAGTTCCACAGATCGACGCTGCAGTGTACCTTGGAAGAAAGTGATAAGCTAAAGGACTGGCCCACCTTCTGTTGTACATATTGGTGAAAGGTTGGCACAGATTTTTTGGAAAAATAATTGCGGCTTGGAACTCTCCACCTCAGTTCGGCATAAGCCATTAGTTCTCTGAAGGGTGCAGAGTCCACGACTTGGAAAGGGAGAGACTGCAGTATGAACAACTTCAACAATAGCTTAGTCAGCTCCTGCTCCTTAGGATGGCTGGACGCATAGAGTTGTCTCCTCGTAATCGCCTAGCTCAACGACTGCTGGCACCATGCGTAGCGAGTAGAGATGAGCGAACATACTCGTCCGAGCTTGATGCTCGTTCGAGCATTAGCGTACTCGAAACTGCTCGTTGCTCGGACGAATACTTCGCCCGCTCGAGAAAATGGCAGCTCCCGCCGTTTTGCTTTTTGGCGGCCAGAAACAGAGCCAATCACAAGCCAGGAGACTCTGCACTCCACCCAGCATGACGTGGTACCCTTACACGTCGATAGCAGTGGTTGGCTGGCCAGATCAGGTGACCCTGGAATAGACTAGCCCCTGCCTGCGCTGCTCGGATCATTCTGTGTCTGGATGCCGCTAGGGAGAGAGCTGCTGCTGGTCAGGGAAAGCGTTAGGTCCGTTTGTCCTACTCCTATCCAAGATTTTGGGTGCGGCTTGACCGCTCAATGGCAGGGTTGATTAAATTAGAACGCCACAGATATAAGCATATGATGGTAGGAGCTATGCATGAAGAATAGAATGGTTGTTCTTTCCTAGTTATGGAAAATTTGTCTGAAATTTGGTACCCTGGCACTCCCAGTCCATAAAACCAGTAATAATTGAGAATGTCATTATGTACAGTAGTGGCAGAGGGCAGATTTTCCTTATTCATTTACGTCGGCTGAGATTGCACATCAAGGCTGACGCCCTCTCTCGTGCCTCGGATGTACATTGTCATTGGGAATGAAGAAACTGGCTCTTAGGCATGTATCCAGCCTGAGAGACTGGGTAGATGCCGCGCATCCGCCGCTTTTTCTGTGGTCTTCGTCAAAACTACCTCCTGGCAAGACCATACGTATCATCCTGCTCTAGCGGAGGAGATTATGAATTGGCATCATTGCTCACAGGGGCTTGGGCTCTTGGGGTGCCCTCTGTCACCCTCTGTTCAGACCCCATTCCTGATTCTAATGGTGCCAGATCTGGCCAAGGATGTTCGGGACTTTGTGGGTTCCTGTGCTTACTGGGCCGAAATAAGCATGTGGCCTTTTTCTGCCGATGTTTTGCCATGCCCAGCGTCCTATTTGCACTTATGGGGACAGGACTTCATGCACCTTCAGGAGGACATCTACGTCATCTGGGTGGTAATGACCATTTCGAAGATGTCCATTTTGTTACTCTGGCCAGGTTGCCATTTGCTCGACATCTTGCCAGCCAGTTTCCATCACGATCTTCTGACTCCATGGATTTCCCCAGCACATAATTATTTGACCATGGGGTTCAGTTGTCTCTAAATTCTTGGCGTTCTCTCTGCAACAAAGCTTCATGTTGAAATCTGACTTTCTTCCGCCTGATCATCCCCAGTCTACTGGGCTAGGTGAAATGAGTTAATCAGACCTGAGCTGCTATCTACGTCCTCGTAAGACGATTGATGGTCCACTCTGCATGAGCAGAGTTTCTCTAACAACTCCTGAAAATCCGTGGGCTCTGCCCCATGTTTTTGTCGAGTATGGACTGAATCCTCGCCCTCCTCTCTCTGCCTGTGTCATCGGATGAGGCAGGCACTCCTCCTGTCTTCACTCCTGGTGACAAAGTATGGGATGTCCTCCTAAGTATGACCAGCTTGAGATCCCTGGCTACAAGCTTGGTCCTTGTTTTCCTGGGTCCCTTCGAGGGCGAGTCGCCCAAAATCATGTGCATTCTGAACTCCTTCCAGTCTCCCTGCGAAGCCTGTCATGCTGAACCAATTCTCCACACAAGTGTTCCTCCTGCTCTTGTGGCAGACTCCTCCAACACGTGAGGTAAAAGAGATCATTGATATGAAGACGGTGAGGGGTAAGTGTTATTTTGTTTTTGACTGAAGGGGTTCGGGCCGGAGGAGAGATTCTTTAGAGCCTGAGGCACAATATCCTGGACCAGGAGGCCGGGTCATGGCTCCGTCGCCCCAGGTGCATGTGCGCAAATCGGCCTTGCTCTGTCCTCCTTGTGCTGCGTCCGCAAATTACCATCTCCTAGGGGCGTTGCGTGCCGGCGTTCAAAAGATTTAATTAGTGCCAGTGCTTCGCCTAATTTGCACTGCCCATTTTTAACCCCTTCCCGACGCGCGCAAGTACTTGCGCGGCCGACCGGCCCCTCATAGCGGTAAGTCTTTGACTGCATATGCAGCAAAGGCTTACCGGTTAACACCCGCGATCGGTGCTAGCACCTGATCGCGGGTGCGTTCACCGCGATCACCTCCGGCAATGCGCGGATCAGGCTTCAAAAAGATGGCGCCGCATGGGCGCCCGCCATCTTGCGCGATCTTCGCTCCCCGATGACGTCACGGGGAGCGGGATCCGTGTTGCCATGACAGCATCGGGCCTCACGAGCAGCCCGAAGCTGTCTGGTTTACCTATGCATTACAATGGCTATCAGCACATTGTAATGAATGAGGAGTAGTAAAATCCCCATATACTGCCATATTGCAGTATGGCAGTATATGGTAGGATCGATCAGACAAACCTAGGTTTAAAGCCTAGGGAGTTGAAAAAATAGTTAAGTAAAAGTAAAAAACGTTTTTAAAAAAAAAAAATTATATAAATAAAACCCTAAAAAATTCAAATCAACCCCCCTTCCCTAGGAACTGATATTCATATTAAGTAAACAGTTAAACTCATAAAAACTTAGGTATCACCGCGTCCGATAAATGTCCGATCCTAATCAAAATATAATAACGGTTTTGTCACTGCGTTTAACCCCGTATACGGAAAATAGCGTTCACCATAGTAAATAAATGACATTTTTTTTTGCCATTTTGGATAAATATAAAAATAATTAATAAAAAAAGTGATGAAAAGGTAGTCAAAGTTCCTAACAATGAGTAGCAATGAAATACGCCCTCAGCAAAGTAGTCTGCAAAAAAATATGAACCCACCCACAGCTTTGGTACACCCAAAAGTATGAAAAAGTTATTAGCGTCCAGAATAGGGAAGGATCGAGATGACAAAATCAAAAAAAAATTTGTTTTGTAAGGAGGTTAATTTTTTAAATGTATGATAAAACATTATAAAACCTTGACAAATGTGTATTCCCTTGTGATCGTTGCAAAAGCAACCCCAAAGAATAAAAAACATGGGGATACAGTAATGGGTTAAGGATGGAAATGACCTCAACGATCCCATAAGCCGAAGCCTAGTATATGGCTCAATATTTGGGCCACCGCTAAAGACTAACACATTTTAGTCTATTGGCATGATCAACAATATGTAAACAAAAAGGTTTACCACTCAGATGAGAGGAAAGAGAAAGGACGACTAACAACGTTGCGTATGTAGCAAGAATCTTATTGATAATATATCCTCTACCAAAGTTAAAATAACATAAAATGACATACATGGTATAAAGTACCATGAACAAGTGGTGAGACACAAGAGAAGGGGAAAATCAGAAAACCGACCCGGGACAGAGAGGAGTTAGTACTATAGGCTGTATCTAGGATGGTGAGAGAATGAAAATAAGTTTTAGTTCAGAGAGCCGAATAATATGCGCTCAATGAGCATGTAACTAAGATGACCAGTTTGCCTCTTGCTCTAGTTTATCTGTGGCAATGGGGAGAAACAAATATAAGCTCTTACCAAGGGATCACGTGGGAGCATTATTCTCTGCTGTCCGGGGGGGTTTTCCGACGTCCCCGACGTACGTTGTCGCCTCTCAAGAGCCTTCGCTGGGGTCGGTGGCGTTCCCTCCCATGTGGGCCGATATATAAAGGAGAGGATGGACCAATGAGGCATTCCGGAAAAGGTGCATGTGACCGCGAATCAGTTGAGCAGATTCGTGAGATCGCGGCCCGCAAAGGTCAAGTGATATAGTCACGTGATCTATTATCGCGAGATCACGACGACGAGCCGACGAAAAAGTGAAAACCGTACCCTCATGAGGCGTATGCGCACGGATGACTTCAGGTTATGTCACCTCTCGGGGAGATCAGATGTACATTGTAAGTTGTCGCTACGAGGAGTTGGATGTCAAACTATGATTTTGGCCCAGAGAAAGAAATACAAAAGATTATGTTGTGTTGCACATGCATATAAATAAGGAAGAAAATGTGATTACAAAAAGTATCATAAATTGCCAAAATTATATTACAATGATCTAAATAAGGGAAATGTGATTACCAAAATATCTGAGACATAATTGCAAAGAATATATATAGGGTGACATAGTAAATTCATAAGTTGGCCCATATATTCAGTAATGTACATTAATGGGTTCATATATTGTCATTTGTTCTGGCCGTTATATAAAGCCATTATTGTCTTTTGCAGCACAACAACAACAACATTGTATGATTTAATCTGAATATTACTACCCACACATGTATCATAATAGATATATCTGAGTGAAATAAGCCACATGTGAATACACATCAAATAACTAAAAATTTTCTAAAAAAATTCCTATTGTTCCAGTCAACTCCCTACTACACGCTACTCATCGCATCCTCCACAATATATTAGAGCCATACATCCATAGGCCAATTTCTCCGTATTAGGAGGATTTGCTCCACGAAGATTTGAATTTGAAGCCCAAGCAAATGGATTGAAAAACAGATTTTTGCAACGGGGGTATAGCAAAAGATCGTTGTTTTTGTGAAAACCGCATACTGGCGTTGCAAGCAAACATCCAGTCTCATCAAAACACTCCTAACACCAAAAGAAAAAAGAAAAAAAACCCCAGACTAGGTAAGCGTTCATCAAAGACTACAATGATTCAATGGGATGAGATGCGTAAAATTATAACTAGGGTTTTGGCAATATGTTGGAGACCCTAGTACTAGGTCAGTACGTAACTCCAACCCTCAATGACAGCTCGGCGAGCACAAAAACCTAAGAGACATTTTGGTCCAAAGCCATTACACCTCAGGGAAACCCAAACCATTTTGGGGTCTAGCCCGCCCAGCAGGAGGTTGGTAAACCAGGCGGGAAGCTGGGTGTATATTGCGACCAATGTGGAGTGTGCAAAATACCTTCATGGACTCGACAGGCAGTAAAGTTTACAACATTATACACAGCATTACATGTAAAACCAAGGCGTAGTATATTATGCCACATGTCATTGTAACCTGTTACATTGGTCCTGACCAGCGGGCCATGAAAATACGCATCATGTAGAGCCACATGCGGGATATTAAAAGCCCGCACTGAAAAGATGTGTGCAAATCTCGTAAGGCAAACCTGTGGCACTCCATTTCAAGGAGCAAATATGATCAGACCGAGCCTTCGTGAGGGTACGGGGTGATCGACAAGGTGATCTTGGGCGATTTAAGGGGTCCGGTCAGAAAATTCTAGCACAACGGGAAACCCGCTGGATTCTGACCCTCAATACTTGAAACCAATGGGTCAAAGAGGACCCGGAGTTGCCCCATATCTCCAGTAGGCGCAGTTCTCACATAATTCTCATTTAATCATGTGACCCGAAATGTTATATCTTCGCTGTTTTCGTCGTATATAGCACATTCACACATGCGTCTCAATACACAGTTTTTATATTTTTTTAACTGTTCTTGGTCTTCCTGAACTCTTTGATTTTCAGAACTATGTCCATGGATTCGGACGTTAATGTATAATTTTTGTCATTGGACAATGAGCCCCGACCACAGACCTCTACGCAAATGAGGGGGCTAAAAGGAATGGCTGCAATCTTGGTGTACCACATAAAGACTTCAGTATGCCTAAACTTAACCTCCGGTTTCATATGAAAAACATATCAAAGTTTCAATAATATGCTTAATACACTTTTTCTTCTTTGTTGAGCCTCTAGGTTTACCAACTTAGGTACCAGGAGTTACTGATCGTTTATCACACAAAAGTGTTGTTTATGTACCCCTAATGGTTGCCGCAAGCCACTTTACATCTTTAAAAGTGGGAGGGTGATTATATTTACAATGATTGCGCAACTTGCACTTGTATAATGTTTTGGCCCCATTATTGCAATGTATGGCACATTATGTATTCCTTATTGTCGTCCCCATACATTAAATTACTCACGGTAGTGCCTCACTTTCCCACACTAGACTCCCTATTCACTCCATCCCTCCTTTTATTCCCCACGGTTTTATTTGTCTTTTGTTTCCTTACTAAGTTTAGCCACATATTGAATAATTATGCACTTCCATAGGCCATAATGTTTTTAGGCCCACTTATATGAACTCATTGGACAAATGATATGTATATTTTAGTATCCATACGTGATGCGACTTTTTATTACATGGTTATGTCTGAAATGAACTATTTACATTGACTTGGCACTTTACATGGAACAATAGGAATTTTTTAGATAAAATTTTTAGTTATTGATGTATTCACATGTGGCTATTCACTCAGGGGAATATGATCTTAATATGATACATGTGTGGTTATTGCAGATTAAATCATACAATGTTGTTTGTTGTTGTTGCTGTAAAAGAATATGGCTTTATATACGGTCCCAAAAATGGGAAAATATATGAACCCATTATGTAAATTACTGAATTATGGGCAACTTATGAATTACTATGTATCACTATACAAATATATTCTTTGCAATTATGTACTCAGATTATTTGGTAATCACATTCCCTTAATTTAATGTCATTGTATATAATTTTGGCAATTTTGATACTTTGGTAATCACATTTCCTCTTTATATATGCACATAATTTTCTGGCCAAAATCATAGTTTGACCTACACATCCTCGTTGCCAATACTTTATCACTTCATCATCTTGTCGACCCGAGTGGATGACATACCTGACAGTCATCAGTTGCGCATGCGCCTCATGAGGGTCGGTTTCCACTTTCGTAGGCTCGGTAGCGTGATCTGCGATAATAGATCACGTGACTAGTCACGGGACCTTGCGGGCCGCGATCTCACGACTCTGCATTCACGGATCGCGGGTCACATGCACCTTGTTCCGGATTATGCTCATTGGTCCATCTCTCTCCTATATATTACGGCCCCACCATGGTGAGGGACGCTCACCCCCAGACGAAGGCCTGGAGAGCCGAAACGTACGTCGGGGACGCGGGAACCCCCCCGGCAGCAGAGAATGTAATCTCACATCGTGATCCTCTTGGTAAGAGTTATATTTGTTGTCCTATGCCACAGATATAAATAGGCAGAGGGCCAAACTGTGGTCATCTTAGCTTACATGCTCATTGACGCAGCAATATGAATCGCTTGTTGAACTAAACTTTTTCAGTCTCGCACATCCTAGGATAAGGCCTATAGTACTCCTCTCTGTCCGGGTCGGTTCTGTTTTCTTCTTGGGTCTCCACCCTTGGTTACTTTAGTTATACCATGTTATGTCAATTTATGTGATTTTAAACTTGTAGAGGATATATTATCAATAAAGATTCTTTGCTTATAACGCACGTTTAGTCGATTTCCTTTTCTTCCTCTCTCGGAGTGGTAACCTTTGTTTACCCAAAGAGACGTGTTAAACGTCATACCATGACCGGTCATTGGGGCAACAGTGAATGAAAGATGTAAATCCAAGCCCACAAGAAAACGTCGCCAAAAAAAGGTTTTTTCACCATTTTCACTGCATTTGGAATTTTTTTCCAGCTTCCCAGTACTGTGCCATGGAACATAAAATACGTCATACGAAGTGCATTTGGTACGCAGAAAAATAAGCCATAAGAGAGCTCTTATGTTGAAAATAAAAAAGTTATAGATTTTTGAAGGTGGGGTGTGAAAAATGGAAGTGAAAAAACTAAAAAAGGCAAGTCGTGTAAGGGGTTAATGGTATTCTATTTAAGCCTGCCTTCTTTCCTGCAAACCCTGCCGACCCGAATCTTTTGTGCCTACGCCATTTGAGGAAGCTTCCCTGCGAAGTTTTCCTGGGTTGTCTGTTCCTTCCTGTGTGTCTTTCCTTCCCGTGTGTTCCTGCAGTCCCCTATACTGTGTGTTCCCAGTTGCTGGAGTCCCTTTGCGGTCCCAGGTTGCATGAGTTCCTTGAGTTCCCGAACTGCCAATTAGACTACGATACCTGGTGTTCGGCTTAAGTAGTAGTACCATCTCCCTCGGTGGTCCAGAGGATCCACTCATCCCGCCATCCTGACATTTATGTTGTTATTTGTAACATCATTCACATAAAGTGTTAATGTTAGTAGGAGTTAGTAGGGTAACAATAAGATGAGTAGTGTTAGGAAACCTACCACTTGTAGGGGCAGTGTTTCCGATGGGAAATACCGGGCACCAGTCAGGGGTGAGCTGGGCCGGAGCTTTATTTAGTTAGTGTTTTAACGCGGTTATCGCGGTTTTTTAAAACCCACTTTTTTTTTTAAACGATATTAGCCGGCGCAGGCAGCGTAATGCGCTCGGCGCTTAACGTTGCACGCTGCCTCATTCACTTCCTATGTAGCCGCGTGCACGGTATGAGCGCCGAGCGCGTACCTGCCACTGACGCCGGCTAAACGTTTAAAAAGGTTTGAAAACCGCGATACAGCCGTTAAAACGAACTAACGAAAATAAGCTCCGGCCCAGCCAGATTCACCCTGAGCTGGGCCCATGTATTTCCATCGGAAACCTGCCACTACAAGTGGTAGGTTTCCTTTAAGATGTCGTAAGCCAAGTAAGGTAATATACCCATAGAGCAGTGCTCTTGAAGCAGTATAAAGATGGTTTCCAAAGTAGATACCATATAACCACAATCTCAATGGTATTCGTTCTTAAGACTAGTATGCTATCATCTATGTTATCCATTATAAACATTCACTATGTACGTAATAAACAGAGTTAAGTCATTTTATTCATTTTACCATCAGATAGCTTGCGGAGCATTCAATAAAAAGTAGAGCTTTCAAGAGGGGCTTTCATATATATATAATATATATATATATATATATATATATATATATATAATATAGTGTAGGATACAAGTTTTTGGTAGTATGTAATAATGCTCTGCAGTCAAAAATATCTCTGTCTTGCGCCTTGATCCTCTTTACGATATGCTTGGATTGTGCAATTGTGGTCCCAAGGCAACTTTCTTATCTGTCGGCAGCCTCTGTCTGAACAGCTGATTCTGTTCAGTGTTCATGCTCTCTCCCACAGCATTCGCAGACATCAGAAGGTGGTGCCTACACAGCAGCCAAAAGCCTTGCTCCCAGATGCTTGTCGCCTCCAGTCCGTCCGTGTGGTCCCGTCTGAGATGAAAACACCCAGCATCATGGCATCCAACTGGGCTTGTCACTGGGGACGTAGGGTGCCAGAGGTAAAGCTCAGCGCGGGGAGCTACTGCATGCACCTCTACAGTGGCGCCTCGTGGTTCAGTTCCCATCTCCGCACCCGCAATCCACCAAAGTAAGGACGGCCTCCCACTACCAATTGGACCGGAGCAAGCCAGAGGTTTGTTGGAGGCGTGTCATCACACGGGGCCCTTAGGGAGGAACTTTAAAGGGACCAGCTCACATCTACTTCACATGTCACGATAGTCCACTTCACATTGTCGCATTCTGTGTTCGGACCAACCCAGCCCTGCAGGACATGATGAAGCTTTGAGTTTTCATTTATACCATTTTGGGGACTGTTATGAAATGGCAGAAAAAAGTGCTTTGGACATTTGGGCGGTATTTTGCCATTATGGAGTTCCCCCATACAGGGAATAACACTTTTTTTTTATAAATGATAGATCGGGACATTCATGACATTGACCCTATCCATTTTAAGATCCTCATATGGGGCCGGGGTTTAGGTGGAGATAGGCCGGTTGGTGGCCAAAGGCCGGGCACCAACCCATACTGGCCACAAGATATGGCTCTATCCTATACATGCATGTAAACTAATATTTATTCAATATGGACCTTTATTCCTTCTGTCCACAATTAATTATTTACATGTTTATATCCGTGATGTCACTTATAATTTTTCTCCTTGTCGGAAGATGGAGAGATTGCTCCACCTCCCCCATTCTGTTGGTCATTTTGTTTTAGGTTGCTTGCATATTTTCCATATGACGCGATAGAAAAGCTTGCTCGACAGGCTTCAGTTCAGACACTGCTTTTTCTGTACCACACAATGTCAGTGCCATATGTACGTATTAATTATAATTAATCATAATCCAATTTGCTAAACATGCCTTATGTAGATACACAGAAACTTTGAGCAGGCAGTAAGAAGTTGCTCAAAATTGTGGCTAGTTTGAAGCTACAGGCTCCATGCTCAATGGTGTACCAGCACCAGCTAAATGTATCATTATGGGTACAGTCAAATGTAAGAATTTCATAGGATAGGATCAACATACATCACTACCATGCACCAGAGTTAGTAGTGATGGACCCGCATACACCATCTCCCCTGTGCAGTGGTTTTGCGATTTAAATTTGCGTTCTTTTGAAAATTCTCGTTTATGTATACTGTGTGCACGGTGTATCACACCCAAATAAGTTAATATTACCCGGTGGTGTATTTTTTTTCTGCCATTGCGTGAGTTGCATTTTTTCAAAACCTTGTCTGTGCCTATATTTTGAAAATTATACGCCAAGAGGCTATAGATACAAACTACACAAGGAAAGTCCAAACAGCACACACAAATAGGTAGGTAGCAGTGGGTGCAGGCTCAATAGGACCGAGGCCTCAGGTCCCCAAAATCAATACACGAAAATTGGCAGCACTCAGAGACACGTTTTATTGGTGTGAAAAAAGTAGTCTTTAATCCATGTTAATAAGGTCAAGCAAAGTACAGCGACGTTTCGGCTCCAAGGATACTTTCTCAAGCCAAGTGTTAAGAGTGAGGAGTATATATATTACCATTTACCAGAATTGAACACTGTCCGCCATGCAGGGTGCATGGAACAACCACCTCCTCATGTGCAGGCCGAACTCATGTTCCTCCATCGATTGTCATCATGGTCACAATTTTTAGTTGTCATGGAGGAAAGCCCCACAGTAATTTCTTGTTGCATGTTTGCGGAGCAGTCCTCTCCTGTGGACTTCATTCGCCCAGGCAAACCAGGTGTAGAACTGCGTGACACCGCGGGCCCTGCACAGTGGTATGATGGAGCAGCAGCAGTTGTGGAGGCTGATGTGGTGTGGAGAAGGGGAGGAGGAGGGGACACTGGCACAGGAGTAGCAGTTGACAACGTGGAGGAGAAAGCGCCGTCTCTTGTGGAAGTGGGTGTAAAGGGACATGTACTGCCTGACCAAAGTTACAGTTCCACAGATCTATGACGCTGCAGTGTACTTGAGAGAAAGTGATAAGCTACAAGGACTGGCCACCTTCTGTGTGTACATATTGGTGAAAGGTTGGCACAAGATTTTTGGAAAAAATAATTGCGGCTTGGAACTCTCACCTCAGTTCGGCCATAAGCCATTAGTTCTCTGAAGGGTGCAGAGGTCCACGACTTGGGAAAGGGAGAGATCGCAGTATGAACAAACTCAAACAATACGTTAGTCAGCTCCTGCTCCTTAGGATGGCTGGACGCATAGAGTTGTCTCCTCGTAATCGCCTAGCTCAACGACTGCTGGACATGCGTAGCGAGTAGTAGAGATGAGCGAACATTACTGTCTCGAGCTTGATGCTCGTTCGAGCATGTAGCGTACTCGAAAATGCTCGTTGCCGGACGAATACTTCGCCGCTCGAGAAAATGGCAGTCTCCCGCGTTTGCTTTTTGGCGGCCAGAAACAGAGCCATATCACAAGCAGGAGACTCTGCACTCCACCCAGCATGACGTGGCACCTACACGTGATAGCAGGGTTGGCTGGCCAGATTAGTGACCCTGGAATAGACTAGCCCATGCCTGCGCTGCTCGGATCATTCTGTGTTGGATGCCGCTAGGGAGAGAGCTGCTGCTGGTCAGGGAAAGCGTAGGCTGTCTATCTAGAATAGTGTAGGCAGGAGTGATTCTACAAGATCCCAACAGCCCTTCTTAGGGCCTACAATAACGTTATACATATTTTTTTTTTATTTGCAGCTGTACCCTATTATGAGGAATTTGCAGGGGGACTTGCTAGCGTTGGTTTAGCTCTAGTGACAACATATCCACCTCAAACACCAAAGTGAAAATTTATTACGGGGTTTGATTTCAATTAGCACGTCTGCCATTTACTTTTATTTTACGTTATTTTTTCATAACTCAGCGTCATTCATTGGATAGCAGTGTGCTTCATACGTGGCTAGAAAATGAAAAAGCCATAGGGAATCCAAACGGCGACTTAGGCCTACAAGTAGCATTATATTATATTTTATTGGTTGATCTGCTGGTGGGTCCTTGCTGTAGTGCATCTACTACCATATTGTGAGGAATTGTAGTGAGACTGCGACCTGTTTGTGTTTAGCGTTATGACGACATATCCATCGCAAAGACCGAAGTGGGAAAATTTATTAGGGGTTGTGATTTCAATTAGCACAGCTGCAAAAGGCACACCGCCCAAGAGCTATTACAGGGCATTCCACATCAAACTGTTAACTTGTAGCCACCTGCTGTGTAATCCACAAAATATACTGGCAAACTTTTATCATATTACCGATATATTTCAGCGCTTCTTGCCATCTGTTTACATTCCCTCACCCGCCATATCCAAAACTTTATAAGAACGCTACACACTTGATCTTATACAAAAGGTTCTAGAAGTGCTGTTTGGGGAGTTAGCCTAGAGACAGGGGCTTGGATTGGCGAAAGCTCGCTGGAAGCGGAGCGCCAGCTCCTCCCAAGATCCAAACTAACATAGTTTAAAATGCAGCACCTTTAATCGACTACTAGTCACTGCCTCCATCATAATAATAATAATAATAAATAACTTATTTTATATAGTGCCATCATATTCCGTAGCGCTTTAACAAATCTAGGAAACAAATACAAATGAAATGTAACAGAGCCACAACATTTGTATGGAAAACAGGAGTGAGGTCCCTGCCGCCAGAGCTTACGGTTTATGAAGATGAGTGGGGTAACACGAGGTAAAGAATATTTAATGGTCAAGCCATTTTCTTAGGGAATAGAACAAAATACTAATAAATGGATTGCTGTCCTTGAACCACTCAGCCGTCATCTTATATACCAGGTCCAGGGTGAATGGGACTGCCAGGAAGTCTGGAGCCTGTTGGTTGCTGAATAACAGATGGGAGGACGACACAGGACGGGTTAGTAGAAGAGTTAAACTTCATGCAGTAATGAGTGTTATAGGCTTGCCTCTAAAGAAATGGGTTTTAAGAGCACGTTTGAAACTTTGGAGGGTTGATGGTAGTGATCGTCGAGGGCAGAGCATTCCATAGAAGTGTGGTGAGTACTAGAGAAGTCTTGGAGAGCGAGTGGGAGGTCCGAACTAGGGTAGAGGTTAATCTAAGTACATGGCGGATCTAAGAGCAACGGGTTGGGCGATAGACTGAGATAAGAGAGAGAGGAGGTAGGGGGGTGCACATGATAACAGAGCTTATGGATGAGGTTGTTATTATTTTAAAACTGTATTCAGAAAGGAGACTGGAGCAGTGCAGCGACTGGCATGAACTGTAGGCATACATGGTCCCCTTATCAAACGAGCTGGTCAGGCAGAATTTGGGTGTTTTCATGGCTTCCACAACAAACTTGTTTAACTTTGTCGCCACCCTGCTGTGTGTAATCAAAAAATACTGGCAAACTTTTATCATTACCGAATTTAATTTCAGCGCTTCTGCGAATCTGTTTTACATTCCCCTCACCCCGCCATATCCTAAACTTATAAGGCAGAATCTTATAAGCAGAATCTTATACAAAAGGTTCTTAGAAGTGCTGTTTGGGAGTAGCCTAGAGACAGGGGCTGGATTGGCGAAAGCTCGCCGGCAGCGGAGCACCAGCTCCATCCCAAGATCCAACTACATAGTTTTAACTGCAGCACCTTTAATCTACTACTAGTTCACTGCCTCCATACATGGTCCCCTTATCAAACGAGCTGTGTCAGGCAGAATTTTGGGTGTGTTAACTTTGTCGCCACCTGCTGTGTTAACCACAAAAATACTGGCAAACTTTTACATTTACCGATATTATTTGAGCGCTTCTTGCTCACCCCTTTGGTTTCTTCCTCCCATTGGTTTAAGCCTGAGTCCATTTGGTGGTATGTTGCCAAAGACACTCTCTAGCCTGCCGCTGCTGCCGCTGCCTTGCATGCCGTCCCCTATAGTGTGGTGTCAATTATTGGATGTTTAGATGCTATCTGCTTCATTCTGTCACTTGTCATGGCCATGCTGTTGCCCATAAATTTGGCATAATGCGGATTTAAGCAGCCTCATGAGGCATCCATGCATGCTGCCCCTGTCGTTTCCGTCCATTTCCGTGGTGTTTCCATCCTTTTCTAGGGTTTCCAGGTGTTGGCCAAAGTTCCCTGTGCAGAGTCCTTGGTCCCCTTGAAAAATGCTCGAGTCTCCCATTGACTTCAATGGGGCTCGTTATTCGAGACGAGCACTCGAGCATCGGGAAAAGTTCGTCTCGAATAACGAATACCCGAGCATTTTAGTGCTCGCTCATCTCTAGTTATTTCCCAATAAACCAGGTACTATAGGTACCAGGAATAGATTACGCAGTGGTCATACTATGTGCCAGAGAGTGGCTTTAGCTATTATATAGGTGTGTTATGGGAATGTTAGGTGTGTTATGGGACAGATGGGTTATGGGAATAGAGGTACTTATACTGTAATCCCTGTGGGACCTAGAGCAGGCCACAGGATTGGTTGTGATGCCCACGTGAGTCTTTGTTTCCCTGCATGATGGGGACTTGACTCGTTACATTCCCTTATAATACCCGATCCTACAGATTTCGGTATGGAGAGCCACATCGGCTACAAACATATACACCCTCTACTCGATCCAGTAGAACACACAGACTCTGATACTCTGGTTCGTAAAGCCAGTGACGTCTGTGTTTACGAGTCGTTTCCTTGACAACCAGGCGGTGACCTTTTTGGTCATGCTCTGTTAAGGCTTGCGTTTCATCTGTTTGTGAAATCATGCGCGAGATAGCATTGGCGCACACCTAGGCTGATGGTATACCACAGCGCGTGTATCGGATGGTGAGTGACCTGTTGTAACTTTAAGTATCTTTTTGATTTATTTATCAACACTAATTGCATCGGAAAAATTTATCACTGAAGGTTGTACGAGGTGATGAATTTCAGCAATATTGAATGTAATGTTGCACATGCACTTACTTACTAATGCGCCAGCGTATGATAGCCCCGCCGCTGCAAATTCGCAGCCCGATACATCAAGAGGCTTCTGAGAGGCTGATTGCAGCGTAGAATCGGGGCCTGGCATAGAAAAAAACGCAGCAGGTGGCTTTTCATGTATGAAAAGTCGCCGGCAGCAGCAAGTGCGCTGGCGAGGGGACAGTAACACCCCACGCCGGCCCACTCTGTTTGCGCCCTCTGCTTGGTCGGCCGAGCCCCCCCTTCACGCCCCTTCACGCCCCACTGGCGTGAAGGTGGCGGATCGGGGGAAAATAATTGCAAAAGCTAGCAATAAGCTAGCATTTGCGATTATTTCAGGGCCTCTGTGCCACTGGCGTAGCCAGAGGTCCTGATAAATATGGCCCTATGATTGTATGTATTATACAAATTTTTAATATGTCAACTGATAATTTACAAGAAAAACTGCTCACTGTATTGGACCGAGATGATGTAATATGCTAATTTGGGAGGTTCAATTTGTTCAATCATGTTATCCCTGTGTTCGGTAAATATATATGATCCCCACTCTTAACACTTGGCTTGAGAAAGTCTTCTTGGAGCCGAAATGTCGCTGTACTTTGCTTGACCTTATTAACATGGAATAAAGAACTACTTTTTTTCACCAATACAACGGATGTCTCGGAGTGCTGCCAATTTTTGTGCATATATATATACAACTAGTGATAAATCTTTGTAACACTGTGTATTCTTCATTAAAATATCCCCACAGTAGGTAGAACTAAGGTCAATATCAATAGTATCATAGTATATAAGGCTGGAAAAAGATGCAAGTCCATCAAGTCCAACCATATAGAACTAAATAAAGGGTTTCCCCCCATAACCTGTGATATTTTTTTTCTCTCCAGAAAGGCATCCAGTCCTCTCTTGAACATGTACAACGAGTCCGCCATAACAAGCTCCTGCGGCAGAGAGTGCTCACTGCTCTTACAGTAAAGCACCTTTGTCTATGTTGATGGTAGAATTGCCTCTCCTCTAGGCGTAGAGGATGCCCCCTTGTCCTGGTCACAGGCCTAGTTAAAAGATCTTTTGAGAGATCCTTGTACTTGCCCATTCATGTATTTGTACATTATAATTAGGTCTTCCCTCAGTTGTCTATTTTCTAAACTGAATAATCCCAAATTTTGCAATCTGTCATTGTATTCTAGTGCCCTCATTCCCCTAATAATCTTAGATGCTCTCCTTGGCACCCGTTCCAGTTCTACCATGTCCTTTTTGTAAACTGGTGCCCAAATCTGTACACAATATTCCATGTGTGATATGACCAGTGATTTGTATGGGGCACATTTACTTACCTGTCCTTACACGTTCCCCGGAATGCACTCTGCCACGATTCACTCGGATTGTGCGCCCGATATCTTGCATGTGTTGCTTCCCCGCTCAGGTCCACTGGAGTTCACCTTCTACTTCCTGGTGTATGTAAGTGCTTGATCTTGCGAAACAATTTGAAAGTTAAATCCCGCACTATATCCGAACGATGGCACGCCCTCCGATCTCTGTCGCATAAAAGCTGGCGCAGCCGCCCCATAATCCGATTTGCGTGCGACACAATCACCAGTTAGATACCTGTCCCCAGGGCCAGGGCTATGGGTAGGCAAAGTGGGTATTTGCCCAGGGCCCCCTGAAAGGGGAGAATCTCTAATTTCAAAGGAATCTTGAATTTTGTTTCTAGGTGCCGTGGATCCAGCGATATTCCGGTTTAAAGTGAGAATATCAGGTGCCATTTTTATATATAAAAAAGAGACTCTCTTCTTTAATAGGAAAAAAAACTGTCACAGAGCCAAAGATACAGTCCCCTGAAGTGTACCCCACACCAGATTCTTAGCCAGCAGCTTCAGGGAGAATTTGCTGCACACAGGAGCTGCTGCACCTTACAGATAATGGAAATATTCACTTTATATGTTACTACATTGTGATAAGGAATAATGTCAACTAATATTCATGTTTTTAACCCTTACCTATGCAGAACTATCTAAGAACACACTTTCTCTCTTATTGCCTTTTATTTCATGATAGTTTTTTTTTTTATTTACGAAAATTGACTGATACAATGAACGTTCGATCCTCTTCGCCTAATGTCGCTATTACATATTAACACCGGAACCCAGAACGTATCCATAGCGCTATATGTAACACCAAAAAAACCCACATGTTCTGGAATAAAGTTTTTATTTAACACCATCCTCCATTATTTATACCTATGTTATGACGTTCTCACTCAAATTCTTATTAAGCGCGGAGGGTTCTGTTATTGTGCAGCTAATACATTGGCGCAAACATAGGATATATAGTTATATATTTGGGTTACCACTGTGCAACAGAGCAAACAATGATAGATTTGTGTGACACAAATAGTTTGGTGTCCCCTGTGGATCCCTTTGCTGCATATTTTGGTTAATTCATACATGTGGGGTATGTATGATCTCCTCACATCTTGCTGTTTTAGGAAAGTATATTTTCTTTATATAAGTATTCTGGATTTGTACATATTTTAGAGGAAATTTTGAATGTTAATTGCCAAATACATTGCCTGGTTGTCTTATTTCAAAATTATATAGGTTTTATGGCGTCTTTACTTTTTATTCTGTTTTATTGCTATATTTTGCAGGTTGTGTCTTAAAATTTCTAGCTTAAAAGCAGAAATCTAGTTATTACAGTTTTGGTGATATTATGATTAGAGATGAGCGAGCACTAAAATGTCCCAATGCTCGAGTGCTCGTCTCGAATAACGAGCCCCATTGAAGTCAATGGGAGACTCGAGCATTTTTCAAGGGGACCAAGGCTCTGCACAGGGAAGCTTGGCCAAACACCTGGGAACCTCAGAAAAGTATGGAAACACCACGGAAATGGACAGGAAACAGCAGGGGCAGCATGCATGGATGCCTCTGAGGCTGCTTAATCGCACCATTATGCCAAAATTATGGGCAACAGCATGGCCATGACAGAGTGACTTTTATCGCCTAGGCTCAGCAGTTTGAGCACCGCCTGCTGTCGCTTAGCGATGGCACTGCTGCTGTGCCTAGAGCTACCGACTGATGGCGCCATGCCCACAGATGGTAATTCAGAGGAGGAGGTGGAGGAGGGGTGGGAGGAGGAGGAGGCATAGTAGGCCTGAGAGACCTGGACCGAGGTAGGCCCCACAATCCTCGGCGTCGGCAGTATATGAACAGGTCAGACTCGGTCCCAGCCTCCACCAAGTTAACCCAATGTGCCATCAGCGATATATAGAGTGGCCCTGCCCGGCAGCACTCGTCCACGTGTCCGTGGTCAGGTGGACCTTGTCAGAAACGGCGTTGGTCAGGGCATCATCATCCTCCGATCCCTCAGTCTGTTCCCCCCTCGGACTTCCTGCCCTGACAACAACTTCACCACTGTCTGACAACTGTGTCTCCTCATCGTCGGACACCTCTTTACACACTTCTTCCACTACGTCAATAATGTCATCATCACCCACAGACTGCGACTGGTGGAAAACCTGGGCATCGGAAAATTGCTCAGCAGCAACCGGACAAGTGGTTTGTGACTGTGGGAAGGGTCCAGAAAACAGTTCCTCAGAGTATGCCGGTTCAAATGCCAAATTTTGCTGGGAGGGGGGCAGACTGGGGGGAAGGAGGCTGAGGAGGAGCTGGAGGAGTGCTGATTTTGGTGGACTGCGTGGAAGACTGACTTATGGACAAATGGCTAAAAGCATTCAGTGTTGTGAAAGCGGCTGACAGAATCTGTGCAGTAGTAGTTTGTCTTAGGGAAGCATAGGGTGCATTGTTAGCTCCTTTTGCGGGTGCAACATAGGTTTTTTTTCGGTGCCTGGTAATATTTTTTTCCGTGCGCCGAGGTGTACCCATACTTTAGCTAGTTTTTGTGTGTGTGCCATCTTTGCGTGGTATCCGTGTTGGGTTTGGTGTGCATTAGTCTTTTTGTTATGTGTGCGTTATCTGTGCGGCTTGTCGTTGTAGTTTAGTGCGCATTAGTTTTGTTGTGTGTATATCTGTGAGGCGTCCGTGTAGTTTGTGCGCATTATTTGTTGTGTGTGCCCTTGTGCGGCTGTCCGTTTTTGTAGTTTGGTGGCATATCTTTCTTTTTTTGTGTTGTATTGTGCGGCTTTTGTCCGTGGTGTAGTTTAGTGCACAGTTAATTGTTGGTGGTGCCCATAGCTGGGCTTGTCATGTAGTTTGTGGGTGTGCATCATATTTTTTTGGTGCCGGCTAGACGGTTATCCGTGTAGTTGGTGCACATTATCTAGTTTTTCTAGTTCTCTTAGTTTTTTGTGTCCAATGTGGCTAGAAGACGCTTACCCACGTGTTAGAGATGGCATTATAACATGCTGCCTCTGACCCGAGCTCAGCTAGTGGGGATGATGGTCCCTTTTACCTATCATCATACATCCCGTTCATCTTCCAGTGACCTGGAAGGACCGCCAGCCAAGAAGGTGCCGTTAGGGGTTCAGGAAACTTCTGCGAGACAGTATGGGACTTCTGCAGGAGAAGTCCGACCTGAGAGACTTCTGCAGAGCGAGAAGCGTCGGGGGCTTCCAACTGACCCCACATGGGTAGCCCAGATAATTGTATACCCTCAGGTCCCTGACTTTTAGGCCATCCTGGAATTAACCTGTGAGAGGAACAGGGCTCAGAGCTTGGTACTTTTAAAGGTTTTTTTTTGATGATGGCGTGCTGAATATATATTATATTTCAGACAAATCTCTACGTTGCAACAAACATATTGCCCAAAACCCCTCACCCTGTTTATGAACAACCCTACAGGTGCGACCCCTGTCACCTGCACGCAGAGATGCACGTATGGGGCATAATTACTCCTTATGGGGTAGTTAAAGAAGACCTGCAATAGGAGATACTGGGACACCGACCATACATTGTACCACCCCCATGTTCACGCATGGACAATGAGCAGGATGCGCTTGAAGCAGCATCCATAGTTTTTGCCACTGCATGGACAAACACCAGTGCGTCCACCCGAGGTGACCCCAGTTATGATCGGCGTTATAAGGTCAGGCCCATATTCAGTCATTGAGAGTGCCAGTTTGCCAGCATCTACCCCCGCACCAAATGTGAGCATAGACGAAGTCCCTGGTACAATTTTCAAGGGAGATCAATTCCGCCATACTCTGGCCCAAAAAGAGGGCAAGGTATGCGGTGGAAGAGTGTCAAAGCTGTGCGAAAGTTCTCAGGTACGGTACAACAAGTTCAGGGTTATGAAGTGAAGGACCTCCACTATAGTGCCCCCAGGAATTGCCCCCCCCCTTCCTGGGTGTACAGGGAACGATAGTGTGGGATTTAGGTGACCCCATGCTGGACCGGGTAACCACCTCTACATGGACATTCTACACAGCACCACCCTGGTCAAGGCCATCTCTTCCAGAAATACTGCGGGATGCGGCACTGTACGCCAAAATCAGGAGGTGCTCCCTAAGCGTGCTTGGGCAAAAACTTTAAAAGAAGTAAAGAGCAGGGCAACATTGCAGCAAACTCTGTCTTGGTGTGTTGAACGACAAGGACAGAGAGAAGGTCCTTGTATTAACCCACAATAAATGAGCATGTACGACGGTGTGACCAGTACAGACAGACACCGCCAAGGCAGACTGTATTTTAGATATAAAAAATAAAGGGAGGGGGGATGTGCTGAGACAAGGGGACTTGGCAGCAGTAAATGCAGCAGGAGGACAGTCGAGGGTGGTACAAAGGAAGCTGGCGAGGTCAATCATGCAGATGGGATTGTATTATAATGTTGTAGTGCTGCATCGATTTGCCGGCCAGAGGGTGAAACTTTCCTGGAATTTCAACGAAGTACTTCTTTTTGGAGCCACGGAAAGGGGGGAGTGCTAGCACAGTCTGTGACGGAGCCACATTCACGTATTGATACCAGGGCAGAACTTTCCAGGAGAAGTTCCAGAACCAACCAGACAGCAAGGGGAGGTCACAAAAGGAAAGAAGGGCAGGTTGTGCTCCAAAAAATGGCATTCGGAAGACACTATCATCACTGTGAGAAGCCCGAAAAACACAGGGTTATGTATGAAAGATTGCTCCGAATTTATCATACAATCCCTGGATTTTGTAGAGTACCCTGTTGTTACCTGACGCACAGCTTATAATCATGCCGCATGTGCACTTCCTTCTAAGCCTAGCCATGTGCCAGCCTGTAGAGTACTGCCCAGTGATGCTTTACCCGGGCGGAAAACATTGGAATCAGAATTTTAGGAGTGTTTGTCTTTTCCCATGCGACAGCAGCTGGGCACAAAATGAATAATGGATATTTTTTGACTATGCACATCCTTATGCACTTTTCGGGGTCCACCTGTGTGGTTTTTAAAATGCTAATATACCCCTAGATTAATTCATGGAGGGGTGGTAGTTCCACTAATATTGGGTCGGTTCTTAGGGTTTCTACTGTACTGCGGCCCTATGGCATCAATAATCTTTTCATGATGCCAACAAACGAAAAAAAAAAGTACTCCAACAATTATCCTTTTGAGCCTGCAGTGTCTCCATTTCCTACAGATTATTGCCTCCGATGGTGGTATTGCCTAACCGGGGAACCACAGAATGATTTTTGATTGTTTTTCCCCAGTGGCATGAGTTGGGCAAATACTTTGTCTGACTTTAATGGCATAGTTTGATAAATTGCAATACAAATTGTTTCTCTGGCACTACTTCATTTTGTATTACATTTGAGACCAGAACCTTGGGGTTTACAGTTCAAATGCCTCATACAGCCTGCACATACATTCTTTGAGGGGTGCCATTCCAAAAAATGGTTCACTACTTGGGGGAGTTTCTATTGTACTGGTACCTCGGGGTACCCCCATACCATCTAGTGAAAACGAGGCTGGAAAAAACCTAATTGTGCTTCTTTCTTCCTGACCCCTGCCGTGTGCCCAGCCTGTAAATTATTGGCACATGTGTGGTATTGCCGACTCGGGACAACCTGCCAGAATGATTTTGTGGGGTTGTGCTAACGTGGCATGGGTTGGGCCAGCAGTACATGAGGCACTAAAATGAAATTTTGAGTTTTATAAAACACAATTTTACTCTGCATCCATTTAGTTTCATGTCAATTTTGGCCAGCTGTGTGGGAGTTCAAATGCTTTATACAAGCCTACATACATTCTTTGAGGGTTGCCCTTTCCAAAAGGGTTCACTACTTGGGGGGTTCTATTGTACTGGTACCTGGGGTACCCCCATTACCAATCTAGTGAAAACGAAGCTTGAAAACCTAAATTGTGTCTTTATTCCTGACCCCTGCCTGTGCCCAGCTGTAAATATTGGCAATGTGTGGTATTGCTGTACTCGGGAAACCGCAGCAGAATGATTTTTGGGGTTTTGTCTAAATGTGGCATTGGTTGGGCACAGTACATGATAGCACTAAATGACATTTTTGAGATTAAAACGCAATTTTACTCTGCACATTATTTGCATTCAATTTTGCCAGCGTGTTGGGGGTTCTAAATGCTACATACAAGCCTACATACATTCTTTGAGGGGTGCCCTTTCCAAAATGGGTTCACTACTTGGGGGTTTCTATGTACTGGTACCTCGGGGGTACCCCCTTACCAATCTAGTGAAACGAAGCTGAAAACCTAAATTGTGTCTTTCTTCCTGCCCCTGCCGTGTGCCCAGTCTGTAAATTATTGGCACATGGTGGTATTGCATTGTACTGGGACAACCCGCAGCAGAATGATTTTTGGGGTGTTGTTTGTCTAAAGTGGCATTGGGTGGGGCACAGTCATATGAGGGCACTAAGATGCATTTTGAATAAAAACGCAATTTTTACTCTGAATTATTTGATTCAATTTGACCAGTGTGTGGGGGTTAAAATGCCAACCAACCACATATTCTTGAGGGGTCTAGTTTCCCATAATGGGGTATACATATTGGGGGTTCTATTTCACGGTTCACCTCACGGGCCTGCAAATGACGGCCACTCCAAATCCAATACGTGTAAAACGGAGCTGAAATAAATTCACTCCTTCGTTCTTCATCCCTTCTGTGCCCCAGTCTGTAAATTATTGGCACATGTGGTATTGCTGTACTCGGGACAACCCGCAGAATGATTTTTTGGGGTTGTTTGTCTAAAGAGGCATGGGTGGCACCAGTATATTGAGGCACTTAAAATGACAATTTTGAGATAAAAACGAAAATTGTTACTCTGCACCATTTACTTGCATTCAATTTTGACCAGCGGCGGGGGTTAAAATGATCACCAAAAAACCACCGGTTTTCTATTGTACTTTTACTTCAGGGGGTCTTTATTACACCACAAAATATTGCAGCCAAATGGGCCTTCCAAATTCCCAGTATCGTAACTCTGTTCTGGACATCGTGTGCGGGGGAAACAGCAGCTGACATCCACATGTCTGGTATTGCCGTACTGGAAGAAGCAGGGCAAGAAATTAGGAATGATATATTTACCTCACATTCCTTCTGAATGTATCCATTTTAGGGCTAAATTGGAAAGATGAAATCAAAAATGAAATTTCAAAATTTCCACTCCATTTTCATATGCTTCCGGAAAAATAATTAAAGGGTTAACAGACTTCTTAATATTGATTGATAGGTTGAGATGTTTGGTTCATAACAAGGTGTTACTTGTGGGTGGATATAGTACATAAGCCTTCTATAGGGCACTTCCAAACTGAATTGATCACCAAAAAGTTCGCATTTTTCAAATTTCAAGAAAAACCTGAGAAGTTGTACTAAAACTTAAACCTTCTCAATCCATAAAAAAATGGAACTAAAACAAAATGGATATAAAAAGAAGACAATGGCAAAAGGTTTCTATAAAAAAAAAATTGTGGTATCACTTTTTGTCTAAAAAGATAACATTTGAAACTTGAAAATAGTAATTTTTTTCAAATTTTTCCTAAATTTTTGAATTTTTACCCCCTAAAAAAGGAACGGATCACCGAAATGACACTAACAAATAAACTACAATGCTTCACGAAAAAAAAACAATCTCAAAATCACAGAGATATCTTTAAAGCGCTGAAAAGTTATTACCACAGGAAGAGACACTGGTCAAATTTCCAAAAACAGTAGCGAGCCTAACCTGCAAAACAGGCTGCGTCCTTAAGGGGTTAAGAGTTCCAGTTCCACCATTTTGTTGGAGGCTAGCATTTGTGTACATACACTTTATATGGTTTTCCCTATTCCTTTGTTCTTATTCCCCAATCATATTCCAGCCCCCCTACTCCACAGGGACTATATTTTACATAAACTCAAAAACACAATGTTAAGTGTCAAAGTGAAAAGATTGTTTGTTTAAAAAGTGCTAAAGGCAGGAGGTTAAAAAGTTCATACCAAAATTCATTAATGCAAAATAAATTTCAATTAATATCATTATGCATGTTTCGTGTTAAGGTTA
Source organism: Engystomops pustulosus (assembly GCA_019512145.1). Classification (NCBI taxonomy): domain Eukaryota; kingdom Metazoa; phylum Chordata; class Amphibia; order Anura; family Leptodactylidae; genus Engystomops; species Engystomops pustulosus. The sequence goes on along the minus strand of CM033651.1, from coordinate 30,767,881 downwards.
ATGTTAGGATCGCGGGCACACCGTGCCTCTGTCGTGCCGCGGTCCTCGCTGCCACTGTCCCGATCTGGCTTCCCGTCTAGGCGCTCATGCCGGCTCTTCTGGACCTTAAAGCGCCAGTATCCTCATGATGGCGCAACGTTTAATCCGGCTCGCCATTATAATCCGGCACCTCCCTTTCCTGCTTGCCGCATCTTCAGCACTGCTTTAGCATCATTACTGAAGTGAAAGCCTCCAGTGTTGCTGTGTTACCACTGTTCCTCCTTGTTTCTGTGTTGGTTACCGTATCTCGATGTTCCTGTGTGACCAGTGTTCCTCTGAGTCTGTCATCCATTCTGGCTGCCGCCGTGTACCAGTTCTGCCTGCCTGTACCGTGTCCCAGCTCATCCTTCCAAGCGTGTACACCTGCTTTCATCTCAGGCTTGAACTGTGTCTTGCATCTCCCTCCGTATTACCTTGGCTGCCACCGTGGGCCTAGTAGCACCAGTGGAACTACTGGACCGGCACCCCGCATGCAGCAAGACCATCCGCTTTCTGGGGGCTCTGGCGAACACCAGAGCCAATTAGACTAGGTCCCGTGGTGTTTGTCAGCTGTACCATCTCGACGGGGGTCCAGTGGGTCCATAGACTCTCCTTAAAAGACTCTCTGACAGTTTGTCGCTACAACTGTGACAGTTAAGATATAGAAAAACACCAAAAGGGTTGGTCAAAGAAGTATCGCCAAATATCGCACATTCTAACAACATTCAGGCAGAATAATGAATATATTTTCTTACGTCAATAGGAATAAGTAAACAGACAAATGTCCTTATTATACAATGACAACCTGCATCCGCTGGTCAGCATATTTGGCTGGTCAGGCATAGTCTGTTTTCAAGGACTTATTCTCCATAGAAGAATGAAATTGTGAAGATATGAGTGGTTGCTAGGATGTATCGATACTATGATCATGACTTTGGCAGTTCCTTATAAGGAGGCTTGAGAAACAAAATCTAGAAGATTAGCACAGTCAAGGAGCCCGGATCTATTGCACATGTGTCCTGGTTTATCAAGATGGATTTTGATGTAGATTTCCTTTAAACGAACTATATTACTTTTAGCACTATTAGTAAGGATAGCCCTTGCACCTTTTCTGCTAGTCATAGCTCAGCTTTCCTGCAGCTTTGTTACTCCAAACTATTTACAATTGATATTTTGGTTCAATGTTGCAGATCCAAACCATGGCCATAATTCTAATGAACAGCTAGCTAAGAACTTCCTAATCAATAAGGTTATTATTCCCCATTTCTTCTAGCACAAAACTAGTTAAGTATGAAAAGAGAAGTAAATTCTCAATATGCTATGCGGCGGACGTGCATGTGTTTATTCCAGGTTCCTATTATAATTTTGAAATTTTAATTGTTTTAGAGTAGACTTTTTCAGAAAAATGTCAGTCAAAGGCCATAATCTGTCCCTGTTGGTTTAAGTTGGAGTCATAAAAAAAAAAGAAACGTAGAGCAATTTCCATAATTAGCAAACAGTGATTAATAAAGCAGTTCCATTCAGGCCATTATGTCTATAAATTAGCCTTGACACGGGGCAGTTGCACGTAAAAAATTTGAAAAATGCATTTGGATTTGTGTTGGGCCAAATGCAACATACACATCACTAAGTGTTTTTTCTAATTTAGTCAGCACAAATGAAGACGTTGACTGGCCAGGCAGTGGCAAGTTTGTTGGAGTTAATTTAACATCTTTGTAGCATATTTTTCAGGCTCTCAGTATGGAAAAGGGTTCTTTTTTAAGTATGAACATTTGGATTGTATTAGCTATGTGGTCATTTTTACATTTAGACAGTTATTTTCATCACAAACTGGGATTAAAAAAGATGTTACTGCTTGTTACTGGCAAAGCTGAATACTTTTCTAATTGCAGTTGGAAATTTACAGGGCTTGTCTGGCCATTTCTTATTTCGTTAAACAAGGTGGCCGCCAGATTGCATCACCGTTCTGCTTTTCAATGTGAGTAGTGCACCTAATTCTGGGCATTTTGTCCTGTAGCGATCTGCCGAAGCTCTGCTGCTGGGGATATAAGGTGTGTGCACAGAGCTCAGTGTTGCTTCTTAGCTTACGCCACCTTAGGCTGCAGTGTTTTGCGCCTGTTGTTTGCACATGAACGAAGAAGTTGCTAAATAATGAACGATATAAGTGGCATCTGGACTGTAGGATAGGGTCGTTCACACGTTGCATTATAAACTGCATCGCAAATCAGCTTTAGGGGGGGGTTTTTTCCCTTTGGTTGGCTCCCCGGTGGTGGTTTTAGTGCAGTTTTGCAAGAACAGTGAAAGACATGAACTGAACGATCGTGAATGAGATTGTGAGCCGGTTTCCCCTTCTATAACAAATTCACCTCATTCAGTCATGTCTTTCACCTGTTCTATTGACAAAAACATGCACCTAAAATTACCTCCAAGCTTGATTGTGATGCAGTTTTAACGGCAACGTGTGAACGCACCCTCCATGAGTAAAAACATGGTTATTTTTGCTGTGCGGTAGTTTGTTGGTTACAAACTCCAGCTGCTGCCCCAGCAAAAATAATCAGGTTTCCTCATTTATCCTACCAATCCAGTTGTTTGCTGCGCCTAATAATATTCATAACTTGCGGACTTTTTCATTTCAGGCACAAAAACATGAGGACCCACACATTGTGAAAACATACAGGAAGAGACCCATCAAACAATATGCAATAATGCTGATTTTAGTAACATAAGTGATAGTCACATTGGTTTTTTTTGGGTTTTTTTGGTTCATTCCAATATACTAATATTGCTTTATTTTTATAGCGCATACAGATATGTGGCGCTGCAAAATGTAGCCTAACAAATTGGGTTCCTTTGGCCACTATCTAATCAACCTACCAGTTAATTTTGGGAGTGTGGGAGGAAAATCAGAGGACCCAGAGGAAACCCACACAAACACGGAGGAGAACATACAAACTCTTCATAGGATTCCTATATTCGTACGCTTCACAGCATAAATCTGAGTTTTTTCATAGGGGCTTTAAAAACAAGATTCTTTAAACCCTACCTAAAGCGAGGCGTAAACATGGACTCAGTGAATCGATGAAGTTAAGTACACACCGTTATATTGATGGCGCTGCTTATAAAGGCTCTAAACGGTAATGTCAATTTCTGTCCTTTGAAATTCTGTCATTGCGTTGCACAAGCCGCCCTTTACATGACAGGCTTAATTTAAAATGACGATTTAGTTAATGATTAATCCAAACATACACTCAACCGGACCGCTGTCCAAAACACCTGTTACACCTGTCCAACGGATCACACTTAATTCTAATCAGCCAATTCAAATGGCGCAACTCAGTGCATTAGGCATGTAACACATTGGTCAAGACCTCTCGCAGTTCAACCGAGCATCAGATGGGAAGAAAGAAGGTGATTGAGTGCCCTGAGATTTCAGAAACTGCTGATCTACTGGGATTTTCACGCACAACCATCTCTAGGGTTACAGAGAATGGCCCAAAAAGAAAAAAAACATCCAGTGAATGCAGTCTGTGGGCGGAAAGGAGAAATGCTGGTTGATGCCAGAGGTCAGAGGAGGAATGGCAGACGGTTCGAGCCGTTTACAACAAAGGAGGCAGAAGAAAGCATCTCTAAACGCACAGTACGTCGAACTTTGAGGCAGATTGGCTAAAGCAGCAGAAGACCACACGGTTTGCCACCCTTTCAGCAAAGACAGGAAACGAGGCTACAAATTTGAAAAGATCATCCACAATTGGACATAGAAGATGGAAAAACGGTTGACTGTATGTATTGTGAGTCTCGATTTCTGCTGCGAACGTTTGGAGGGGACGGGTAAGATATTTGCGGTGTCAAAAATGAAAAGAAGGAGCCAACCTGCCTGTGTATCAACGGGTTTAGGCTGGTGGTGGTGGTTGTAATGGTCTGTGGGGAATATTTTCTTGGCACTCCATGGGCCCCTGGTCCAATTGAGCATCATTGCAACGCACAGCCTAGCGAGTATTTTTGGCTAGCATGTCTATCCCTTTATGACCACAATGTACTCAACATCTGATGACTACTTTCAGCAGGATAATGCGCCATGTCATAAAGATGAATCATCCAGGCTGATTTTATTGAACATGACAATGAGTCCCTGTACGCAAAGGCCTCCCACAGTCCCAGATCTCAATCCAATAGAGCATTCCTTTGGGACTGTGGTGGAACGGGATTAGCATCATGGATGTGATGAAGCCAACAAATCTGCGGTGGAACTGTGTGTGCCATCACCTCAATATGGACCAAAATCTATGAGGAATGCTTCCAGCACCTTGTTGAATCATGCCACGAAGAATTGAGCAGTTCTGAAGGCAAAAGGGGGTCCAACCCGTTACTAGCATGGTGTACTTAATAAAGTGGCCGGTGAGTGTATGTAACGTAGTTTTGACAAACTGTGATTCATATTGAATTACTGATGTTAGAACTTTACCTTTTGGCTATCTTTCTCCTGATGGATGCGAGTGTTTCCGGCTCACAGACTTTAAGGTCGCTATACCTTTTTTGCAATTGTCGTACATATATATATATATATAATTTTTTTTTTTTTTTCATCCTCTTCTCTTCTTTTTTTTTTCCTTTATTCATAAGTATGTTGATCCATCATTCGAACCATGGGCCACATTTATCACTTTTGTGCCCCCAAGTGTAGTAGTAGTTGTGCCTAAATTCTGGCGCACTGTTTTGCCAGAATTATCACAAGCTACAACCATCTGTGATAAGTTAATTTTATGCATTCTATTAATCACTTTACTTTAAATCATTTAGGTGCAATTTTGCGCAGGTTCGGCGTAATGAGATACGGGCAATTACATGTACTCTTGCTACCAAGCTCCTCTCTGCTTACCCACCATCCAGAAAGAAAAGAAGATAACACTCACAGCAGACCCAGGTTATGACCCCCAGCACCCAGTGATCTCATCAAGCATTGGATTCTACTGGAGGGGATCCCCCAGTGTGATCCCCATGATGGACCCCTGTAATTCTGCACAGTATCCCCTCAGACACCAGGTAATCAATCCTGCTACACGGGGAACACTTGTCTGACTATTTCCAAAAAATTCTCAAACTCTCTCTGAGCTAGGATTATGCAGAATGTGATTGTAAATAGCAGGTTATGGAATAGAGATGAGCTAGAACTAAAATTGCTTGGGTGCTCGTTATTCGAAGAAAACTTTCCCGATGCTCGAGTGCTGTCTTCGAAAATAACGAAGCCCCATTGAAGTCAATGGGAGTAGGCATGCAGAGGGCAGCGACATCAGCAGCGCACGGGCAGCCTAGAGAGGGTCATGGCGGACATAGCATAAAATGGAATCAGGCTTCAAACCAATGGGTGGCAGAGAGGAACCAAGGAGGTGAGGCAAGCGCGCTGAACTGATTTCCTATGTGAACAACAGGTCTGACGGTATATTTAGTGTAACACAGCATGTGCGACCATATGACAAGTTCCATAAAACGTATCTGGTGATGAAAACACCCGAAAAAGAGCAGACGACAGCTCGTTGATAAGGGGACGACATGTGGAGGCAGCCATGGAGACGAATTCCATGATTAAATTAAGAGTGACAGTATGGGTCTCCATATTGCTTCTATGATTGAACTTCAGTCTCCAGTATGGCGGCGACAGATACCCGAGTTACTTATTATCTGGTGTGTGAAACACCCAGAAAATTCGCTGAACACAGCCGTTTGTAAGGGGCTGATGATGCTATATATCCTCTCACGCTCCAGCATTGGGGTATAGAGGTTGAAAGTTGCGCCTGGAGACATTGGGGGATGCTTGTGGAGGATCGTGGAGGCGAAATGGACAGGAAACGCAGGGAGGGGACAGTATGGCATGGAGCTCTGGCTGCCTAATCTTGGATGGAGCTGGAGGTTCCGCTGCAAGGCAGCTTTTTCGCCCTGTCCAAGCCCCTGTCTCTCGGCTTCTCAACCCAAAATGGGCCTGGGGCCAGAAGCGTTTACTTTGAAAAAAATTATCATTTTCAAAGCCGGGGTTGTTGAATATTTCATCTAGGAATAAGGAATAGCCTAGCGGTTTCTATTTTAATGGTTTTTCCGTAAATAGTTCAATGATTAAGAGCGACAGTTAGGGAATCCATATTGCCGCTGCTATGATTTCAAATTAGATCTACAGCCTGGCGGTTGACAGAGTTTCCACTATATATTGGTGACACACCCGAAAATGCTGGCCCCCAGACCCAGCTCGTTTGATAAGGGGACGATGTATGGAGGCAGTAAGTAGTAGTATGATTAAGGTGCCTGCAGTTAAAATATGTTATGGATCTGGATGGAGCTGGTGATCCGTCTGCCAGGCGAGCTTTCGCTTCCAAGCACCTGTTTCGGCTATACTCCCTAAGCAGCACTTCTAAGAACTTTTGTATAAGATCAAGTGTAGTAGTGTTTTCTTATAGTTTGGTATTGGAGCGGGTGAGGGGAAGTAAGGAAAGAAGGCAGAACAGCAATAACAATATATCGTAAATGATAAAAGTTTGCCAGTCTATTTTGTGGATAACAGCAGTCATGGGGTTGGCGACAAGTCAGAGAAGTTTATGAGGAAGATGAAAACAAACCCACAATATTCTGCCGACACATGCCGTTATAAGCAATGAGAGCAGCTATGGACGACTTGTTGGAGGCAGTAGGCAGCATGGCGCTGCTGTGGATAGGGTAAGCATGGACAACGTGTGGATGCACTAATAAGAGACTGGTGGAGGGTATGGAGACAATTTAAATTCGGATAAGGCATGTCTATGGGCAGTCCAAAAAAAGTTTTCAAACCAGAGGGAGTAGGTGGACTCCCGAAAAATTAACATAGATGTGATGCTGTATGTGGCATCCCAAACATTTAAAACGGAGGAGCGGTAGGTGGTCCCTCAGAAAAAATTAAATACATAGAGTACACTAGCAGAGCCGTTGGCCCTGGCAAAAAAAAAAAAAACGCCAGTTTCCTACTGCTTTGTATGTACAAACGAGGGGAAGGAGGGAAAAGGAGGAAATGAGGGAGGAGAGGAGTGCATATCTATTCAGGTTGAGATTCTTTCACTGGTGAGATGAGAATCCGGAGAATACTGAGAAATACCAGGATTATTCATCTTGCATAAGCGTCAGCTGTCAGCGCTGTCAGTCGAAGGCGTTGTACCGGAGATTATCATGATGAACAGCTCGGCACACCTAGCGGAGCACGGCAAGACCCAAGTTACCACGCAGCCAGCTTTGAAACCCGTAGAGTTGAGGGAGCTGTGTGTGATCATTAGGACATGATGGGTATGGTCAGCTCTACAACTCCCCACCATCCTTCTGTTAAATGGCATCACCATCACTCTGCCGTGAGACTGGAGGACAGGTGACAGGGTTTGCTGGGGGACATAAAACTGGCAAAAAGCTCTTGTAAAGCGTCCCCTGCACAGTGCTGGAAAGAGCCCGCGCTCGCCTACTCTTCATCGTCTACTTGTCCCGCAGAGAAGTACGCCCTCTGCCGCTAGTGCTTGTCAGAAGGGCAATAGTGTTCAGCGTGTGTGCACCAGGGCTGCTGGTATTCATGCATTACACACTCCTCTTCTCTCAGGGAGAGAGTGGTAAAGATTTGCTTGTACGTGGGTTCCAGGAGAGTGAATACCTGAGTAGAATCGGGCTGGAATAATTTTTGAAGGCGGGACGGATAGGCCAGCTAGCAGAGAATTACATAGGCCAGGCGCCCACTGCATCTGACTCCTCCATGGCCCTGTCTCATTTCCATCCTCCAACTCCCTTCGCTCTGCCTCATACAGCTACAGTAAGGTCTGAACAATGGTCCCCTCTTCTGTCCCAACATTCTCTCTCCTTTCCTCCTCATCCTCCTCACCTCTCGCTAGCGTGAGAAAACGACAGACTCTAGGGTTGGTGCTTTGGCTATCACAAGGGAACTTCTTCCCGTCTCTTGTGCGAGCGCAAAGCTTGATCATGCTGACCAGAGAGTTATCAACAGGCCAAGCAGCGGGATGGTTGAGCTGATAGGCGATGATGCCGGCATCGAACTGACCTTCTGTGTTGACTCCTCAAACAGTTACTCACCGACAGCATGACAGATTATCAGACATCCACGCCACTCCTCATTGTAGACTTGAGGAGCCTGATGACATGACTACCAGTTTCGGTGGAGAGTGACATCATGGCAGTCTACAATCGCTCTGCGCTGTGGTAAACCTTGGATAACATGGTTAATGTTAATTCCACCTTCGTGGGCACGTCGCACAACAGTCGGTGAGCGGGCAGTTGGAGGCGGCGCGCTGCGCCATGAGAGTGGCAGCTCTGTGCTGGACTTCGAAATGCGCACAGAGCGGCGCACCTTCGTGAGAAATCAGACAGATTGGGTTATGTCTTGAGGAGAAAGTAACTATGAGATTTAACACATGGGCCAGGCATGGCACATTCGTAGTCTGCCGAGTTGCAGAGCCGCACCAGGTACGGCGTGCCGTTGTCAACCACACAACATGCTGGCTTCAGGTCACGGTGCCAGCACACGATCAGTCTGACGCCGGTGATGCCCTGTAAGACTCTGGGCGGTGTTGCCTTTTACGCCTAGGCTCAGCAGTGTGAGCACCGACCTGACTGTGCTGAGCGATGGGCCACTGCTGACTGTGCCTAGAGCTACCGATGATGGCGCCATTGCCCACAGGATGGTAATTCGGAGGAGGAGGAGGTGGAGGAGTGGTGGGAGGAGGAGAGGAGGAGGATAGTAGCTCTTCAGACCTAGGACCGAGGTTAGGGTCCACCGCAACTCGCGTTGCGTCGGCAGATGAGCGCCAGGGTCAGACTCGGTCCAGGGCTCACACCAAGTTAACCCAATTGTGCCGTCAGCGATATATAGTGGCCTTGCACGGCAGCATGTCAAGGTGTCCGTGGTCAGTGGACCTTTTGTCAGGAAACGGCTGTTGGTCAGGAACACGGATGATGTTCTATGACACGTCTGTGCAAGGCTGGGAGGCACATGCGGGGAAAAGTAGAGAATGTGGCGGCTGAGGGACGACTACAGGGGGCGCCCGCTCGCCATATGAGTGTTGCAAAAGGCCTCGGTCTTACCAGCTATAGGGCTGCATCTCCGGCTAAGCAATTGGAGATTGTGACGTTAGGGCTTGGGCGTTTGGGGTGGGTTGCGCTATTTACGTCTCTTTGCGGCTCAGGTCTGGGGTATTGTGAGAGCGTGAATGCTGGGGATGCCTGTGGAGGATCTGTGGAGGCGAAGATGGGGTTTCAGCAAGGGGAGGTGTTGGGGCGGTGGTCCTGGGCAGACGGGGGCTTCCCTGAATAGCAGATGACACAGGGGAAACGGAGCAGTGGTGTGGCCCGGCCGGAGGGTGAACGGGCTTGTGACCATTTGAGTGGGGGTGTTTAGCATTCATATGCCTGCGCAACTGGTGGTAGTTAAGCTAGTAGTGGTGAAACCCCTGCTGATCCTGGTTTTTGGCAAAGGTTGCACACCAACAGCCGTCGGTCATCCGGTTTTTGTTTCTTTAAAGAACTCCGAGACTTTGAAAAGATCTAGCCTTGGCACGGGGAGCTTGACTACGGGCAAACCTTGGCGCTGATGCACCAGGCTCGGCCTTTGCCTCTCCGTTGGCCCCACCTGCCTCTTCCAACCTTTCGTGAATAGGACTCGCCTCGTTTCAGGAGCAGCCACTGTGTTCACCGGCCTATCAACCCAGCTTGGGTCTTGTCACCTAACACACTGATTACACAGCGCTGCACAGAGCTGGTCAGATCAGTCCCTGTCCCCATGGGTCTCACAATGTATTCAAACTACCAGTAATTATTTGGAGTGTGGGAGGAAACCGGAGGACCCAGAGGAAACCCACGCAAACATAAAGAGAACATACAAACTCTTTGCAGATGTTGACCAGCGCTGCAAGGCTATAGTGTTAACCATTGAGCCCCCCGTGCTGCCCCTCGTTCTCCCTATCATCTATCTATCTCCTATAAAATTCTCCCATATTACAGTTTGTTTTCCTACACTAAAGGAAGCCTCTTACTGACTGGTAATAAAATAGTTTTATTTTGGGGCCCCACTTTTAGTTTTGCCCAGGGCCCCAATTTGTCTAGAACCAGCCCTGCCTGTCAGTGGCACAATTCCCGAAAATGTTGGAAAATCCGACGAAAGTGCAGCCCTGGACCGTTCGTAAATAAGCCCATATGTCTTTATCATGAGAATCTATTCCCCTCTTGAAACACCCCATCATTTTATTTGCTTTAGCATCAGCTGCCTGTCTCTGGTCACTACAAATAAGTTTACCATCCCCCAATACCCCCAAATCCTTTTCAGCTCTAGTTTTACCAGGCAGTTGACTGTTTAGAACTTAATTATACTTTTTGGTTCCATGGCCCAAGTGCAGAACATTTATCTACATTACACCTCATCAACCATTTCTCTGCCCACTCCTCAAGCTTCCACAAATCCCTCTGTAATGCTAAACTGTCAACCTCAGTATTAATTACTTTACAAAGGTTAGTATCAAATGCAAATAATGAAACTTGACAATGTAAACCCATTACAACGTCATTAATAAAAATATTAAAAAGAAGTGGCCCCAATACTGACCCCTGTGGCACTCCACTGGTAACCTCAACCCAATCTGAGAATGTGCCATTAATGACCACCCTCTGTTTTCTATCACTGAGCCAATTACTTACCCAAATACACAGATTTTCCCCTAGTCCCCGCAGTCTCATTATTTATACCAACCTTTTATGCGGCATGTTGTCAAATGCCTTGAAAAGTCCAGATATAGTTTCCTGGATCGCTTTTTGATCCTTTTTTGTATATTTGTACCACATTTGCTATGCGCCAGTCCTGTGGAACATAACAAGTCCTCAGTGAATCTGCAAATATTAAAAATAACGGTCTTGATTTCAATATTTGATTTCTCAAAGTATTTGTACGGTAAGTGCGTCATTACGACTTAAAAGGCGCAAGCATGATGATCACTATTACCCAGGTTCCCCAAACCTGTAATTTTAATACTCTGTCAGTTCTTTTGGTTAGGATAAGGTCCAGGAGTGCCCCCTCCCCTCTTGTTGGATCCAGGACTATTTGTGACAGGTAATTGTATTTTGTTGTCGAACAAAAACCTTTGAGGGACCTGCAGGTTTCTGCCCCCCTACCCCCCCCCCCCCCCCCAGTCAATATCTGGGTAATTGAAGTCCTCCATGATAAGTACTTCACCATGCTTTGAAGCCACATCTATTTTACTAACTTATCAGCATTTCCTCTGCTGCCTCCATTATATTTGGAGCCTTCTAACAAACCCCTAGTAATATTTTATTATTATTTTTCCCTTTCCTTATCTCCACCCATAGGGACTCCACATTTTCATTTGCGTTACTGATGTCATCTCATAGGACAAGCTTGAGGCAAGATTTCACATTTAAACAAACCCCTCCCCCTTTTTTGTTTATATGTTCATTTCTAAAAATACTTTAACCATTTATAGTAACAGCCCAGTCATAGCTATTATCCAGCTATGTCTCGCTGATACCAGCTGTCTCACTATATCATATTTGCGCTCCAACATTAACCCCTTAGCGCTCCGCGCCGTAGCTGTACTGCGCAGCTTCCCACGATTAGCGCTCAGCGCAGTACAGCTACTGCGCGAGCGCATACTATTTTAGAATTGTCACCACGTCGCGAGACGTGGTGACTTCGGGATGAGATTTGGGTGACAGAGGCAGGAGGAGTTCCTGTCTCCGTCACCAAACCAATCAAATCGGTCCCGCCCGCCGATCGCCGTGATTGGCCAGTCAAACCTGACTGGCCAATTACAGCGATTTTAGGCTAAAAAAAACGTGGTTTTAGCCCCTTCCTCTTCCTCCAGCGGCACCATTTTGGTTTGGTATCGCTGGAGAGAGGAGAGAGCGTTACTGTGTGCACCAAAATACACTTTTACACTATAAATAGTGTTCTGATCCTTATCTGATCCCTATTGTTTGCCTACAAATCCCTATCCCTATCTGTTTTTTCCTGTGCCCTGTGTGTTCCCTGTGTGATCGCCTTGTGTGATCCGACGTGTCTTCCGTTTTTTCCCTGTCTGTCCCTTCTGAACCCAAACACACTTTTCAGTGCGCTGTGTTAGCGTTGTTCTGCACTGGACGCACTTTTCAGTGCGCAGTGTGAATAGCGCTGCACAGAATCTGTGCAGTAGTTAGTTTGTCTTAGGGCAAGCTAGGTGCATTTGTAGCTCCTTTTTGCGCGGTGCACATAGGTTTTTTTTCGGTGCCTGGTAATATTTTTTTCCAGTGCGCCGTAGGTGTACCCATACTTAGCTATTTTTTGTGTGTGCCATCTTTGCGGCTGGTCCGTGTGGTTTGGTGTGCATTATCTTTTTTTTTTGTGTGCTATCTGTGCGGCTTGTCCGTGTAGTTTAGTGCGCATTATTTTTTTTGTGTGCTATCTGTGCGGCTTGTCCGTGTAGTTTAGTGCGCATTATTTTTTGTGTGTGCCATCTGTGCGGCTTGTCCGTGTAGTTTGGTGCGCATTATTTTTTGTGTGTGCCATCTGTGTGGCTTGTCCGTGTAGTTTGGTGCGCATTATCTTTTTTTTTTTGTGTGCCATCTGTGCGGCTTGCCGTGTAGTTTGGTGTGCATTATCTTTTTTTTTTTTGTGTGTGCCTGCTAGACGGTTTGGTGCATATTATCTAATTTTTCTAGTTCTCTATTTTTTTTTGTGTGCAATGTCACAGAAGACATACACCGTGTTGGAGGCATATAACATGCTTGCCTCTGACACCGAGTCAGCTAGTGGGGATGATGTCCCCTTCTACCTATCATCATCCTCCTGCTCATCTTCCAGTGACCTGGAAGGACCCCCAAGAAGGTGCCGTAGGGTTCCAGGGACTTCTGCGATTGAAGTGCCTGGGACTTCTGGAGGAGAAGTGCCTGGGACTTCTGCAGGAGAAGTGCCTGGGACTTCTGCTAATTATACCCCTCAGGTCCCTGACTTTTTGGGCCATCCTGGAATTAACTTTGACACGGCAGGGCTCAGAGCTGTGGACTTTTTTAAGGTTTTGTTTGATGAGGAGCTGCTGAATGTTATTATATTTCAGACAAATCTCTACGCTGCACAGCATATTGCCCAAAACCCCACTTCCTTTTATGCACAACCCTACAGGTGGACCCCTGTCCATGCAGCAGAGTATTGGGGCATAATACTCCTTATAGGGATAGTAAAGAAGCTTTCAATCAGGGACTACTGGAGCACAGATATACTGTACCACACCCCCATGTTCCGCATGGCAATGAGCAGGATGCACTTTGAAGCCATCCATAAGTTTTTGCACTACACTGACAACACACATTGCCCACCCAGAGGTGACCCCAGTTATGATCGGTTATTTAAGGTCAGGCCCATATTAGATCATTTTAGTGCCAAGTTTGCCCAGGCATATACCCCCGCCAAGCATGTGAGCATAGACGAGTCCCTGGTACAATTTAAAGGGAGACTTCAATTCCGCCAGTACCTGCCCAATAAGAGGGCAAGGTATGGTGTGAAGATGTATAAGCTGTGCGAAAGTTCATCAGGGTATACCTACGTTCAGGGTATATGAAGGGAAGGACTCTACTATAGTGCCCCCAGAATGCCCCCCCTTCCTGGGTGTTAAAGGGAAGATAGTGTGGGATTTAGTGCACCCACTGCTGGACCAGGGCTACCACCTCTACCTTGACAATTTCTACACCAGCACCACCCTGTGCAAGTGCCTCTCTTCCAGAAATACTGCGGCATGCGGCACTGTACGCAGAAATCAGAGAGGTCTCCCTAAGTCACTGCTTGGGCAAAAACTTAAAAGGCACGAAAGCAGAGCACTATGCAGCGACTCTGTATTGTGTGTTAAGTACAAGGACAAGAGAGAGGTCCTTGTATTAACCACAATACATGAGCACACCACCACCCACTTTGAAAAAATTATAATTTTCAAAGCAGGCGGGGGCTACAAACAGCACTTCTAAGAACCTTTTGTATAAGATCAAGTGTAGTACTGTTCTTATAAGTAATTGGCTTGGTTATGGTGGGTGAGGGGAATGTAAACAGATGCGCAAGAAGCACTGAAATAATATCGGTAAATGATAAAAGTTTGGCAGTATATTTTGTGGATAACACAGCAGGGTGGCAAAAAAGTTAACAAGTTTGATGTGGAAGCCATGAAAACAACCCAAAATTCTGCCTGACACAGCTCGTTTACTAAGGGGACGATGTATGGAGGTAGCTATATGGATGACTTTGGGAGGCAGCTATAGAGATTATGTGTGGAGGTAGCAATGGAGACAACGTGTGGAGGCAGCTATAAAGACGACGTGTGGAGGCTACTATGGAGACAATTTAATTTGGATAGTGCCTGTATGTGGCAGTCCAAAAACATTTTCAAACCAGAGGAGCAGGTAGGTGGTCCTCCAGAAAAATTAAATAGATTGAGTGTCTATATGTGGCAGTCCAAAAATGTTTTCAAACCACAGGACCGGGTGGGTGGCCCTCCAGAAAAATTAAATACATAGAGTACTATAGCTAGAGCCAGTTGGCCCTGGCAAAAAATAGCCAGTTTCCTATGCTTTAGTGTACGACATGTATGGCCCTGACCAAAAGTACAGTTCCACAGATCGACGCGCAGTGTACTTGAGAAGTGATAAGCTCAAGGGACTGGCCACCTTATGTTGGTACATCTGGTGAAGGTTGGCACAGATTTTTGGAAAAATAATTGCGGCTTGGAACTCTCCACCTCAGTCGGCATAAGCCATTAGTTCTCGAACGGGTGCAGGTCACGACTGGGAAAGGGAGAGAATGCAGATGAACAACGTCAACAATAGATTAGTCAGCTCCTGCTCCTTAGGATGGCTGGGCATAGAGTTGTATCCTCGTAATCGCCTAGCTCAACGACTGCTGACACATGCGTAGGAGTAGAGATGAGCGAACATACTCGTCCGAAGCTTATGCCGTTCGAGCATTAGGTACTCGAAATGCTCGTTGCCGGACGAATCCTTCGCCCGCTCAGAGAAAAATGCAGTCCCGCCGTTTGCTTCTTGGCGGCCAGAAACAGAGCCAATCACAAGCAGGAGACTCTCACTCCACCAGCATGACGCGTGTACCCTTACACGGCGATAGCAGGGTGGCTGGCCAGAAATTAGAGGACCCGGAAAGACTAGCCCCTGCCTGCGCTGCTGGATATTCTGTGTTGGATGCCCTAGGAGAGAGCGGCTGCTGGTAGGGGAAAGCGTAGGATGTTCTAGAATAGTGTAGGCAGGAGTGATTTCTACAAGATCCAACAGCCCTTCTTAGGGCTACAATAACGTATACATATTTTTGTTTTATTTGCAGCTGTCCATATTATGGGAATTTGCAGTGGGACTTGCTAGCGTTGGTTAGCTCTAGTGACAACAATCCACTCAACACCAAGTGGGAAAATTTATTAGGGGTTTGATTTCAATTAGGCACAGTCTGCCATTTACTTTTATTTACGTTATTTTTCATACCTCAGCGTCATTCATCGGGCATAGCAGTGTGCTTCATACTTGGTAGAAAATAGCCATAGGGAATCCAAACAGGATTACTTAGGCACAATAGCATTATATATCTTTTATTTCTGGTTGATTGCTGGTGGTGTCCTTGCTGTAGGGCATCTACTACCATATTGTGAGGAATTTGTAGTGAGACGTGCGACCTGTTGTGTTTAGGTTATGACGAACATATCCATCGCAAAGACCGAATGGGAAAATTTATAGGGGTTTGATTCAATTGGCACAGCTGCAAAAGGACACCGCCCAAGAGCTATTACAGGGCATCCAAATCAAACTGTAATTGTAGCCACCTGCTCGAATCACCAAAATATACTGGCCAAACTTTTATATTACCGATTTATTTCGCGCTTCTTGCGCATTGTTTACATTCCCTCCCCGCCATATCCCAAACTATAGAACGCTACTACACTTGATCTTATACAAAAGGTGCTTAGAAGTGCTTGTTTGGGGCGTTAGCCTAGAGAAGGGGCTTGGATTGGCGAAAGCTCGCCGGAAAGGGAGCGCCAGCGCCATTTCCCAAGACAAACTAACAAGTTGACACCGGCAGCACCTTTAATCTATATAGTCACTGCCTCCATCATAAGAATAATAATAATAATAAGCTTATATATATAGTGCCATATCATATTCAGTAGCCTTACAAATCATAGGAAACAAATACAAATGAAATGTAACAGGCACCAACATTTGTAGGAAAAACAAACAGGAGTGAGGTCCCTGTCGCCAGGCTTACGGTTTATGAGATGATGGGTAACACGAGGTAAAGAATATTTATGGTCAAGCCATTTATTAGGGAAAGACATAAAATATAATAAATGGAGTGCGTCGTTGAACACTCAGCCGTCATCTTATATACCAGGTCCAGGGGTGAATGGGACTGCGATAAGTCTGGAGCCTGTGGTTGCTGAAGAACCGATGGGAGGACGACACAGGACGGGTTAGTAGAAGAGTTTCCAAACTTCATGCGTAATGAGTGTTATGGCTTGCCTCAGGCAATGGGTTTTACGCGCAGTTGACCTTGGAGGCTTAGTCGTGAGGGCAGAGCATTCCATAGAATTGGTGCCGCACAGAGAAGTCTTGGGAGACGCGAGTGGGAGGTCCACGCACATAGGGTCGAGAGTTTATCTATACAGACCACTGGCGGATCTAAGAGCAGGGGTAGGGCGATTAGACTGAGATAAGAGAGAGAGGAAGGGGTGCAGCATTATAACGAAGCTTTATGGATGGGGTTATTATTTTAAAACTGTATTCAGAAAGGAGACGGAGCAGTGCAAGTGAGACTGGCCTGAAACTGTAGGCAATAATGGGTTCCCTATTTATCACAAAAACGAGCTGTGGTCAGGCAGAATTTTGGGTGTTCATGGCTTCCAACCAAACTCGTTAACTTTGTCAGCCAAACAAGCTGGGTAACTCCACAAAAATAACCTATGGCAGCAAATTCCTTTTATCATTTATCCGATTAATTTCAGCGCTTCTTGCGAAAATCTGTTACATTCCCCCTCAACACGCCATATCCTAAACACATTAATAAGAGAATCTTATAGGACCATCTTATACAAAAGGTTCTTGAATGCTGTTTGGGGAGTAGCCTAGAGACAGGGGATTGAGTGGCGAAAGCTCGCTGGCAGGGAGCACCAGCTCCACCCAAGATCCAAACTATGTCCATAGTTTAACTGCAGCACCTTTCATCACTACTAGCACTGCATCCATACGATGGTTCCCCTTATCAAGAGCTGTGTAAGGAGAATTTTGGGTTGTTAACTTGTCGCAACCCTGCGGTTATCCACAAAATACTGGCAACTTTTTTCATTTACCGATATTATTGAGCGCCTTCTTGCTCACCCCTTGGGTTTTTTTCCACCCGGCCACCGCATGGTTGTAAGACCTGAGTCCATTGGGTATGTTGCCAAGGAACTATCTAAGCATGCCGCTGCTGCCGCTGCCTCTGCGGCCGCACCAGTATAGCTTTTGCGGGTCCAATACTTGGATGTGTTAGATGCTAACTAGCTGCTTCATTCTGTCACTCTGTCATGG
Source organism: Engystomops pustulosus (assembly GCA_019512145.1). Lineage (NCBI taxonomy): Eukaryota > Metazoa > Chordata > Amphibia > Anura > Leptodactylidae > Engystomops > Engystomops pustulosus. The sequence continues at coordinate 30,750,265 of CM033651.1, read as the reverse complement.
CCATGCTGGTTGCCCATAATTTTGCATACATGGCGATTTTAAGCAGCCTAATATGGCATCAACTGAATTGTTGCCCAGATGCTTTCCGGTCCTTCCGGGTGTTTCCCATCATTTTCTGAGGGTTTCCAGGTGTTTTGCCAAGCTTCCCTGTGCAGAGGGTGTGTCCCCTTGAAAAATGCTTCGGTCTCCCATTGACTTCAAGCGGGCTCGCTTTACAGCGAGACGAGCACTCGGCCATCGGGAAAGAGTTCGTTGTCGAAAACGGTACTCACATACACGAGCATTTAGTGCTCGTCATCTCTAGTTATTTGTCCAATAAACCAGGTACTGACCAGGTAACAGGAATAGATTCGCAGTGTCTTACTATGGTTGCCAGAGAGTGGTCTTAGCTAATCACATTACGAGGGTGGTTATGGGATGTAGGGGTGGGTTGGGACGGAGATGAGGATTATGGCGAATGAGATGGTACCATATACTGTAATCGCCTGTGGGACGTAGCCAGGCCAAAGGATTGGTTGTGAGCCCACGTGAGTCGTTGTTTCCTGCATGATGGGGACTTGACTCGTTTGTTAACATTCCCTTATAATAACCGATCCTAAAGATTTCGGTATGGCGAGACACTCGGCTACAAACATATACACCCTCTACTCGACGCAGAGAACACACAGGACTATGCACTCTGGTTGTAAAGCCAGTGACGTCTGTGTTTACGAGTGTTCCTTGACAACCAGGCGGTGACCTTTGTGGTCAGGTCTGTTAAGGCTTGCGTTACATCTGTTTTGGAAATCATGCGCGAGATAGCATGGCGCCACACCTAGGCTGATGGTATACCACAGCGCGTGTATCGGATGGTGAGTGACTGCTTGTAACTTTAAGGTATCTTTTTGATTCTTTTAGCAACACTAATTGCATCGGACAAATTTATCATGAAGGGTGTACGAGGTGATGAATCAGCATCTTGAATGTAATGTTGACACATAACTTACGTACTAATGCGCCAGCGGTATGATACGCCCCGCCCGCTGCAACAATTCGCAGCCGCTAATACCCGAGGCTTCTGAGAGGCTGATTTGCCAGATAGAATCGGGGCCTGGCAGTAGAAAAAAAACGCGCAGGTGGCTTCATGTATGAAGAAGCGCCGGCAGCAGCAAGTGCGCTTGGCGAGGGGGACAGATAACACCCCACGCGGCCCACTTGTTTGCGCCCTCTGCTTGTCGGACGAGCCCCCCCCTTACGCCCTCACGCCCCACTGGCGTGAAGGTGGCGGATCGGGGGAATAATTGCAAAAGATAGCAATAAGCTAGCATTCCGATTAGTTCAGGGCCTCTGGTGCTAAGTGCGTAGCCAGAGTTTCCTATAAAATGGCCCTATGATTGTATGTATGTATACAAATTTTTAATCTTGTTCACCTGAGTAAAGTTTACAAGAAAAACATGACAACGGTATTGGACGAGATGATGTAATATGCTACTGGGAGGTTCAATTGTTCAATCATGTGGGTCCCGGGTGTTACGGTAAATATATATGATCCCCACTCTTAACACTTGGCCTTGAGAAGTCTTATTGGAGCCGACATGTCGCTTGGTTTGTTGGTACTTGGCTGACTTATTAACATGGAAAAAGAACTACTTTTTTCACCAATACAACGGATTGTCTCGGGCAGGGTGCCAATTTTTGTGATAAGATATACAACTAGTGATAAATTTTGCTAACACTGGGTATTCTTCATAGAAAATCCCCAAGTAGGGTAGAACTACGGTCAATATGTCCATGTATCATAGTCATATCAGGCTGGACAAAGATGCAAGTCCATCAAAGTCCAACCATATAGAATGCGAAATAGAAGGACTTCCCCCCATTATACACTGGAATGTATGTTTTTTTTTCTCTCCAGAAAGAGAAATCCTGTCCCTCTCTTGAAAACGGTACAACGAGTCCGCCATAACAAGCTCCTGCGGCAGGAGAGTGCTCACGTGCTCTTACAGTAAAGCCACCTTTGGCTATGTCTGAGGTAGAATTGCCTATCCTCTAGGCGTAGAGGATCCCCCTTGTCCGGTCACAGGCCTAGTTAACAAGATCTTTTGAGCACGAGTACTTGTTACTACGCCCATCATGTATGTGTACATTATAATTAGGTTCCCTCAGTTGTCTTTTTATAACTGAATAATCCCAATTTTGCAATCTGTTACATTGTATTATAGTGCCTCATTCCACACTAATCTAGATGCTCTCCTTGGCAACCCGTTCCAGTTCACCATGTCCCTTTTGGAAACTGGTGCCCAAACTGTAACAATATTCCATGTGTTGCTATGACCAGACGATTTGTATGCGGGCACATTTACTTACCTGTCAGACTACACGTTCCCCGGAGAATGCACTACTGACGATTCACTCGGCAATGGCGCGGACCGAATCTGCATGTGTTGGCCTTCCCGCTCAGGTACCCACGGAGTTCACTTCTACTTCCTGGTGGATGTAAGTGCTGATCTTGCGAAACAATTGAAAACAGGTAAATCCCGCCCACTATATCCGGAGACGATAGGCCCACGCCCTCCGAATCTATGTCGCATAAAAGCTGGCGCCAGCCGCCCACATAATCCGATTTGCGTGCCGGGACCATCCCCAGTTAAGATACCGTCCCAGGGCAGGGCATGGGTAGGCAAAGTGGGTATTGACCAGGGCCCCCTGAAAGGGGCAGAATCTCTAATTTCAAAGGAATCTTGATTTTGTTTATAGGTGCCGTGGATCAGCGATATTACGGTTTTTAAAGTGAGAATATCAGGTGCCATTTTTATATAAAACGAGACTCCTTCTTTAATAGGAAAAAAAAAAACTGTCACAGAGCAAAGCTACAGTCCCTGAAGTGACCCCACACCAGATTCCTGGACAGCAGCTCAGGGAGGAATTTGCTGCACACAGGAGCTGCTGCACCTTACAGATAATGGAAAGATTACTTTATATGTTAATAAGAATTGGGATAAGGAATAATGTCAAATAAGTATTCATGTTTTTAACCCTTACCTATGCAGAAAACTATCTAAGAACACAATTTCTCTCTTATTGCCTTTTATTCAGGATAGTGGTTTTATTTTTTATTTAGAAAATGGACTGATACAATGAACGTTCGATCCCTTCGCCTAATGTCGCTCGGCTAATTACATATTAACACCGGAACCCAGAACGTATCCATATGGCGCTATATGAACAACCAATAAAGAACCACCATGTTTGCGAATAAGTTTGAACTTAACAACCATCCGCTGACCAGTATTTATACCTATGTTAGACGTGTCTCACTCAAATTCTTATTAAGGCGGAGGGTTTGTACTTGTGAGCTTATATACAGTGGCGGCAAACATAGGAGATCTAGTTATATCGTGGGTCCACTGTTCAAGGGAGAAAACCAAGGATAGATTGTGTGGACACAAGAGTTTGGGGTCCCCTGTGGGATCCCTATTAGCTTGCATATTTTGGTTATATCATCATGTGGGTATGTACTGATTCTCCTCACATCTTGCTGTTTAAGCAAAGTATAATTTTCTTTACTATACAGTATCTGGATTTGTGACATATTTTAGGGAAAAATTTTGAATGTTACATTGACCAAATACCTGCCCTGGTTCGCTCTTATTTCAATTTAATATATAGGTTTGTTATGGGTCCTTTACTTATTTTGGAGATTCTTTTATTGCTCTTTTTTAGTTTGCAGAGATGAGTTGGTTATGGATTTTAGGTCTTAAAAATTTCTAGATTTAAAAAGCAGAAAGAAATCGAAATTAGTTTATTAAGTTGTGGTTGTTATGATCATATGATCGAGCAGGTCTCTCACAAAGAAAAAAGGCCGTACAGCACTCAAAGGACCCAATGCTCGAGCGCTAGTTGCTTGTGCTACATTCTCGAAATAAGCGCGAGCCAGCATTGAAGAGTTCACATCGGGGAGATGGAGACAACACGGCACAGCATTTGTTTCTACGGGGGACCCACGGGATCTAGCACAGGGTGAAGCTGGGGCCAAAACACCTGGGAGAACTCAAGACACCAAGTATGGAAGAAACCACAGGCAAACAGGACAGCAGTGAATAATAATGGAACAACACGCAGAGTATTCAATCTTTATCCCTTTCAATGGGTGCGGGGCAGCATGCGAGGGAAGGATGCCCTCTTGAGGGGCTGAAGTCGCAAGCCATTGATGCCCAAGAATAGTGGGGCAAACAGCGATGGGCACATGACAGAGGGAGGACCGGACCGAAGGAGGCTGAAGGTGAGGCATGCTAGAGAACATCCAATAATTGACACCCTGAAACCGTATACAAGGCGCGCACATCGACGACACAGTGAATAGAATGTACTAGGGCAAGGCAAAAGGAGCGAGAAACGGAGCCTGTTGTGTCAAACTCGTTCGGGCGCAGCAGCTTATAACGAGGAGCAGCTAGAGAGCTCATGGCGAAAGCAAAAGACCCTAAATAGACATCAGGTCTTCCCCACCCCCAGAGACAGGTGCCATGATTTCCCTAGTGCACAACAGGTTGACAGTATATTAAGTCGATAACACAGCCCTCCAAGTGTACGCCCCCCCATATGCCCCAAGCCGTTCCCTCACACGTCTATGGTACGCCCCCCCCCCCACGAAAAATGAGCCGGACACAGCTCTCTTTTGCTAAGGGAGAGCCACGCCCACTGTGGAAGGCCGCCCTGCGGCGCCGAGCATTCAACTGCTGCCGCAGCAGAGAGCCCGTTGGGGCTAGACGCAATTCCACCCATGACCGTAGATAATGAGACAAGCTAGACAACTCAGGGCTCCGGCAGATGGGCGACAGCAAGCGACCCAGCAGGGCCTGAGTTCCACTATGCTCTGTGACACCATACGCTGACAATTTTGCCTGTCCCGCTGACGTCGGTTGCTTAAATGGGGCCGATTTATGGAGAGACAGTGAAGCGTAAGTGGTAGATTACAACGGTGTGCAGTAAAACTCTGTGAATTGGATCTGGCTGAGCGGGACCGCTCCGACTGGCCAGGCCAAGGCGATGTACGACCACAATCCAAGCGCACCTATACTAGCTCTTTCGGCGTAGTGTCCCGTTAACTAGGCACTGTCGTGTGAAGAACCTTGGGTATAAGATCCAGTGTGTGTAGTGTCTGATAGATTTAAGTTAGGATATGGAGTTTATGGAGGTGAGGGGATGTAAACAGATGTGCCAGAAGCAAGAATAATATCGGTAAAAGGATAAAAAGGTTTGGCCGTTAATTTTGTGGATTACACAGCAGGGCGGTGGCGACAAAGTTAACAAGTTGATGGGAAGCCATGAAAAACACCCAAAATTCTGCCCGACATAGCTCGTTTGAAAGGGGACGATTGTATGGAGGCAGTGAACTAGCTAGTAGATAAAGGGCGGCAGTGTTAAGACTAGTGTTAATTGGATCTTGAGAGGGAAGCTGGGCGCTCGCTGACAGGCGGCTCGCCCTCCAAGCCCCTGTATTTAGGCTACTCCCTAAACAGCATTCTAAGAACCTTTTGTATAAGATAAGTTGTAGTAGGTTCTTTAAGTTTAGGATATGGCGGGTGAGGGAATGTAAAACAGAGTGCAGAAGCACAAGGAAATAAGATATCGGTAAACTGATGTAAAAGGATTGCCAGTAATTTGGTGGATTACACCGCCGATTATGGTGGCGACAAATGTTAACAGTTTGTGGGTGAATCCCTTTGAAGAAACAAACTTTTTTTTTTTTTAAATTCTGCCTGGACACAGTCCGTTTGATAAGGAAACACTGTATGGAGCAGGCTATTATGACGATTTTGGAGGCAGCGTGGCGATGACGTGTTATGACGGTAGGCTCGAGTAGTGGAGGTGGGTAGCAATGGAGACAACCGTGTGGAGCGCTAAAGAAGACGGAACATGTGCGAGGTGCGATGGAGGAAGATTTAATTTGGATTAGGCCTGTATGTGGCAGTCAAAAAAGTTTTTCAAAAACCAGGGAGCAGATAGTGGTCCTCCAGAAAAAAATTAAATAAATTGCAGTGACTGGAGGTGGCAGTCCAAAAAATTTTTCAAACCAGAGGACGCAGGGTAGTATGGTACTCCAGAAAAATTAAATAGGATTGAGTGCCTGTATGTGGCAACACTCCCAAAAAAAGCTTTAAAACAGAGACGGTGGGAGTTGCCCTCCAGGAAAAATTAAAACATAGAGTATATAGCTAGAGCCAGTTGGCCCTGGCAAAAAAAATAGCAAGTTCTATGCTTAGGGACAAAGGAGGAGGAGAAGTAGAGGACAATGAGGAGGAGGAGTGCCTAATATATTCAGGTTGAGCTTTCTTCACCTGGGTGGAGAAGGAAAATCCGGAGAAATCCAGGCTTTCTTCATCTTGATAGAGCGTGCAGCCATGTCAGCGCTGTCAAGTCGACAGGCGTGGAGCTTAGCGGTGATGTGCCACCAGCTGCACTGAAAAACCGCTCGGACAACACGCTAGCGGCAGGGCAGGCTGCAAGAACCTCCAAGGCGTTTTACAGTCGCCATTTTGTGCCACAGCCAGCTTTGAAACCCAGTGAGTTGTAGGAGCGTACTGTGATGATAGTAGGACGATGGTATGTAAGCTACGTTACTCCCTCAGCATCTTCTGTAAAGAATCAGCCCTTCTCTGACCGAGAACGGGGAGACCCAGTGACATGTGTTTGCTGGATGTGACACTAAAGACTGGCACAAGAAGGCCTTGTAAAGCCGTACCCACTGCCAGTGCTGAAAAGCTGCCTGTTCGCCTACTCTCCCTCGCTACTGTCCGCACGAAGTACGCCCTCTGCCGCTAGCGCTGGGATGTCACGAACGAGGAATGACGTTTCAGACTTGTGCACCAGGGCCCTGGCTGGTTTATCATGCAATTTCTCACCATCCTTGCCGCTCCAGGGAAGAGAGTGGAAGATTTGTGCTTGTACCGGGGTCCAGGAGATTACCCAGACCATCGATGTAATACTTACAGGCTAGTATATCGTGCTGGAATAAATTCTTTTGAACGCAGAGGTACGAGGGTCGGGGATAGGGAGCCTAGCATGAAATCGACCATAGTGGCCTAGTAGCGTCCAACACTGGCAAGAATCACTCGCCTCACGGCTGACTCTCCAGTTGTCCTACTCCTCCAATCCTCTCTTGGCCAACCACTGACACAGTGGAAGGAAACGATGCTAGAAACAATGGTCCCCTCTCGGTCACCGAAACATTCTCCTCTGTTTACCTCTTTCTCCTCTCTCTCAACCTGTCTCCGATAGGCGGATTGTGAGAAGCAGGACCTAAGGTGTTTGCGGACTATCAAAGGTAATCTTCGTTCCACCCCAGACTCCTTAAATAGCATGTAGAACGACGCACAAGCTTCCGACTTCATGTGCCAGAGGAGTTTTAAACAGGCCAAGCAGTGGGATGGTGAGACTATGATATGGCGGCATCGGCCATCTGACCTCAGTGTTTGGATCAGTTCGATGGTACGAGCACCATGACACGAATCAGACACCATCGTCACTCCTCATTGTTAGACTTGAGGAAGGACACATAACTGACTACAGTTTGAGATTGAATCTGGCCATAAAGTTACATCAGCTGCGCTGCTGCCGGTAAACCTGGATAACAGGTTTGTAATGTTGAATTCCACCTCTGTGGGCACGGTATGCACAACAGTCGATGTAGACGCGGGCACGTTGGAGCGGCGCTGCGCTCCCTGAGCTAGTGGCAGCAATCTGTGCTGGACCTTCCTGAATGCGCACAAGTGCGAGCAGACACACGTGAAGCCAAAATCAAGACAGATTGAGCGGTATGTCTTGAGGAAAGTTTGAACTATGAGATTACCACATGGGCCAGGCTGGCACATGTGTCTAGTCTGCCGAGTTGCGAGCCGCCATCCAGGTTACGGACGTGTTGTCACACACAACCACTGGCCTAGCTCAGGTTCAGCGGTTGACCAGCACACAGATCAGTTGAGCCGTGAATGCCCTGTAATAGTCTGGGGCGGTTGTGCCTTTTATAGCTCTAGGCTCAGCAGGTTTGAGCACCGCTGCTGCGCTTAGCGATGGCACTGCTGTGTGCATAGAGCTACGACGATGGAGCCATGCCCAAGATGGACATTCGGAGAGGAGAGAGGGAGGGAGGAGGGGTGGGGAAGGGAAGGGAGCTAGTGGCCTTTGAGACATGGGACGGGTAGGCCCGCGCACTCCTCGGGTGCGGCGCAGTAGTAATGAGCAGACCCATGCGGTCAGACTCGGTTCGTTCGTCAGCTCACCAAGTTAACCAATGTATGCACCTTCAGCGATTACTATAGTGCATGCCCGGCCGCAACTCGTCACGTGGTCCGTGGTAGGTGGCCATTGCAGAAACGGCTTGGTCAGAGACGGATGCTGTTTCTATGACAACGTCCTTGTGCAAGGCTGGCGCCCGACGAATACACAAGGCGGCGCCGCGCCATGAGTTTTCGAAAGGCCTCGGTCTATACCAGCCTAGAGTAGGCGCATATCAGGCTAAGCAAACTTGGAGGGATGTGGCGTTGAGGCTTTGGGAGTATGTGGGTGGGTTGGCGCTATAATTCCTTTGCGCTCACGCGCTGGGTATGGAGAGCTGAACCGCGGGTGATGCTGTGGACGCATGTGGAGGCGAGAAGATGGGATTTTCACACGGGGGGTGTTTGGCCATGGTCCTGGGCAGGGGCGCGACTAGCAGATGACACAGGAAGTGAGCAGTGGCAGTGGCTGTGCCACGGACCGGAAGGTGAACGGCTTGGTGACATTGCGTGGGGTGTTTAGCCATATGCCTGCGCATACTGGTTGGTAGTTAGTAAGATAGTGGTTTGAACCCCTGCTGATCTACGGTTGGACAAAAGGTTGAACACACCAGTCCGTCGGTAGCTCACAGGTGTTTACTTTTAAAGAACCTCATGAGACTTGACAAATTCTAGCCTCACGCCCCGGGACGCTTGACTACGGGAAACATCATGCGCGTGATGCAACAGCTTGGACCTGCTCTCGTCTGGCCCCACACCACTGCCCTTCCACCTAATTTGCTAATAGACTCGCCTCGGTCTCAGAAGCACTGTGTTACAACCGGCCTTTATCCAACAGCTGTGGGTCGTCACGCTCATTCATCCTCACGACTCCGTCAGTCTGTTCCCCACTCGGACTTCTCTGCCTGACAACACACTTTACACTCATGTACTGACAAACTGGGGTCTCCTTGTTCGGACAACTCTTTACACACTTCTTATCACTACGTCAACTGAATGTCTCATCACACCACAGAACTAGCGCTGCGGGAAAACATTGGGCATCGGAAAATTGCCCAGCAGGCAACCGGACAAAGGTGGTTTGTGGATGTGGGAAGGGTCCAGAAAACAGTTCCTCAGAGTTATGACGGTTCAAATTGCCAAATTGTGCTTGGACGGGGGAGTTTAGACTGGGGGGAAGGAGGCTGAGGAGGAGCTGGAGGGTGCTGATTTGTGGTGAGGACTGCGTGGTGAGACTGAACTTATGGACAATGGCTTAAAAGCAAGATAACACTTTAACACACTGATTACACAGCGCGTGCACAGAGCTGGTCAGTCAGTCCCTGTCCCATGGGTCTCACAATGTATTCAAACTACCAGTTAATATTGGTGGGAGTGGGGAGGAACGGAGGACCCAGAGGAAACCCACGCAAACATAAAGAGAACATACAACTCTTTGCAGAGGTTGACAGCGCTGCAAGGCTATAGTGTAACCATTGAGCCCACGTGTGGCCCCTCGTTCATCCCTATCATCTATCTATCTCCTATAAAATTCTCCATATACAGACATGTTTTCCCACATAAAGGAGCCTCTACTGACTGGTAATAAAATAGTTTTTTTTAGGGCCCCCACTTGTTAGTTTGCCCCAGGGCCCCAATTTGTTAGAACCGCCCTGCCTGTCAGTGGCACAATTCCGAAAATGTTGGAAATCCGACGAAAAGTGCAGCCCTGGACGTTAGTAAATAAGCCCATAGTCTTTATCATGAGAGAATCTATTCCCTCTTGAAACCACCCATCATTATTTGCTTTAGCATCAGCTGCCTGTCTCTGGTCACGACAAATAAGTTTACCATCCCCAATATACCCCCAAATCTTTCAGCTCTAGTTTTCCAGCAGTTGACTGTTTAGAAACTTAATACTATTTTTGGTTCCATGCACCAAGTGCAGAACATTTATCTACATTACACATAAACATAACACCATTTACTCTGCCCCTCTCAAGCTTCCACAATCCCTCTGTAATGCTAAATGTCAACCTCTAGTATTATTTACTTACAAAGGTTAGTATCAAATGCAAAAATTAGAAACTGACAATGTAAACCCATTCAACGTCATTAATAAAAATTCTTAAAGAAGTGGCCCCAATACTGACCCCTGTGGCACTCCACTGGTAACCTCAACACCCAATCTGAGAATGTGCCATTAATGACCACCCTCTGTTTTCTATCACATGAGCCAAATTACTACCCAAATCCACAGATTTCCCCGGTCCCGCCAGTCTCATTATTTATACCCAACCTTTTTGCGGCATGTTGTCAAAATGCCTTGAAAAGTCCAGATATAGTTTCATGGATCGCTTTGTTGATCCTTTTTGTATATTTGTACCACATTTGCTATGGCGCCATGGACTGTGGAACATAAACAAGTCCTCAGTGAATCTTGCAAATATTAAAAAATAACGGTCTTGATTTCATATTTGTTCTCAAAGTATTTGTACGGTAAGTGCGTCATTACGACTTAAAAGGCGCAAGCATGATGATCCTATTACCAGGTTCCCCAAACCTGTAATTTTAATACTCTGTCAGTCTTTTGGTTAGGATAAGGTCCAGGGTGCCCCCTCCCCTCTTGTTGGATCCCGGACTATTTGTGACAGGTAATTGTATTTGTTGTCGAACAAAAACCTTTGAGGGACCCGCAGGTTTCTTGCCCCCCTACCCCCCCCCCCCAGTATCATATCTGGGTAATTGAAGTCCCCCATGATAAGTACTTCACCATGCTTGAAGCCACATCTTTTACTAACTTATCAGCATTTCCTCTGCTGCCTCCATTATATTTGGAGCCTTCAAACAACCCCTAGTAATATTTATATATTTTTCCCTTTCCTATTCTCCAACCCATAGGGACTCCACATTTCATTTGCGTTACTGATGTCATCTCATAGGACCGCTGGAGGCAAGATTTCACATTAAACAAACCCCTCCCCCTTTTTGTTTATATGTTCATTTCTAAAAAATACTTTAACCATTTATAGTAACAGCCCAGTCATAGCTATTATCCAGCTAGCTCGGCTGATACCAGCTGTCTCACTATATCATATTTTGCGCTCCAACTTAACCCCTTATTGCGCTCCGCAGCCGTAGCTGTATGGCACAGCTTCCCACGATTAGCGCTCAGAGCAGTACAGCTACTGCGGCGAGCGCACACATACTATTTTAGAATTGTCACCACGTCGCGAGAGCGTGGTGACTTCGGGATGAGATTGGGTGACAGAGGCAGGAGGAGATTCCTGTCTCCGTCACACCAAAACCAATCAAAAGCGGTCCCGCCCGCGCCGATCGCCGTGATTGGCCAGTCAAACCTGACTGGCCAATTACACAGCGATTTTAGGCTAAAAAAAACGTGGTTTTGCCCCTTCCTCTTCCTCAGCGGCACCATATTGGTTTGGTGCTATCGTGAGAGAGAGGGGGATGGGGGAAGAGCGTTACTGTGTGCACACAAAATACATTTAACACTAAAAATAGTGTTCTGATCCTTATCTGATCCCTATTGTTGCCTACAAATCCCTATCCCTATCTGTTTTTTTCCTGTGCCCTGTGTTTCCCTGTGTGATCGTCGCTCTTTGTGTGATCGAACGTGTCTTCCGTTTTTTCCCTGTCTGTCCATGATCTGACCAAACACACTTCAGTGGCTGTGCTGTTCGCTCCGGTTGTCGTAGCGTGTTCTGCACTGGACGCAACTTTTCAGTGCGCTAGTTGTGATAGCGCGCCAGAATCTGTGCAGTGTAGTGCCAGTGTAGTTTGTCTAGGGCAAGCTAGGTGCATTTGTAGCTCCTTTTTGCTCGGTGCACATAGGTTTTTTTTTTTCGGTGCCTGGTAATATTTTTTTCCGTGCGCCGAGTGTGTACCCATACTTGCATTTTTTGTGTGTGCCATCTTTGCGGCGTGTTTCGTGTGGTTTGGTGTGCATTATCTTTGTTTTTTGGTGGTGACTATCTGAGGCCTGGCTGTCCAGTTGTAGTTTAGTGCGCATTAGTTTTTGTGTGTGCTATCTGTGCGGCTTGTCCGTGTAGTTTTAGGCGCATTATTTTTTGTGTGTGCCATCTGTGCGCTGCGTCCGTGTGTTTTGGTGCGCATTATCTTTTTTTTTTTGTGTGCTATCTGTGCGGCTTGTCCGTGTAGTTAGTGCACATTATTTTTTGTGGTGCCATCATGTGCGAGCTTAGTCCATGTAGTTTGTTTGTAGTAGCATTATATTTTTGTTTGTTGCCTGCTAGACATGCGTTTATCCGTGTAGTTTGGTGCACATTATCTAGTTTTTCTAGTTCTCTATTTTTTTTGTGTCCAATGTCTCAGAAGACGTACACCGTGTTGGAGGCATATAACATGCTTGCCTCTGACACCGAGTCAGCTAGTGGGGATGATGGTCCCTTTTACCTATCATCATCATCCTCCTGCTTATCTTCCAGTGACCTGGAAGGACCCCCAAGAAGGTGCCGTAGGGTTCCAGGGACTTCTGCGATTGAAGTGCCTGGGACTTCTGCAGGAGAAGTGCCTGGGACTTCTGCAGGAGAAGCGTCTGGGGCTTCCACTGACCCCACATGGGTAGCCCCAGATAATTATACCCCTCAGGTCCCTGACTTTTTGGGCCATCCTGGAATTAACTTTGACAGGACAGGGCTCAGAGCTGTGGACTTTTTAAAGTTTTTTTTTGATGAGGCGCTGCTGAATATTATTATATTTCAGACAAATCTCTACGCTGCACAACATATTGCCCAAAACCCCACGTCCTTTTATGCACAACCCTACAGGTGGACCCCTGTCACTGCAGCAGAGATGCACAAGTATTGGGGCATAATACTCCTTATGGGGATAGTAAAGAAGCCTTCAATCAGGGACTACTGGAGCACAGACATACTGTACCACACCCCCATGTTCCGCATGGCAATGAGCAGGATGCGCTTTGAAGCCATCCATAAGTTTTTGCACTGCACTGACAACACACAGTGCCCACCCAGAGGTGACCCCAGTTATGATCGGTTATTTAAGGTCAGGCCCATATTAGATCATTTTAGTGCCAAGTTTGCCCAGGCATATACCCCCGCCAAACATGTGAGCATAGACGAGTCCCTGGTACAATTCAAAGGGAGACTTCAATTCCGCCAGTACCTGCCCAATAAGAGGGCAAGGTATGGTGTGAAGATGTATAAGCTGTGCGAAAGTTCATCAGGGTACACATACAAGTTCAGGGTATATGAAGGGAAGGACTCCACTATAGTGCCCCCAGAATGCCCCCCCCCCCTGGTCTTACATGGAAGATAGTGTGGGATTTGGTGCATCCACTGCTGGACCAAGGCTACCACCTCTACCTGGACAATTTCTACACCAGCACCACCCTGTTCAAGTGCCTCGCTTCCAGAAATACTGCGGCATGCGGCACTGTACGCAGAAATCAGAGAGGTCTCCTTCAGTCACTGCTTGGGCAAAAACTTAAAAGGTACGATAGCAGGGCCTTCTGCAGCAACTCTGTATTGTGTGTTAAGTACAAGGACAAGAGAGAGGTCCTTGTATTAACCACAATACATGAGCAGTACGAGGTGCCAGTACAGAAACCCCCAAGCCAGACTGTATTTTAGATTATAACAAATACATGGGAGGGGTGGACTTGTCTGACCAGGTGCTTCAGCCGTACAATGCCATGCGGAAGTCGAGGGTTTGGTACAAGAAGCTGGCCGTGCATCATGCAGATGGCATTGTATAATGCTTATGTGCTGCATCGATATGCCGGCCAGAGGGGAACTTTCCTGGAATTTCAAGAAGTACTTTCTTTTTGGAGACCAGGAAGGGGGGAGTGCTAGCACATCTGGAAGTGAGGCCACATCACGTATTGTACCAGGGCAGCACTTTCCAGGAGTAGTTCCCCAAACAGCCAGCAAGGGAAGGTCACAAAAGAGGTGCAGGGTGTGCTCCAAAAATGGCATTCGGAAGGACATCATTCATCACTGTGAGACATGCCCAGAAAAACCAGGGTTATGTATGAAAGATTGCTTCCGAATTTATCATACATCCCTGGATTTTTAGAGTACCCTGTTGTTACCCTGACGCACAGCTTATACATCATGCCGCATGTCGCACCTTCCCTTCTAAGCCCTGCCATGTGCCCAGCCTGTAGATTACTGCCCAGTATGCTTTACCCGGGAAAACATGCATCATGATTTTTAGGGTGTTTGTCTCCCATGGCAGCAGCTGGGCACAAAATGACATAATGGATATTTTTTACTATGCACTATCCATTATGCACTTTTTCAGGGGTCCACCTGTGGGGTTAAAATGCTAACTATACCCCTAGATTAATTCATGGAGGGGTGTAGTTTCCAAAATAGGGTCAGTTCTTAGGGGTTTCTACTGTACTGGCCCCTATTGGCATCTATAAATCTTTCATGATGCCAAAAAGAAAAAAAAAATGTACTCCAACAAGTTATTCCCTTTTGAGCCCTGCCGTGTCTCCATCCTACAGATTATTGCCTCCTATGGGGTATTGCCCTAACCGGGGTAACCCACAGAATGATTTTTGATGTGTTTTTCCGCAGTGGCATGAGTTGGGCAAAATACTTTTGTCACTTTAATGGCATATTTGATAAATTGCAATACAATTGTTTCTCTGCACTACTCATTTTGTATTACATTTGAGCCAGCACCTTAGGGGTTAAAATGCTCATACAAGCCTACATACATTCTTTGAGGGGTGCCCTTTCCAAAATGGGTTCACTACTTGGGGGTTTCTATTGTACTGGTACCTCGGGGGTACCCCCCATTACCAATCTAGTGAAAACGAAGCTGGAAAACCTAAATTGTGCTTCTTTCTTCCTGACCCCTGCCGTGTGCCCAGCCTGTAAATTATTGGCACATGTGTGGTATTGCCGTACTCGGGACAACCTGCAGAATGATTTTTGGGGTGTTTGTCTAAAGTGGCATGGGTTGGGCACAGTACATGAGGCACTAAAATGACATTTTTGAGATAAAAACACAATTTTTACTCTGCACCCTTTATTTTGCATTCAATTTTGGCCAGCGTGTTGGGGGTTCAAATGCTCATACAAGCCTACATACATTCTTTGAGGGGTGCCCTTTCCAAAATGGGTTCACTACTTGGGGGTTTCTATTGTACTGGTACCTCGGGGGTACCCCCCATTACCAATCTAGTGAAAACGAAGCTTGAAAACCTAAATTGTGCTTCTTTCTTCCTGACCCCTGCCCTGTGCCCAGTCTGTAAATTATTGGCACATGTGTGGTATTGCTGTACTCGGGACAACCCGCAGAATGATTTTTGGGGTGTTTGTCTAAAGTGGCATTGGTTGGGCACAGTACATGAAGCACTAAGATGACATTTTTGAGATAAAAACGCAATTTTTACTCTGCACCATTTATTTGCATTCAATTTTGACCAGCGTGTTGGGGGTTCAAATGCTCATACAAGCCTACATACATTCTTTGAGGGGTGCCCTTTCCAAAATGGGTTCACTACTTGGGGGTTTCTATTGTACTGGTACCTCGGGGGTACCCCCCATTACCAATCTAGTGAAAACGAAGCTTGAAAACCTAAATTGTGCTTCTTTCTTCCTGACCCCTGCCGTGTGCCCAGTCTGTAAATTATTGGCACATGTGTGGTATTGCTGTACTCGGGACAACCCGCAGAATGATTTTTGGGGTGTTTGTCTAAAGAGGCATGGGTTGGGCACAGTATATGAGGCACTAAAATGACATTTTTGAGATAAAAACGCAATTTTTACTCTGCACCATTTACTTTGCATTCAATTTTGACCAGCGTGTCGGGGGTTAAAATGCTCACCAAAACCACCGGTTTTCTATTGTACTTTTACTTCAGGGGCTCTTTAATTACACCACAAAATATTTGCAGCCAAATTGGCCTTCCAAATTCCCAGTATCGCTAACTCTGTTCTGGACATCGCTGTGCGGGGAAACAGCAGCTGACATCCACATGTCTGGTATTGCCGTACTCGGAAGAAGCAGGGCAAGAAATTAGGAATATATATTTACCTCACATTCCTTCTGAATGTATCCATTTTAGGGCTAAATTGGAAAGATTGAAATCAAAAATTGAAATTTCAAAATTTCCACTCCATTTTCATATGCTTCCGGAAAAATAATTAAAGGGTTAACAGACTTCTTAAATGCTGATTTGAATAGGTTGAGATGTTTGGTTCATAAAATGGTGTTACTTGTGGGGGTATATAGTACATAAGCCTTTATAGGGCACTTCCAAACTGAATTGATCACCAAAAAGTTCGCATTTTTCAAATTTCAAGAAAACCTGAGAAGTTGCTACTAAAACTTCAATCCTTCTCACATCCATAAAAAAAATGGAAACTTAAAACAAATAATGGATATAAAAAGAAGACCAATGGCAAAAGGTTTCTATAAAAAAAAAATTGTGGTATCACTTTTTGTCTAAAAAGTATAACATTTGAAACTTTGAAAATAGTAATTTTTTTCAAATTTTTCCTAAATTTTTGAATTTTTACCCCCTAAAAAAGGAACGGATCACCGAAATGACACTACAACTATAAACTACAATGCTTCACGAAAAAACAATCTCAAAATCACAGAGATATCTTAAAGCGCTGAAAAGTTATTACCACAGGAAGAGACACTGGTCAAATTTCCAAAAACAGTAGCGAGCCTTAACCTGCAAACAGGCTGCGTCCTTAAGGGGTTAAGAGTTCCAGTTCCACCATTTTGTTTGTGAGGCTTCAGGCATTTGTGTACATACACTTTATATGGTTTTCCCTATTCCTTTTGTTCTTATTCCCCAATCATATTCCAGCCCCCCTTACTCCACATGGACTATATTTTACATAACTCAAAACACAATAGTTAAGTGTCAAAGTGAAAAGATTGTTTGTTTAAAAAGTGCTAAAGTGCAGGAGGTTAAAAAGTTCATACAAAATTCATTAATGCAAAATAAATTTCATATAATATCATTATGCATGTTTCGTGTTAAGGTTAATGTTACGGATCGCGGGCACACCTGTGCCTCTGTCAGTGCCGCGGTCCTCGCTGCCACTGTCCCGATCTGGCTTCCCGTCTAGGCCGCTCATGCCGGCTCTTCTGGACTTAAAGCGCCAGTATCCTCTTGATTGGCGCACGTTAATCCGGCTCGCCATTATAATCCGGCACCTCCCTTCCTGCCTTGCCGCATCTTCAGCACTGCTTTAGCATCATTTACTGCTAAGTGAAAGCCCTCCAGTGTTGCTGTGTTACCACTGTTCCTCCTTGTTTCTGTGTTACCAGTATTCCTCGATGTTCCTGTGTTACCAGTGTTCCTCTGAGTCCTGTCATCCATTCCTGGCTGCCTGCTCCGTGTACCAGTTCCTGCCTGCCTGTACCGTGTCCCAGCTCATCCTTCCAAGCTGTACACCTGCTTTCATCTCAGGCTTGAACTGTGTCTTGCATCTCCCTCCGTATTACCTTGGCTGCCACCGTGGGCCTAGTAGCACCCGTGGAACTACCTGGAGGCACCCCGCTGCAGCAAGACCATCCCGCTTTCTGGCGGGCTCTGGCGAACACCAGATGCCAATTAGACTCTGGTCCCGGGTGTCAGCTAGTACCATCATCTCCGACGGTGGTCCAGTGGGTCCATAGACTCTTCCTTAAAAGACTCTCTGACAGTTTGTCGCTACCAACTGTGACAGTTAAGATATAGAAAAACACCAAAAGGTTGGTCAAAGAAGTATCGCCACATATCGCACATCTAACAACATCAGGCAGAATAATGAATATATTTTCTTACGTCAATAGGAATAAGTAAACAGACAAATGTCCTTATTATACATGGGACAACCTGCACTCCGCTGGTCAGCATATTTGCTGGTCAGGCATAGTGCTGTTTTCAAGGACTTATTCTCCAATAGAAGAATGAAATTTGTGAAGAATGAGTGGTTGCTAGGATGTATGATACTATGATCCATGACTTTGGCAGTTCCTTATAAGGAGGGCTTGAGAAACAAATCTAAGAAGATTACCACAGTCACGGAGCCCGGATCTATGAATAGTGTCCCTGGTTTATCAAGATGGATTTTGATGGTAGAGTTCCTTTAAACTGAACTATATTACTTTAGCACTACTTAGTAAGCATAGCCCTTGCACTTTTATTGCTAGTTCATAGCTCAGCTTTCCTGCAGCTTTGTTACTCCAAACTATTTACCATTGATTATTTTGGTTCAATGTTGCAGTCCAAACCATGGCCATAATTCTAATGAACAGCTAAGCTAAGCAATTCCTAATCAATAAGGTATTATCCCCTTTCTTCTAGCACAAAACTAGTTAAGTATGAAAAAGAGAAGTAAATTCTCAATATGCTCTGCGGCGGACGTGCATGTGTTTATTCCCAGGTTCCTATTATAATTATTGAAATTTTAATTGTTTTTAGAGTAGACTTTTCAGAAAAATGTCAGAAAGGCATAATCTGTCCCTGTTGGTTTAAGTTGGAGTAAAAAAAAAAAAAACGTAGAGCAATTTCCATAATTAGCAAAAGTGATTAATAAAGCAGTTCCATTCAGGCCATTATGTCTATAAATTAGCCTTGACAAGACTGCAGTGCACAGTGAAAAATGCATTTGGATTTGTGTTGGGCCAAATGCACATACACATCACTAAGTGATTTTTCTAATTTAGTCAGCACAAATGAAGACGTTGACTGGCCAGGCAGTGCAATTTGTTGGAGATAATTTAACATCTTTGTAGCATATTTCAGCTCTCAGTATGAAAAGGGTCTTTTTTAAGTATGAACATTTGGATTGTATTAAGCTATGTGGTCATTTACATTTAGACAGTTATTTCATCAAAACTGGGATCTAAAAAGATGTTACTTTGCTTGTACCTGGCAAGCTGAATACTTTTCTAATTGCATTTGGAAATTTACAGGGCTGTCTGGCCATTTCTTATTTCGTAAACAAGGGGCCAGATGCATCACCGTTCTGCTTTTAAGTGTAGTAGTTGCACCTTAATTCTGGCGCATTGTCTGTAGCGTCTGCGAAGCTCTGCTGCTGGGGATAAGCTGGTGTGCACAAGAGCTCAGTGTTGCTTCTTAGCTTACGCCACCTTCAGGCTGCAGTGTTTTTGCGCCTGTTTTTGCACCTGAACGAAAGTTGCTAATAATGAACGATTATTAAGTGCAGCAAAACATCTGGACTGGTAGGATAAGGGTGCGTTCACACGTTGCAGTTAAAACTGCATCGCAATCAGCTTTTAGGTGGTTTTATGTGCAGTTTTGTCAATTGAACAGTTGAAAGACATGAACTGAACGAGTGAATGAGATTTGTGGAGCAGGTTTCCCCTTCATAATCAAATTCACTCATTCAGTTCATGTCTTTCACCTGTTCTATTGACAAAACTGCACCTAAAATTACCTCAAAGCTGATTGTGATGCAGTTTTAACGGCAACGTGTGAACGCACCCTCAATGAGTAAAACATGGTTATTTTTGCTGTGCGGCTAGTTTGTTAGTTACAAACTAGCTGCACAGCAAAAATAATCAGGTTTCCCTCATTTATCCTACCAATCCAGATGTTTTGCTGCGCCTAATAATATTCATAACTTGCGACTTTTC
The DNA here is from genome assembly GCA_019512145.1 of Engystomops pustulosus. Classification (NCBI taxonomy): domain Eukaryota; kingdom Metazoa; phylum Chordata; class Amphibia; order Anura; family Leptodactylidae; genus Engystomops; species Engystomops pustulosus. The sequence continues at coordinate 30,730,409 of CM033651.1, read as the reverse complement.
ATTCAGGCACAAAAACACTGAGGCCACACATTGAAAACATACAGAAGAGACCCATCAAACAATATGCAATAATGCTGATTTTAGTAACATAAGTGATAAGTCACATTGGTTTTTTTGGGGTTTTTTTGGTCATTCCACATACTAATATTTGCTTATTTTTATAGCGCATACAGATTATGTGGCGCTGCAAAAAGCATAACAAATTGGTTCCTTTGGCCACTATCTAATCAACCTACCAGTAAATTTTGGAGTGTGGGAGGAAATCAGAGGACCCAGAGGAAACCCACACAAACACGGAGAGAACATACAAACTCTTTCATCAGGACCTTTTTGCCTTTAACAGCAAAACTGGTTCATAGGGGCTTTAAAAAATTCCTAAACACCCTTAAAGCGAGGCTGTCACCATGGACCTCATGAATCGATGAAGTTAAAGCACACCGTTATATTGTAATGGCGCTGCTTATAAAAGGCCAAACGTGTAATGTCTAATGTCCTTTTGAAATCTGTCTGCCTTGCAAACGCCGCCTATAATGACAGGCTTAATTTAAAATGACTATTTAGTTAATGCATTAATCCAAACATACACTCACCGACCGCTGTCCAACACCTGTACACCTGTCCAACTGCTCACACTTAATTTCTAATCAGCCAATCACATGGCGGCAACTCAGTGCATTTAGGCATGTACACATGGTCAAGACAATCTCCTGCAGTTCAAACCGAGCATCAGTATGGGGAAGAAAGGTGATTTGAGTGCCTGAGTATTTCAGAAACTGCTGATCTACTGGGATTTTCACGCACAACCATCTCTAGGGTTTACAGAGAATGGCCCAAAAAAGAAAAAACATCCAGTGAATGGCAGTTCTGTGGGCGGAAATGCCTTGTTGATGCCAGAGGTCAGAGGAGAATGGGCAGACTGGTTCGAGCCGTTACAACCAAGGTAGGCAGAAGAGCATCTCTAAACGCACAGTACGTCGAACTTTACTGGGGATGGTTGCTGGGCATTACATTACTGGAGGAAGCTGCTGGGTATTACATTATTGGAGGAAGCTGCTGGTAATTTCATTACTGGGGGGGGGCTGCATGGGGCATTTCATTACTGGGGAGGCTGCTGGGCATTACACTTTTGGAAGAGACTGCTGGGCATTTCATTACCGGAGAAGGTTGCTGGGCATTTCATTACTGGGGAGGCTGATGGGAATATCATTAGTGGGGGAGATATGCTAGGCATTATACTAGAGGATGAGGCTGCTGGGCATTTCATCACTGGGGAGGCTGCTGGGCATTACATTACTGGGGGAGGCTGCTGGGCATTACATTATTGGGGAAGGTTGCTGACATTTCATTACTGGGGACAGCTCCTTGGCATTTCATTACTGGGGAGGCTATTGGACATTTTATTACTGGGGACAGCTCCTGGGCATTTCATTTTTGGTGGAGGCTGCTGGGTATTTTATTACTGGGGAGGTTGTGTGCATTACACTAGAGGGGAGGCTGCTGGACATTTTATTACTGGGGAAGGTTGCTAGACATCTCATTACTGGGGACGGTTGCTGGGCCTTACATTACTGGGGGAAGCTGCTGGGCATTACATTACTGGGGAAGACTGCATGGGGCATTTCATTATTGGGGAGGCTGCTTGGCATTATATCACTGTAGGAGGCTGCTGGACATTTCATTATCGCAAGAGTCTGCTGTTCATTTCATTATTGGGGTAGTCTGCTGGGCATTATACAAGTGGGGGAGGCTGCTGGACATTTGATTACTGGGGAAAGTTGCTGGGCATTTCATTACTGGGGATGGTTGCTGGGCATTTAATTAATGGAACAGGTTGTTGGAAATTATATTACTGGGGGGCTGTTGGGCATTACACTAGTGGGGAGGCTGCTGGGCATTGTATATGAAGTCTGCTGGGCATTAGGTTACTGGGGGAGGCTGCTGGGAATTACATTATTTGGGGAGGGTGCTGGGCATTTCACTAGAGGGGGGGCTGCTGGACATTTTACTACTGGGGAAGGTTACTGGACATTTCATTACTGGGGGAGGATGCTGGGCATTACATTACTGGGGAAGGCTGCTGGGAATTACATTACTGGGGGAGGCTGCTGGGCATTACATTACTGGGGGAGGCTGCTAGGCATTACATTACTGGGGAAGGTTGCTGGGCATTTCATTAATGAGGGGAAGCTGTGTCCAATGCATTTCTCCCCTTAGGTTTATTCTTGAGTCAATCAGTTTTCACAGTTTGTGGTAAAATAAGGCACCTCAGCTTATATTCAGGTTAGCTTATTATATACGATAAATTACTCTGTTGACACATTGCGATAAATAACAGGGTTTTGTTGTAGTTTGGACAGTCTGTCTCCAAAAGGTTCGCCCTGACTGCATTAGAACCTAATACCTTATTACCCTGGTCATATAAAATGAAACAACCACAGCTGTAACACCTAAAGGGTAATGTGCTGTGTAGAAGTATTAATGTTGTAGAGAAGTGGTCAGTTGGGCTAATGCTTCAGGTCCTCCTGTCACAGAGGCTAGTGGACAAAATCATTATTCTCTCCAAAGATCTCAGAAAACAGTGGTAAAGGGGAGACATTGCTGTGTTAAATCCCTGGGGCACAGATGGTTATATATAGTACCTGTGATGGTGAAATAAGACAAAACAGGAACTCTTATGGCTCAATTTACCTTTTCAGTTCTTTATCACCTCCATAGGTATATGCAAATTAACAAAGATAAATCACTTTTAGGGGCTAAAGGGGAAGCATCATTTCAGATGTCCAGTGATTTAACTATATGTCAGCTAAAACCATGCTATGTATATCATATTGTCATAATAAAAAACAACATATTTTAAAAACATCAAAGTTGTAGTTTTTTGAGCTATTGCACTGAAGATGCAGGCAGTTAAATTCATAGCTGGGGATGTTAGCTGTTGATAGAAATAAAATTTCTATTTCTTGCTGCCTCCACCTTTGGTTGTGTGGAAGTGCAGTACACATACTGTTCTGTTGGCCAAACTAAAGAACCAGTATAGTAATAATACCACCAGGGATTGCTAATGATCCACTTTTTGTGTAGGTGTTAAACAACTGGAGCACCTAGAAGTATCATGAAACTGTAACCAAAAATATTAAAATAGTAAACTGACAATAAACTGTGGTTCATACCACTACAGTCCTCTCAGATCTAGATTACTACTTGGTCACTGTAGGTTTTGAGTTTTCATCAAGACCTTGTTGTGTAATTCTTTGGCTTTTTCCCAGCCTTACCTCATTTAGTGAAGAATAATCAGAGAATAATGTGTGGAATGTGTGAGGTCACAAATATCGCCTTGCACATTGGATGTCAAGGCTGTGATGTCTACAGGATTTACTCATAGTTAACTCATTTATGGCCTTTAAGTGTTTTTGTATGGTTTTATTAATATTTAATAAACTGTATTTAACTGCATTTCACAGATTTGACTGGCCACTGATGTTCTAAAAAATGGGAATAAAATTGAACTTAGAAAAATTCTCTGTTAAAACAGCTGCCTAATATTCTTGCCCCCATTCTTATCCTGAACAATCTTGGACCCCACCAGACATCTGAAGGTATCCCATGGTATCTGGCGTCAAGACATCAGCAGCAGATACTATAAGATATGAGCCAGTGACCTCCTTGGAATTATTATACCAAGTATTATTATTATAGGCAATGGATTAGATTGGTGGGAGCCCAACTGCAGGCCCCCCCACCGATAACAAGTATAAACTCCCACTCTTCATGAAACCTGGAGTCCCGCTCTCACTGACGGGTTGCATACTGCCACTCCACTCAATACTATGAAGAGAGTTAGAAATTGACAAGGACATTGCTTGACTATTTCTGGCACTTCCATTCACTGTTTATGAGAGTGTTGAAGATACCCAAATGCTGTGCTCAGCAAATTATAGCCTTATCATAGTATTGAATGGAGCGGCATGGCCCATGCTCCGATTCTTTAAAAATCCATAATTTTTTTATTTTTACATGTACATAGCTTTATAAGGGCTTGCTTTCTGGATAACCAATTCTACTTTCTAGCGGTAGTATTTAGTTTTCCATGCTTTGCATTTGGAAGTGAAAAATTCCAAATAAAGTGAACTTCACAAAAAATGCTTATGCGCCATTTTATTGTGGGCGCTGTTTTTTACAACTTTCACTTTTATTCTTTGGGTCAGAGTGATTATGGGGATACCAAATTTATATAAGTTTTTTTTTTAAATTAATAGGTTTTAAAAAATTAAAACCTTTTGTACAAAAAAGTATTCATTTTGCTATATTCTGGCTATATTCTATAACTTTTTCATACTTATGCATATGGAGCTATGTAAGGTGTCATTTTTTTACTTGACATAATTTTTACTGTATTTGTAGACTCTCTTGGGTACTTTAACCCTAGGGAGTTTGATCACTTATACAGTATTACAGTAATTCACTGGATTTTACAGATCCTGCTATGACAGTCATGAAACCCTTTGTTAGGGTTGTCAAAGCAACCAGCCAACAGCCAGTAATGACACCCATGGTGGCACCCATGCATCGTTTGATGGTGGCTCTTAAGGGTTTAAGATAGGGTGCTAGCAGTGTGTGCTGTGTACCGTGAGCCCACTGCATACATCTTTAACCGACATGTACAGTTATATCACATGTCAGAAAAGGGTTTATAAGTGAGAAAGTTAAGCCTTGTATGAATGGTCCTTTCTCTTGATCAATGGTGGTTCCAGCAGTTTGACCTCAATGAATCAGATTGTTATCCCCAATCCTGTGGATAGAGGATAATAATACTACTTGGTTAGCCCTTTTGAACATGACAACAAGCAAAAGATATTGGGGCTTATTTACTAAGGGTCCCGTGGCCACATTTCTGTTGGGTCAGGGATTTAGAATTGGATTGTGTCGCATGCGATCGGATTTTGGCGCATCGGTGCCAGCTTTCATGCAACAGATATCGGTCGAATGGATAATCGATCCAATGGATTCAGACTGAGCGCGGAATTTAACATTTAAATTGTGTCGCAAGACAATGCACTTACACGCACCAGGAAGAAGAAGGCTAACTCCGGCGGAACTGAGCGGGGAAGCGACACAAGCAGGAAATCGGGCGCACAATCTTAGTGAATCGCGTCGGAGTCCATCATCATCAGACAACACACAACAGGGATCGCAACAGGACCTGGTAAGTAAATGTGCCCCATTGGGTATTAGATTGGTATTCCAGTGTAAGACAATCCAGAGAATTGGTGCAGCTTGTTAGAAGTTCTGGAGACTTCCATGAGAAATAGGGGTGTAGTGATGGCAAGGGATTCAATACAAATTCATATTCCAATGGGGTTGTCTTCTACCTAACCTTTTGGTTCATTATTGAGATCCATAAACCATGAATAGCATAGTACTATTCTAGGCTATTTTGACCCTGTCCAAGACTACATGTTGTAAGCCTTTGGAGTAGTGTTACAGTTTTTAGAGCAGTTACTGCTCTTTGCTTATTTTTGTAGCATGGAGCTTCCCCTTTATGAGGACAATTAGGACTCATCTATGGTGACAGTATAATTCTAGGAATAAACAAGTAATGTTTGTTTCCATGATAAAATAGTTTTACAATCAATGCAAAAGGAGTGGCAAAACGTACAAATATATCCTGTGGACATGTGTTCTAAACAGAAGAGACCAGTCAGCTGGAAAGAATTGCACTGTGCAAGTGATGAATGTTGGCTGATGAGGAGATGTATGGAGATGTGATGGAGACACTTTTACAGCACTAACCCAATCAACCACATAAATAAATACAGTCCTAGGATTTTTGGCATTACACCATTTGCCCAGAGAAAAAAAAATGCTGTAAAGATTTATGACTTGGCATTACCATCTGATAAACCTATCACCCTTATCACTTTACACCACAGATTGCCACAGTGCAGACCTTAGGATTCCATTTAATCACTTCTGTAAAGGCTGCTTTGGCACAATTTATACAGCTTGAGCTATTTCGGGGATACATTTAATATCTGTAAACCTAATTATTAAAACATGTGAGGCTGTGAGACTTACAACTCAGCGAAAGCAAAAGTTAATTAGGATTTGTGATGTTGTGAAACCTGTTTTATAATGAATGGAGGAGCAAATATGTGGAACGTACACAAAGTGGCTCATCCTAAGAGCAGCGTCTGGTCTTGGAAACATATTAATATACTTTTATTGGATGCTACAAATTACATTTATTAATAAACACAGATGGAACATACCTGAATTTCCTGTATAATGTTATTTTGTCCATTTTCATAATCTGCTGAATGTAGTGAATGTAACCTTCTATGGAAAATGTTTATAACATCTACAATACTGGTGTATTATGCCAAAAGATCAGGTCTGATACACATACACCTAAATATTATCTATTTTATTTAGTAGGTAAAGTCAACTTTACTGCTGACTGTCTATTCATCTATTTATTTATCTAACCCAGAAAGCCAAAGACCCCCATGTTGGAAAAACTATATGTAGAACTATTCTCTTCTGGTTTTCAGTGAAGCTCCCTGTGTATCATGTGAATTACTTTCCAAAGGTAACACTATTAGCTTATATATCTACTGACATTTATGCATAGTTTTTTTTTCTAGCAGGGTCCATGGTAGTGGTGTTGCAATTTGCAGCTGTACAGATGTAATCTATCTATCTATCTATCTATCTATCTATCTATCTATCTATCTAGCAAAAGAATAGTCAATAACAGCACAGTGTTTACCAGAGGCCCTAAAAGGTGTGGGGGACAGTTTGGGCTCAAGCTAAGAGCCCTTGTAGATATTAAAAAATAAAAGTCAATGTTACCACCTATTTCAAGCATTGCTCCAAAAAGGTGGCAACGCTGAACTGTCACATTGAAATAAACTCACCCATGTCGCTACTATCTGTCTGTCTGTCTATCTATCATCTAGCTATATATCTATAGCTATATATCTATGATCGATCTAAACAAGGGAGAGTCCTGAGCAGCACAGCTGAAGTAGTGAGTGCAGTAGCCGGCGATTCCTTGGTGGAGAATCCTCAAATATATCAAAGTGAAGAGGCAGCACTCCAAGTAGTGTTGAAATCTAACTAACTATCTAGCTATCTAAATCTAACTAACTAACTATCTAACTATCTGTCTATCTACATATCTATACATGTATTTATGCTTTCATCAGTATTTATCTATCGATCTCCAAAGAAAGCCCATTCAGAAGTAACACATTTAAATATGGAAAAAAATTCTGTATTTCTCTATATAAATATTTACTTATCCCTACCCCAGCACTTCTCCCTTATAAAGAAAATGTTTATAAAACTTCACATATGTAAAGGATAATAATAGCTGGTATAGTAAGAGCAGTTACATGAGGTTTTTTATTAGTCCATCTCATATACATATATCCTATTAGAGCTTAGGGCAGTGATGGCTAACCTATGGCACTGGTGCCAGAGGTGGCACTCAGAGCCCTTTCTGTGGGCACTCAGGCCATCACCAGAGATGAATCCAGGTATCTTCCTGTAGTCCCAGACAGCCCAGGACTTGCTGTGCACAGAGCTATTTAGCTGTACTATATTCTGCTTTATTGGTGTCCTCAGGGTGCTGGTATCAATGAAAACTGTGACAGAGAAGGGAGTTTAAATCACAAATTAAATTTCTGTGTTGGCACTTTGCGATAAATAAGCGGGTCTTTGTTGTAGTTTGGGCACTCGGCCTCTAAAAGGTTTGCCATCACTGGCTTAGGGTGTTATAGTGGGTAGTCCCTGCACAATGTCTATTCTGTTTTTGTTTTTCGTATTTTGAATGTAATTCTTCACATCACTGTTAAATAGGTGATAACCCAGAAAGATTGAGTAAACATACCCTGCAGTCATAGTTGTAATAATAATACTGGACCGATACCAGAATTTTGAGTGCAATATGATATCTTGAGTATCACAATACTCAATCCAGAAAAAATATTTTCAAGAAAAGAAAAAAGTATAAACTGAATGTTTAGGGTACAGTCGTGGGGCATATACATTGGGCCACATTTATCACTTTTGTGCGCCTAAGTGTAGTAATTGCGCCTAAATTCTGGCACACTGTTTTGCCAGAATTATCACAAGCTACAACCATCTGTGATAAGTTAATTTTCTGCCTCTTATTAATCACTTTACTGTTTCGGCGTAATGTTAGATACGGTCACTTACATGTAATCCTGCTACAAGCTCTTCTCTGCTTCTCCCACAGCCCAGAATGAAGATAACACCCACAGCAGCACCCAGGTGTGTGACACCCAGCACCCAGTGATCTCCTCAGCATTGGATTCTCCTGGAGGGGATCCCCCAGTGCTGATCCCCCTGCTGCACCCCTGTAATTCTGCACAGTATCCCCCTCAGACACCAGTGTAATCATCCTGCTACATGGGGGATACTTGTATGTACTATTTGCAAAATTCTGCAAACTTCTCTCTGAGCTCAGGGTTCTGCAGAATGTTTTGTAAATAGAAGGTGATGAACTGTAAATAGAGTCTGCAGCTCCTGTCTGTAGAGCATCTAATGTCTGTATGATCTGTTCTAGTGCCTGCAGTGTCTGACTGAGCTTTGCTGCTAGAATAGAGCTGTTCTCCAAAGGGGCTCTGTGCTTACTTCTAAGTTTACGCCACCTTCGGGCTGGAGTGTTTTTGCGCCCGTTTTTGCGCTTAAATGAACAACTTGCTAATGATGAATATCATTAGGCGGAGCAAAACATCTGGATTGGTAAGATAAATGAGGGAAAGCTGGCTATTTTAGCTGCGCAGCTAGTTTAGCGTTTAATCACAAAAATGGCGCAAAAACAGTGCGCCAGTACGAAAAGGCGCAAAAATAACAGAAAAAACGAGTGATACTTGTGGCCCATTGTGTTTAGAAACACAATTCAAAACGTCTGGAGGTGGGGCTCAGTTCATCGCATATGTGTTTTTTTTTTAAATATATGCAACTAACAAGCTCATTCAGACGGGCATTTTTGAAGACTATAACCACTTAAATAATTATAACCAATTTTATTTAAAAATGTAAATTTTAAATATATTTTTAAGATTATTAATAATGGTTATTGGGTCTGTATTACTAGGGTACATCTGTTAATAAGGTTTTTTTTTAATGAATATTTATGTTGTTGAAAGTGTTTGTTTAGCAGCCCGTTGAGATGTTTGTCTCTCTTATTATTTTATGTATTATACCGGTATGGAGAATTGAGATCCTGTCCATATAGTTTAATGGAATGTGACCATTAGCTGCCACAAACTGCTTGGGGATTCACTTGACATTGGCAGCAGGCCTAAACAAGGAGACAAGCAAACAAATCTCAACCTCCAGGAAAAGGTGAGGGAGCAAAAATAACAAATAATTCTTCCAAACCTTTCAACCTTAATGTGCAATGACACATTGATGCATATGTTGATGACTTCTATGTATTTTACATAGTCAAAAAAGTAAATGACTATGCAAACATAATAGAGTAGGAATGTGACGTGGTGTTATGGCATCATAACTGGTGAGGTGGTTTTTATGTAGGATTTATTTTTATGTATAATGTAGGACCATTACACACAACTTGATTCACAATTTTCTATAGCTTTATTCCAGAGGAACGTCCCTTACCATAGATTTTCCATTTTAAAGTCAACAAGTTTATCTAGGATTACATAAACAGATTTTTGATCAATTGGATTGATCTTACAGATTCTGAAATTCTCATCTCACTTATCTGTTATGATTGTACTTAATGCAAGCCTGTCATAAGAAATGTGATTTTTATATAATAAAAATAATTATAATTCTTTATTTATATAGCGCACACAGATTACGCAGCGCTGCACAGGCATGTCAAATTGGTCCCTGTCCCCATGGGGCTCACAATCTAAACAACCTAACAGTATGTTTTGAAGTGTGGGAGGAAACCGGAGTACCCGGAGGAAACCCACGCATGATTTTGCAATTTCATGCTGCTATCAGGGAGCCAGGTAGTGTGAAATAAACTATTGAAGTGATTCTGGATGCTGACAAAGGAAAGGAATCAGTATTGCATAGACTACTGGGACCTGTCACCAGCTAAAATCACATTCCTGGAGATAGGTTCCCTTTTAATAAAGCCATCCAATCTCCACAAGGCAATTTCTAATATTTAGGAGACAGTTTACATGTTACTATCTTAATGATTGGGATCATGAGATCAATTTGCCATTTCACACAACAATTTATCTTCATATTGGTATAATAGGCAGAGAATATAAAATTGGGATGCACTGAAAAAATGAGGTGGTCAGAAATATTTGGTATATATTGGGTAAGAAACCTGTATTATATCTACGTATCATGTGACACAAGGCCAACTTCTACAGTCCCCAGGTTACATACAAGATAGGGTCCGTAGGTTTGTTCTTAAGTTGAATTTGTATGCAAGTCGGAACTGTATGGTAGATCCAGACAAAAAATTTTTTTGCCCCAGTGAAAATTGGAGTTTTAAAATTTTTTGCTGTAATTGGACCAAGGATTATCAATAAAGCTTCATTACAGACACATTACAGCTGATCATTGCAGTCTGGGACTATAGTAAAGCATCCAGAGAGCTTCACCAGAGGTCACAGTGGGCAGAGGGGATCGTCTTTAACTATGGGTCGTCTGTAAGTCGGGTGTCCTTAAGTAGGGGACCGCCTGTATATACATATTTTTTATATTTTAGGAGAAGAATTTATTCTACTTATGTGTTCTTAGAATTTTGTTGGCAGGACTTAGTCTAGTAAAATGTAAAATATTTGCTGATATTAAATCCATCACAGAAATATCAAAATATCTGATTTTCTCAGTCGTTTTGTTAACTTTTCCAAAGGTAAACAGTGCATTTTTTAAGGATAGAAGTGATCAAATCACAACTAATCCAAGGCTGACAAGTCTCAGCACAGTCACTTTTGTGAATCTGATGATTTATCAGGCATCTGTTGAATAGAACATAGACTGGTGTAATTAGTTTAATTAGAATGTTTGGAGATGTCATCTGAAGTTCTTTATGTCATTTGCTGCAAACAACACTAATGTGCTGCTCAATGGGGGATGAAAATACCTTTCTGGCTAAGTAATAGTTTAACCCTTAACTTTACGGATCATGGGAACACAAAACAATTCATGGCTGATATATATGCAACTCATCTAATGAAGGATTAAATCCAACGACATGTTTAACACACAATGTCAGGGGTTAGAATTGTTAGTAAGAATTTTAAAATTGACTAAAACTATGCAGAAATCATCCCTAGGATGGAAAACGTAACCATAATATGTTTAAGGTGTCTAAAGAATATGAAAATCATTAAATCTATGGAACAAAAATGTGTCAAATCCTTCACATTGTTAGGTCTACTTCTTATTTATCCACCTCCAAAAAAACTAAATAAAAAGTTACTTAAATCTCATAGCCTTGATCATTGAGGCCCAAAATAGGCTGATAAATGAGGGGTTTAAGTATCTATTTGCCTTTTTTGGTGAAAGCTATAGGCTCCTATCATAATTGGCAGAGAAACTTTATGTCGACTTTGTACATTATTGTGTCTCCAAATTTAGGGCTTATTCAGATGCCTATAGTAAAGGCTCTTTCACATTAGTGTTGTCTTTTACGTCTGTGGTTCAGTGATTTCCACGGAGGCCTTACAAGGCCATTGATTTCTATGGTTGTTTTCACATTGGCTTATATTTTCACTGATCCGTTGTCCATGGAAAAATTATGAAATGTCCTATTTTTCCACTGATGCAGATCACGGAAGGCAATAGAAGGGATGCATCACGGATACACAACTGAGACAAAAAGGAAGAAAAATTGAGACACAACTGAGACAAAATGGAACAGATGCACAACTAAAGCTGAACATCAACGCCAGTGTGAAAGAGCCCTTAGTCTGTGTTTCCCTGACAAGATTCTCTTCTTCACCTGTGGAACAGTATCACCTGTTATGATGATTATACTGCCAGAACTGCTGTTTTGTGAGAAAGACAGGAATCCTTGTATCATACCTCAGTGATACCCAGCCACACATGATATATTTTTGTTAATCAAGGTATTTCCATGATTTGGGTTGTCCAAATGACTCCATATAAACAAAGGCAATGCCAAAATGAGTACCTATTACAAGCTACCACATTGAATCACATAAGTGAGTGGAACATGCAAAAGTTATCTTTTCTCTATATATATATATATGGTGTAGTAACCTACTTGTGCACCAATATACTCTGAAACATCGAGTGACGTGTATTTTTTCAATATGAGGATGAGGGGGGACACAAGAGGTATAAGAGCTTGTATAATGGTCCAGCCATTTTTTATAAGGGAACAGAATAAATAATTTAATAAGTAAAAATTCTGCAGCTTGAACAATCAGTCACCATCTTATATACAAAATCCAAGGTGTTTGATGGATAAGTGTGAGGAGGAGGACAAAGGATAGGTTAGTAAAGAGAGAGTTGACATTTCATGCGGTTGGTGAGCATGTTTGAAACTTTGTTGGTTGGGTATTAGTCTGAGTGTCCGGGGGACGTCATTGCAAAGAATTGGGGCAGCTTGGGAGAAGTCCTGGAGATGTGCATGAGAGGTTCGAATTAAAGTTGAGGTTAATCTAAGATCAGTGGCAGATCGAAGAGCACAATAGACTAAAATGAGAGAAGAGAAGTAGGGAGGTGCAGCATTATGCAGAGCTTTGTGGGTGAGTGATTGATGTTATGTGTGGCTGCTCATTTTGTGGCAGGATATTTGGTACTTAATGCTCAAAACATGGCTGACTGTCATGGATGCCCCAGCGATCCCTGTCGCAGATCGCGTGAACACCCGTGCTCCCCGGCCCAGACTTACCTCTCCACGAGCCAACTTCCCGACTAGGCCACATTCTCGCTCCTTCTGCCGAGGCCGCGCACTCCTGCTGCTAGGGCACGCGCGTGCTCTCTCTTCCAGCCTTACAGGGCCAGCGTCCTCCTGATTGGCACTGGCTAATCCGGCTCAGCCTTTATAATCCAGCTTTTCCAGACGCTCCTGTTCCTTCAGTGTTTCCAGACGCCTCTGTATTCCTCCAATGTTTCCAGCGTTTCCAGTGTTCCTCCAGCGTTCCAGATGCCATCGTGTTCCTCCAGCGTTTCCAGACGCCTCCGTGTTTCCTGTCTCCAGCATTTCCAGACGCTCCTGGTGGCTCCCGTGTTCCAGCATTAACAGATGCCTGTTGTGGCTGAGTACACTCTCTCCATCTCCCGCGGTGGTCCAGAGGGTCCACTGGTCCACAGACTCCTCCCTTCTGGACTCTTCCCCTCTTCCCATAGAGGCTTTCCTCCCGGGTACTCCCAGGTACCCTTAGTTGTTTGTGTGACCGTTACACTGACCTTAGCCTTTATATGGCTGTTGACAACTAGCTATCTCTCCTGAACCACCATACAAATGCAATTATAACATGTGATTGGTCATGTGATCCTGCTTACTTCTGGCAGTTACTTTTAGTGATATCAACCATGCAATTTCCTATTTGCACAGGCCCAGGATCATTTTAAATTCCTCTTAAAGTTTTATTACTGTTGTGATAAGTTACTGTTGTGATGGGCGAAACATCTTTACACTTGCTACTTGGAACTGTGGGGCATATTTATCTGGGCCTCTGCCCCACGTCCTGAAATAATCGCAAATGCTAGCTTATCGCGATTATTTAGCCCAAATTGCCACCTTCACGCCAGTGGGGTGTAAAGAGGGGGTGTGCGGCCAGCAGAGCGGAGGGTGCGGCCGAGAGTGGGCCGGCATGGGGCGTTACTGTCTGCGCGCCTGCGCACTTAGGTTACTGCTGTGATTTATAAAGATATAAAATGGCAGCAAAATTCAGCCAGCTTCTAAAATGCGTGGATGGTTTCCTTGCTGTTACACGGCTGCTATGGACCTTCTTTTTAACTTGGATTAAGGTGAAAATTGGTTGTTTTGCATTTAAATGGCAATTATATTATACTTCCTTTCCTTGCCTGCAAAGGTACTCAATTATGTTATTATCCCAACAATTCTTCATGATATGTCCTCACTGAGGATTCGAACATTTTAAAACATTTCTAAAAAGTGTGGACTCTGTTACTAAGTAAGACTTTTGTGTATGGTATGGTGCATATTCTGTGTGTCACCAACCAATGAATGTGCCAACTGGACACAGGTCCTTTCCTGCCCGTATTTGTGGTGCAGCTGGTCACTTTCATGGGCTGCGTGAGTGACACTTAATCGTAAGTGTCCTCCGGGCCATGAACAATGGAACCTGCTCCGTTTTTTGATGCCCACAAAGTGCACTCAGTAATTTGAATGAGGCCTTAGACTTCTTTTCTGCAGCACCAAATTTAACACTGTGTTGATAAATCTGGTGCAATGTAAGACTGTCATTTTATATTTTGCACCATCTATTAGTCTATTGTCTGCACCAAGAAATTTTTGATGTGTAGACTTTTTGCAGTTAGGCTACGCCCCCATTTCAGAGTCAACGCAATGTATGTTTGACTGCAAACGTCTCCATAGATGGCTATAGGCGCCTGGGTGCTCTTATATGGTAATCATACTTTAGGTGTGAAAGTAGCCCTAGCTGGAAAATTGTAAAAAAAACTCTCTAAAATTGTTGACTGCAAGGCATTTTAGACAAGTTTTTGATGTTAATGATGCCAAAAATCGAACACAAGTGGATTAATAAACTCCTCCGATTAGCTTATGAATGGCCCATTAGGGTTATGTTTTTCTATAACAAGAATGGCAATGTAGACTACTATAATATTTTTAGTATCAAAAAGCAATGGAAGCCTAATGAAACCCAATGCCAGTCTAGACAGACCCTCCCCAAATGGTATAAATTGTCTTAGACACCACTATTATTATCTTATCCCCTGGTTTTATGGCATGTGAAAAGATCATTTAGGTAAAATTCCCATCTAATTGCTTTTGAGATAAAAGATGTGAAAACATTATATCTGGGTAATTTAACTAGTTAAGGACTGTTTAAAAATGTCCTTTCTCTAGGAATAAACTATTGTACATATAAATTTAGAGACCAATAATATGTATGATCTAGAAATAATATACAAACATATTCTATACAGTTTGAGTCAAACAGTTGTTAGATGTGATAAAATCTTCACAGTTTACTAGATTATCAGGTGACAGGTCTAGGATGTGAAAAGATTAGAGGTTTAGACTTCTGCTCAGCCATTTGTTTTGCTAAGTGTCCATGGATGTCATGAAGTAGGCAGCCAGCCATGCATGTCCATATATACTATTTACTTGAATAAACATTGCACTGGCCGAATGCACAAAAAGCCTGGACCCAAACATCAAACAGAATGCCCAGATTCAGTCAGAGAGAGCAGTAAACTTATACTTAACAACTCTTAATTAAATAGGATTATGCTCTGTATTATTTGCTTTCCTTCCACTTTAACAAAGGTACACTTAATGCAAATACCCTCACAGTCAGTTGCTAGCGTTAGAAGGCATTTGACAACTTTGCTGAGTGGAATTAGGGCAATGATCTTTTAAGTGGAGTGGTATATTTCAAATTACCTTAGATTAAATATTTCAATCATTTTATAATGATTTTGTGTATTTGAGAACATAATTCACCACCCAACGCAACAAAATGAACCCAGATATGACACCTGATATCTTACTGCTTCTATTCGCTTTTTATCAGACAGCCCCTTTGAGATTCCTAGATTGCAAGCTTTGGGGAACAGGGACGCATTCCTTTTGTATGAACTGGTGAAGTGTGTATTTCTCTGTAATTTCACATTTTTTTACCCAGAATTTGTGAAGTGTAATTCAAATATCCATAGACTGTTTATTTGTTGCAGGAAGAGACATGCCCTCCTCTCAGATTTTCTCAAATAATTTTTTTTTTTTCATTCATTTTGTCCAACCAGATCTGCGGTCCCACTCATAACAGCCTTATGAACTCCCTATATATTTCCTGTAACGAAGATCAAAAGGTGAAAACCCACTATGTAAACTTGTTGACTGTTGTACTTTTGTGATATTGTTACATGAGATGCTCTTATCAACATCCTCTCACATTACTCAGGTCTGTATCTAAAGATGTCCATTTACAACAGTGTATTTGGAGGTGATGCAGAGAGTGTAATTGCACAAAGGCCCAATTTTTTGTCCCACGTCCTTAGAGGGCCTGTCAAGTGTCCCCTAACAGTAACTACTTTACTACTACTACTACTACGATTTTATTTCTACTTTATTTTATTTTTTTTTTTTAATTTTATTACTACTACTTTATTACTACTACTTTATAATTTTACTTAATACATTAAAGGAAACCTACCTAGGAAATTACCTATTAAGGTAGATCCGATGGTAGCGTTCTACTAACATTCTAAGCCATCAAATATCTTTCCCTAATCCTATAATAGTTCCTAACCTTATCTAAACTTTATATAACTAATATACACATTTTTAGCAGAGGCTTCTAGGGCGTGGAATAGTCTCTCCAGGCTGTCTGAGCTAAGGCTACTCCACATCCCAGTGGCCTCTGCTGTTCCACCTCCTTCAGAGTTGGCGCACTATTGTGTACAACTTGTGCTGATGCCACCACCTACTTCAAGCTCTGTGCATGTGCAATAGCCTCTTCTGTTACAATATTAATGTTACAATATGCATGTGTAGAGCTTGAAGAAGCTGGCAGCGTGTGCAGAAGCTGTAAATCAAAAGCGCCCCCCCCCCCGCCCTCCCCATAGAAGGAGGTGGAAGAGCAGAAGATACTGGGGTGTAGAATAGTCTATGCTCCCACAGCCCAAAAAATTAGACCCCCACTGATCAGCAAGTTATCCCGTGGATGCGGGATGGGAAAACCCCTTTAAAGTTTAGATACGGCTAAGAAGCATTGGATTAGGGAAAGACAGTTTAGGGCTTAGAATGTTAGTAGCAACCTACCATTGGATCTATCTTAATAGGTAGATTCCTGATGGTAGTTATCCTTTAGTTGGGAATACTAATATAGATTTTGTTTCTATTCTGGCCATATAACTATCAGCCAAATGCACATTCACCTTTCAGCTATTCCCCAAGCTTTCGCTTTCACGTGTACACTTGGGTTGGATGAGGGTGCAATTGTTCTCAGGAGAAAACCGGAAGACGTTCTCAGACACATATCAGTGCTTCTACGCCAAGTGCTAGTATAGAAGCACTGAAATAATCACAATTTCTTGGGCACTGCCAAATCCAAAAATTTATGATTTGAAAGGATCCATGTTGATTTAACAAAGTTTCTAAAAGTGTGAAGCCATCTGCATAGATTACAGTGCAGAGAATGTGCTTTCTTGTAGTGCAGAGGTGTAGTATTACTGTTTCTTGTGTATACAAGTTCTGCATGAACAAGCCTTAATTCCATAAAATATCATTTCTAAACACAATTAAAGGCTATTTGACTTTTCTCTGGTATCGGATTTCTACATAGTCACATGTTGGAATCTGTTTAATATTTGTATAGTGCTCTCGTAGATGTAAGTTAAATTGTTAAAGCACCAGACTCCGTGTTTTTCCTCCTTTTTTTATATATCTTAGTTTGATCAGGAATACTGTCACTTTTACCTTGAAATGAAATAAATCAAAGCTACCAACTTCCTGCTTTCGTCTTGACACCCCAGGCATTTGAAGCTTTACGTCTGAGTAATTGCTAACACAATAAGCACTGAAAACATTATGGGTAGACCAGCGGTGTAACTTGACCTCACAAGGAAATACTCTTGTCTTAGTTATGTAATTATGATCAGCTCAATGATTAAATAGTCTAAAAGATCCCAACCCTTTCATTATTTATTATTCCATACCGCAAATTGCCCAAAAATTTGCATAGACTATAGATCCACTACCCACAGAGTGATTGTGTCATAAAGTGATGTGTGTCATAGTGACTGAATTTCAGGTATGTCCCTTCTCATGTCCAGCTATAGGTCATTGTATATGGACCAAGCCAGCATGGCATAATTGGAAATAGATTTATAGGGATGCTCATTCCTGATTATTGCAATTATTTCCCTACATATATAATAATGAGGAACATTAGTAGTGTATAGGAATTAACTAATAGTCGACACCGATACAGTTTACATTGGTTGGCAGTGCATTGCTCCTTAGTTGTTCCCAAATAAGCTGTAGGCCACTATAGGTTATTTGGTTATTTATCCCCTTAAGAATATATTCATTAGAATTCCCATGGCACTTATGAAGGTTCCTGTGTATAAGGGTTGCATTGCCTTTGACTTTTGGTAAGTTGGTTCCATCTCTTTGTTAATAAGATTATTTTGTTAGAAAGGTGCCAAATCACTTGGCTACTGTTCTCAGATGAACAGTTGGACAAAAGTGGTATGCCAGGTTAGAGTAGTAGCCTAGAAAAAGAATAGCTGTGTGTTCACCACAAAAGAGAGGGAGAAGGAGCAATATGAGTATACTCTTATTGTCTTGCGAGGGAAGAAGCAAGCATCACTATCCATGTGTCCAGTACAGGGCCCGAATAAGTCATTAGGCACCTTGGAGTTTTATAGGAAATAATAATAATAATTTCCTATTATTAGGAACAGATTACCCAGCGCTGCACAGAGCTTGCTAAATCAATCCCCGTCCCCTTGGGGCTCAAAATCTAAGCAACCTACCATTATATTTTGGAATGTGGGAGGAAACCAGAGGACCTGGAGGAAACCCTCGCAAACATGAAGAGAACATACAAACTCTTTGCAGATGTTCAGTTGCTACTACCATGAAGAATGTGCCCATGAGATGTAAAAACTATGATGGTCCCTGATATTGAAAGTCATTAAAGAGCTCGTAAATGAGGTATAATTATAGACTGCAGCTGGATTGGTTGACCAGCACTTCATTTTGACCATAACAGTTGTGTGCTGAATTTAGTTGCAACTATGTCCAAATCATGTTTCTGGGGCAATGATTTATGGAAGTCTAACTTGTAGATTAAAATTCCCAATCTGAAATGGCCTGAAGGACACTGCACTCTCTTGTTTTTTTCTTATCTCTCTGACCGCATCTTCAGTGCCTTCTTTTCTGGATCTCTCTCTTCTCCTCTTCCTCTCAGTGTCAGGGTTTCTCAGGGCTCAGTCCTAGGTCCTGCTCTGTTTTTCCCTCTACACTGCCCCCATTGGACAAACCATCAGCAGATTTGGTTTTCAGTATCATCTTTACGCTGAGGATACCCAGCTACATGCAGTACTTTTGCACATAATATCACTCCTGCTTTACTGCGGAACACCAGTGACTGCCTCTCTGCTGTCTCAAACATCATGGCCTCTCTCTTCTTAAAACATAATCTTTCAAAAATGGAACTTCTTGTTTTTCCACTGTTTGCTAATCGTCCTAACCCTGATCTTTCAATTTCTGTCTGTGATGTCACCATAGCCCCAAGGCACCAGGTCCATTGTCTGGGGGGTGGTTCCGGACTCCAACCCCTCCTTTGCATCATATATTTAATCTGTTGCTCACCCTTGATGGATGCACCTTAAAAACATTTCTAGAATCCGTCCATTTCTTACAATTGAAATCTCTAAAACAATTATTATCTCTCTGATTCATTCTCATCTGGACTACTGTTACTCCCTAAAAATTGGTCTACCACTTACTAAACTCTCTTCTCTACAATTCATTCTTAATGCAGCAGCCAGGCTTGTCTTTCAGACCAAACGCTACACAGATTCTTCCAGTATATGCAAGTGATTGCACTGGTTGCCCTTCTCATTCCAAATACAGTTTAAATGAATCACTCTCATAATAATTATAATAATTCTTTATTTATATAGCACACACAGATTATGCAGTGCTGCACAAAGCATGTCAAATTAATCAACATCCACAAAGCTCTGCATAATGCTGCACCTCCCTACCTCTCCCCTCTTATCTCAGTCTCTTCAATCAACAAGTGATCTTAGATTATTCTCTTCCTTAATTTGAAGCTCCCACTTACGTCTCAAGGACTTCGCCCAAGCTGCGCCAATTCTCTGGAATGCCCTGCCACAGACTATGAGACTAATACCCAACATCCAAAGCTTTCAACGTGCTCTTAAAACCCATTTATTTAGGCAGGCCTATCACACTTGTTAACTACATGCAACTTTAACTCTCTTTTATTAAACAATTCTGTGTACTCTCCCTATCTGTTATACAAAAATGGCAGGTACTAAGCTACAGGCTTCTCTGTAGTCTAATTGACTGGACTTTGTGTTTAAGATGGCGGCTGATGGCTGGTTTAAGCAGTAGCATTTTTATTTTTAAAATTCTTTTTATCCCATTTCCTTATCAAAAATGGCTGGACCATTATACAAGTTCTTATACCTCCTGTGCCCCCTCATCCCCATAGACTGTAAGCTCTTGCGAGGGCCCTCACTCCTATTGTTTCATATGGCTATTACTCTGTAATGTCTTATTTTATTTGTATATGTTACCCAGAAGCTGTAAAGTGCTATGGGATATGATGGCGCTTTAGATATATAAAAATTATTATTATTACGCTGATGTTAATTCAGTCATCTTATCAAGTGATGACAACCAGAGACAAAGGAAGAATCTCTAAAGCATCTCTAAATTGACAACAACAACAGGGGAAAGTGTAAGTACTGTTGTTAGTCTACAAGAATATGATCCAATATAAGTCCAATTTCTGTGATTACATAAATTGTTTGTTAACTCATAATGAAACCCTTCCATGTACTCGTCCACGTTATGTGAGTCAATCTCTACTATTTTCTCTGAATTACCCCAGGAGATGAAACTTCTCTTCTCTTTACTGTACAGCAAACTTAGTAATGGGTGCCTCTTGTGTATACTTTAGGTGACATGCTAGGTTTTAACTTTAACAGAGGTTACATTCTTCTACTGACCCAGAAAAGGATATTTCGTAGAAGGATCTATTGACAGGAGAGGGAAGGTACATGCTGGCACTGACAGGATGATTCAAAGTCAATTCATTGAAGAAATGGATTAAAACTTTTCTAAAGTCATCATATATTTGCAGAAGATTAAGCAACAGTAAAATAATGATAGATTGTTGAGAGAACTCACACTTCATACGTAATAATTGAAATTATTTTTTGCTAGGTAAATGCTTTGATGGATAAAAGTTAAAAAATATAATCTGCATCCTTGAACCATAGCTACAAAGACCTTACACTTTTCCATAAATGGCAATTACTACTGTGACCACTCAAACTCTTATGACCAGTTTTTCATATCGTCATTATGAATGTAACCAGTTTCTATTTCCCAAATTAACAACGGAATCAGATACAATGTAACAAAGCTGTTTTGTAACATTATTAGCCACCAATTCTGCCAAACCATTCTGGAGTCTTAAGATTTATAAGTTATACAATAATTTTGCTAATACCTTACCAAAAATGATCACCATGGTTGTTAAAACAAGTACCTATTGATTAGCTGTAAATGTCTGATAAGTCAGAATCGAAATAAAACTGAGGAGAGAGTAAGGCAATTATAAATTTCCCCCTAAAAATGTAAAAAATTTGATGCTGAAGTTATGTAATTGTCAAGAATTAAGTAATATATTCTAATTCTTATGTAATGTCCATGAAGGTTACCAGCTTCAACTCAAAATTAATATTTATACACCCAAAGCTCAGGTTAGCAAAATATATACAGAAATTTTATTCATGATATGAAAGCAATCCAATAGTGTAGTGTAACGTTCCAATCCACTAAGGGATCTTCATCAGACATGGATTGCGAGGAGAGAGCTAGTCTGGAGATGAATGGAAGGAGAGGAAATCATTGCGGTTCGTAGTTTGTTTGCGTTTCCTGTCTTTGCGCTATAATGGTTCTTCCGCTCACCTCCAGACCACCTCTCTCCTCGCAATCCATGTCTGATGGAGATCTCTTAATGGATCAAAACATTATACTATTGAATTGCTTTACAGTATTGATTAAGAATGGGTTGTCACCCTATTTTGTGCACCTAAGCTTCTGTTGGAGTGAGGTATATTTTCTTCTATAAAGAAATACGGTGCCAGACCAGAAGGTATAAAATGACTCAGTGATTAGAGAGATTGGGGGTCATTTACTAAGGGCCCGATTTGCGGTTTCCCGACGTGTTACCCGAATATTTCCGATTTGCGCCGATTTCCCCTGTATTGCCCCGGGATTTTGGCACACGCGATCGGATTGTGGCGCATCAGCGCTGGCATGCACGCGACGGAAATCGGGGGGCGTGGCCGAGCGAAAACCCGACGGATTCGGAAAAACCGCCACATTTAAAAAAAGAAATGTGTCGCTTGGGACGCGCTCACCTTCACTTGGTCCTGCCCGGTGAACTCTAGTGCGTTCAGATGTTTTTCAGCGCAGCAGCGCCACCTGGTGGACGGCGGAGGAACTACCTTATTAAATCCCGGCCGGACCCAAATCCATCACAGAGAACGCACCGCTGGATCGCGAACGGACCGGGTAAGTAAATCTGCCCCATTATCTCATATGCATATTGTCCATATTTTGCAAAAAAAAATGGAGTGCCGAATCTTTACTGTATTGATTAAGAACGAGTTGTCACCCTATTTTGTGCACCTAAGCTTATGTTGGAGTGAGGTGTATTTTCTTCTATAAAGAAATACGGTGCCAGACCAGAAGGTATAAAATGACGCAGTGATTAGAGAGATTATCTCATATGTATTGGGAAGATAAAGTTAGTTACATAGATTTAGTCATGGGGGGCTTCAAGTGGATTTATCTATGCATGGGCTGTTGGGAGATAATTAGCATTAATGCCCTGTTGCTCTTCAGAACATTATGTTAAACATAAGGAGTTGAGAGTTTTTGTACTTGCTGTGCCCAGTAGGGTTTAGGACAGCTGCAAACATCTTGGTTTGATATGTTTCCACACCTACATCCAGGAAGCCTTGGGAAAGGTGACAAGATGCTGCTGAGAACCCCTACCATGAAACAGAACTGATAAAGATCTCCTGCTAGTGATCGCTTATCAGAAACAAGTTAATGAATATGCTAAATTCTGGTAAAAGAATGTTGTATACAAGGAGATTAGCACCTTAAGTAGTGTACTTGAAAATCTCCATTTGCTTATGTCAGGTTTGGTGAGTAAACATATGTAGACAAATCAAGGCGTCAAGGGAAGGTCTGGAAGCCAGAATACACAGGCATGTGCAATGCTCGGGTAAAAAACTGCGCTTTATCACACCCTTTCTGGCCTTTGATAAGTTAGTATGCAAATGATTTTCTAAAAATCACACAGACCTTCCCACTGCCTAAGATAAACAAACATAGTGTAGTGTTGTGTAATGTATTGGTGGTTGTTATAAAACACTGATGGGTGGTCATGTATGAATATAGAAGTACATGGAGGTATACACCATCTGTGTATGAAATCAGAGCTTAGGCAAATCACTTCTATCATTTAAAAATGTTCGCATAATGCTTTAGATTGGGCCCTTTTTTATTTTTTAAAATTATTTTTGGAATTATTTATCTGGAAGACAAACCTTACTGTTAGGTGTATGTTCACTTGTCCATAGCATACAGCCCTGGCATGTTTAAATTACTTCTTTATGGTATCTTTTTCATAGAGAACTATGGGATTGTGCACACAAAAACTGTATATTGTACAGTGTATGCTTTTTTAAGAGAGACAATGGGTCACTATAAGCAGTATAAGTGCATATATTGGGGTGTGTATTAGAGATTTTCCCTATATACAGGCGGACCCCAACTTAAGAACACCAGACTTACAGACAACCCATAGTTACTGTACTTTAGTGCCAGGTTACAATGATCATCTGGAACAGTTATGACAGTTGTATGCAATTAAGCTTTACTGTTAATCCTGGTTCTTATGACAATCAAAAAGTTTAAAAAAACCTATTGTCATCTAGTACACATTCCGGGGACTGCCTGTATATGTCATATCTTCCATTTATAACACTTTAATAGTGTGACCACTGTTTTCTGAAGATTTTGATGTACCTCATTCAGATTAGACATTCATGCTGCATTATTTTTTTGGTAATTCTGATGAACGGAATCTGGGATTCTCGGACAGTCTCCCATGGATTATTTTTGTTGTAAGTAAAACTAGAAAGAGTCAGATAGAAATAGAACTTTGACATGTATGAACTTTTATTAATCACCTATTCACCTGTACAAGCTTTGATGAAGTAGCAATTCCTAGAGGACAGGCAGGAATTGCAACTTCTCTACCCTATACCACCTCCATGCTAACATGTACATGGAGGAGCTTAGAGTTGGCTGTGTAGGGCCATGGAATGGGCTTGGGGTGTACCGTGCCAGCACGCCAGCTATAGCCTGCACCCATTCCTGGTGGAGGTAATAGCACAGATCTATGCCAGACAGCCACCTGGACTAGCACCAGATCTACTTAGATCTCAAGCTTCTTGGTAAAAACAGCAGACCAAAGAGCGGGTAAAAAATCAAGAAATGGCGCACCATGATAAACCCCCCTATATTATTGTTGTTGCTGTTATTTCTCTGACCATTGCTATGCTTTTTGTGGGACTGTATTGTATTTAATTTGGTCTATTTATTATTTCTTTGAATAATTTAGTATTGGAGTCAAGTTTCTCACTTTCACCACCACTCAGATATATATCACCAATCCTGTCGATAAGTGATAGATTGTAGACCTGACAAACCCCCTTATCCATAGTTTCAACACATGATTATTTATTGCTTGTTTTAGAAATAAGGCCAATGTGTTCTACAGACTTGTAGAAAGGCTGTCATTACCCAAGTAGGTTCACAATCTAATTTTCCTCTCTTATTCACATATATTTCTACATTAGCCCAATTTTACACAAGGGTAATTAACCCATCATTACATTTTGGATGCATGAAACTAAATCCTTGCACAATATTTATCTCTGTGTATCATTGTTTACCTGGTTATGTGGAAGGAGTCTTGCCATCTGCATTAGATTTGAGACCTTGTTTCGCGACCATTATTTGTGCTTCTGGGATAGTTTATTTAATCAACACTTGCTCGGGAGGATTAACAAACCTGCGTACTTGTGCAGTATTGCAGATTAGTAGGAAAGAGGATAGTGTAGAATATCTTGCCAGCAGTCGTCATGTTTCCCACAATTTATAGAGTGCTTCTCACAAACTCCTAGTTGACAGGACAGAGAGCACAGGGGTATGGCGGCCCCCACAACCTGTAGAATGCACATTCAGATCCTGGCACCCTTATTAGCTGGGAAATGAAAACAAACACCATCCTCCATCTGGATCAAATGTCATTACCCATAATTGTGTAGTGGGAAAAAGATGGGCAGTGATGTGTTGCTGTGGGTTAGTTCCCATACTGAAGCTTTCTACTTACTTAAGAAAATGTAAGTGAGTAAAGAATTTCTAGAATGGTCAAACAATATTTTCTATCATGTCAATAAGTGCATAGCAAGGCACTATGAAAGGCTCTATTGTTCAATAGAAAGCAATCTGTTACAGGATCCAGATTGTATAGTAGCCGCAGCTTGTACTCTTCATTACAGAAGATGAAAGGCACACCTACTCAATCATAACCTACATGACGTATGTAATTTGGGTTCCTTGTATGCGACTGGCATGTAAACCGCTTCATCTGTCTGTATAACAGATAACATTAAATGCAAAGCAGGGTCATGATATGAAACGTCAAGAGATAAGTTGCTTGAGTTACAAAATCCTAAAATAATCCCCAGAAAAGTTCAAGTATTTATATTGGCAATATTAGTTTGCCCCCCTTGTTCTTTAAATGGACAATTTCTATGATTCCTCTTTGCAATTCTCTAATTACTTCAGACCATGTTCCATAAATTTTACAGGCAGGAAATGAAAAACTTTTAAAATATTCAGTGGCTAGATAGGAACAGGGCATATAATAAAATAACTGTGGGAGAGAATGTGGCCACAGTGAGAAGAAAAGCTCTTCTGATGTCAAAAATCACACCCCATGTTCTGAGGAGGGCCCTCATAGTCCAAAGAGGGTTTTGTGACCCCTAGAACTTTCGGTCGCAATGAGGTGCCAAAGTTCGGATGTACTTACATGATGCCAGAAACCACTAGCCAGAGCAGGGTTCTTTTTTTTGCACTCCTGTCCATCACAATAATAATAAGAATTCCTTTATTTATATAGCACACACAGATTACACAGCGCTGCACAGAGCTTACCAAATCAGTCCCTGTCCCCAATGGGGCTCACAATCTAATCAACATACCAGCATGTTTTGCAGTGTGGGAGGAAACCGCAGTGCAGTGTGGGAGGAATTCCTTCTAATGCTATTTGAATATTAGTGTTTGAAAGCAAATAATACAACTTTTAATTGCAACTTGATTTTTTTATTGAAAAACTAATATATTGATAGATTTGGTTATAATACAGTATTTTAGTGTGGTCTTAGAGTGAAACTGAGTACAATAAACAATTGCTAATGATGGTAATTCCTCCACATAATTTGATTTTGTGCTGATCTCTTCTTCCAATAACAATCTGTATTATTGTTAGTTACTAAGGATCGCATATCGCACTTTCGTCAGACTGCTTGCCCTTTTTCTGCGATTGCGCAGCTTGGACAAGTATTTAACCGGTGCCTGCACTGGAATTGTGTCGCACGCGATCAGTGTTTAGTACAGCTGCGCTGGCTTTCATGTAAGACGAATTGGGGGGCATGGTGTCAGACGATTCGACTAATTCGGCCTGAGCGTGGGATTTAACTTTAAATTGTATCGCAAGACAATGCACTTACACACACCCAGAAGAAGAAGGTGAACTCCATCAAACCTGAGTGGGAAAGCAACACATGCAGGATATCGGATGCATGATCTTAGGGAATAGCGGCACAGTGCATTCTTGTTGGACAATGCACTTTTGGTGACCTCCGCGGACGGGTAAGTATATGTGCCCCATCTCCGATGATGACCCTCAAGCGTTAGTGCTTTTTCTACATTGGTTAGCCAAAGTTACATTACTTTGTTACTTACTTTGAAACTCTCTTGCCCACATTTATTAAAGAATTTGCACCAGTCTTCTATCTGAATTTGCGCTGAAAAGAATGTGCAACCTTCTTGCACATGTATTTATAAAGTGTATGCGCCACTTTTGTGTCATGGCTGCTCTGTGTCAGACAAGACAGAAAAAATGTGCACCTAATGGGGCTTGTTATTGCTTAGTCAGACTGAGCGCCATAATTCTGCAGCATGAACAAAGAGCACCAAAAAAGAATGGTGCAGGGGGCACCAGATTTATGAAGAACGGGCACCACAAATCATGAATCTGGTGCCCTCTGCACACTTTACAGTTTGCACTATTTTGGATAAATGTGGACCTCTGTCTAATGTATGCTTTGGGTTTACTTTGCCTAAGTAAAGCCAAAAGAGTATCCTTTCAATAATATAGAAAAGGGGAAAATGATTATGCTTTTCTAGGTGAAGACATCCTGTATAAAGTATATTGTGTACATGCATGGTAAGAAATGACATTGCTTTATTTATAAGGGCACATGTCTTATGTAGGGCTCTACAACATAAATGGATGCCTTTTCTTTAGCGCTCAATTCCCAAACTTTTGAAACAGTTTACTAAACGGTCATAGAACTTCACACAGATCAGTTTTTTCCAAAACTCAGAGAATGTCGGGTGGAACTTTAGCTTCTATTTTCTGAATGTCAGAAACAGCTGATCTGAGGAGGTCTGTGTATTAAACCTCCACCCATCTCATTAGTATAAATGGATAAAATTCCTTTAATAAACAATAGTCACATGAAATGTATAGCACTGTATAGAGATACATGTAGATATGTTTTTATTCTAACATAAGAACATCTTCAATAAGAAATCATCAAATAATTTTAATCAGTGTGGCTTCATTTGTAATGGGTGACATCACTCACTATAGTAACTTGACACAAACCGCTGCCCAATACCCATAATTCATGCAGAGTTGCGGAAAGCCCACCTCATTCTGAAGCTTAATCCAGATTTACTTAGTACTTGAGACAAATCAAGAAATCCAGCCAGTTGGAGCACACAGTATACACAGTCACGTTATTTGCTCCTAATCCATAAAAATGGGAATACTTACAAAAAGCATAAAGCTTGTAGCAGTTGCTAAATGCATGCAGACTCTGCGTAGTTTGGGCCAGGATCTGGCAGTGATTATGCATGTACAACTTCAGAGAAATTCACAGCAGGTCACATGGAGCATATGCTTCTCCTTATGTAATAGTGGATAAATTATGGATGTCTATGTAAAGAGATGTTGTAGCAACATGGTTATTGCCACTGCAGTATGGCTTAATAAAAAACAAGGCCAGAAGTTTTACCACTAGTTGCTAGGCATGGGTCAAAACACAAATATGTGAGCCCAGGGCCTTGGGACATTTATTATTTCTTATGAAGCATGTATTTTACTGGTTAGCAGCAAGCTGTTTGGTATATGTGATATTTGGCTAGGATTGCTTTTGGCTTTTAATGCCTAATATGACGAGGTATGGCTTTATGTGCTGACTGTACTGGATGCCGGAAACACAGATATGTTCTCCACTAAGTGGAGTGTTTCTAGAGTGGAATACTTCCATACAAACAACTGGTACATGGCATGCCATGATTTAATGGTCAAATAGTGTGCAAAAAATGAGAGCATCCCAGAGGTACAGGAAAGGCTCCTTACACCTTTATGGCAACCCTTTTATAATCCCAAACCAAACATTTCCATGACATTGCAAAGTGCATAATCAACTGATATCATCAGCTTATCCATAGATAAACGTGATGGTCAGGAAAATTCATGAATGGACATACTCTATAGCGCATGTGTAGCTCCATTTTGTGTAGAATGTCTAGTCCAACAGCATGGCAATGTATTGTGTATATACATATAATTGTTATGTGTTTAATATAAGAAGGGAGCCGGCTACCAAAGTAACCAGTGCAGGATGGGGGATTCTGGGAAGCAGAAAGGAGTTAGGAATTAGTGAGTGAGTCCTGAGGGGGCCAAGAAAGGAGATCAGGGTTAAGAAGTGTGAGAGGAGCCAAGAAGAGCAGTAAATTCCAGATATATACAGCACTATTATGGTGGGGTAGGAAAGAAAGATTACTGAGAATACTCAGAACAGTGTACCTGGGCCCCAGCAGCAGTGAGGAATGGATTGAAGAGAAAGATGGCAAACAACCTGACATTGAAGAGGGTCAGTTTACCAAGGTGGCCAGTGTCCCTGAAGTTGAAGTTCAATTGCAAGCATGTGAGTCAATTCTTTGAGCGCTGCCATCGCCTTTAGAACTGCAGCTCAGTCCGCCATCACTGCAGACCGCCCTAAGGACCAGGCAAGGGATCTACTCTTCTACCCATCCCCTGGGATCCTGCCCTAGTCAGGGAGGATTAAACATCACGCTGACCCACAACACATATCTAGATCTTCAGTCAGTTATCAACCAGATCTCAGTCCAACATCCCGACTGGTGTCACAAACTATTTCTTTACAAGACCATTTCCCCTTTTGAGCAGTGTATGTGGTGGCCCTGGTCCCCCTTTTAGTAGAGAACCTAGGCCTGGGGGGGAGGAGGGGAGACATGATACATGCAGCTGCAAAGTACACAAATGGTGGAGGGGCCCTAGTCTGTCATCAAACATCTTTACTGCCATAAACAAAAAGTGTTCAAATTAACCCACTTATAATCCGTGTTTACCACTTAATTGATAAAAATTAAAATATTCTCTTGTTAATAGGTAAACTTTTTCACCCCTGAGATGAGGTTCCTAAAATTGGCAGCTCCAGTTGCTGAAAAACTGCAGTTCTTTGGAGCTTGTCTCAAACTATCTATTACATCTTGTCTTAAAGATTTTCAGTAATATTTGAAGGCTGAACCTTCTATCCTGGTAGAATAAATAATTCTCAGATCCTTGTGTGTAGACTTCTATACGTTCATTTGCTTGGATTTATCATGACCGGGTACATTGTGCAACAATTGTGATACTCCCCCCAAGTGCACATGACATCGGATATACTAAGAGGCTCCATCCTCTTGTGATATTGGGCAGCTGGTAGAATTCTACAAAGAAAGGATCCTAATGCAAGCTACAGCAAAATCAACACCCCATACTCTGTAACTCTATGCCCCCTCCCTGCCCACTTGTTGTGGAGATGGAATAGCAGGCTAAACCATCGCAATTCCTAGCTGCTCACCACTTATTGCAACTTTTTAAATGGCTTCCAGGCCAGAAAATGGAGGCCCATGTTTCTCTATGTGTGTGCTAATATAATGCGATGGAGTGTTCTCTATATCACTATGTTTCTTTATTGATTTAGAAACTCTTTATTGATTTAGATACTCAATGAAGCACCTATGATAAGGTGCATTCGTGTAATGAAAGGGGCTCAGGCTTAGCAGAGTAGTTGTGGCTTAAGAAATTATATTGAGTGCCAAAAATGTGGTCAAATTTAAAGCCAGCTAAGTTGATGTAAAGTCATCTCAGTCAGCAGGAGATACTGATAAAATGGGTTTACACTGTCTAAATGTTAGTAAGTATGTTCCACAGTACCAAACATATCTCAGTCACATACTTAAATCCAGCACAACCTGTATGTCCTTCTTTGCCTTTGCTCTTGGCTCAATATGTCATGATTTCATTGGCACAAAATGAAAAAAAAAATAGTCGCTTTACTCAATACCCAACAGAGTTATACAAACTTGTACCCTTATGCCACTAACCTGTAAATACAGATTATTGAGCCAAGATGTAAGGTAAGGAATCTCCTTTCTGAAACATAAGACAGACTTTTGGATTCTCATTAGTCTATGCATTGCTTTTTCTTAAAGGGGCTGTCTGTGATTTCAAAATAAAAACTATACATGATTTGGGGGGCTTTTAAAATAAAAAAAAACATCTTATACTTACCTCCTCTGGTGCTACCTTTTACCCATGCCATACATCACTGCCTGGCCTTTGTTTGTGTACAGAGGTCAGCAGTGCCGTCTTGACCCCTGTTAGTGGCCTGCTATAAACTAATAATAATAATAATAATAATTCCTTTATTATATAGAGCCAACAGATTCCACAGCACTGCACAGAGCTTACTAAATCAGTCCCTGTTTCCATGGGGCTCACAATTGAATCAACTTAAAACTAATGCTGTAGCAGGCACGTGTCTCTGGTTGAGGTGACACTGCTGGCCTCTGTAAATAAACAGGTACGCTGCAGTGATGTATGGTGTCGAGGGTGTCAGAGGAGGTAAGTATAAGATGTTCATAATGTTAATAGCCCCCCCCCCCCACACACACACAGATGACAGGCAGGTGTTTTCCATATCCGCTCAGTATTTGTGGATCAGTCTATAAGTAACATAATCATGTGTCCCTTCAAGAGGTAAGGACTAACAAGCCACATAATTTACCAGCCTTCCGTTTTTGCGTATCTGACATATAGATGACACATAGACAGTTTTAGTAGACATACGACTCAGCAACGGATTACAGACTGATGACACCAACTTCAAAAATACACCACAGATCCTTTGTTTGCAACTGTACAACCGTCATAAGGTATATTTGTGTACAGGCTTTTGATGTCAAGTGTACACAACCATGTCACATCAGTAGCGTTAACCTCATCTAGTTTAGTCAGGAAGGTGTTCGTGTCTTTAAGGCAATTAGGCAACTTTGTCACGATTTTCCGTAAGAATCAGTCCACATATATAGACAGCGGTTGATACGATCAAAAGCCTGTACACAAATATATCTTATGACGAAGGAACAGAAGCAGTACATGAAGCACTGAAGAAAGAGCCCTCTCTGAATAATAGGGACATTAAATTTATCATGATGTTACTAGAGGTCATGCTCAAGAAGAACTACTTTAGATTTGGTGAAGAATTTTACTTGCAGCTACAGGGATCCTCCATGCGGGCCCCTGTGGCTCCAAGTTACGCTAATATTTATATGGCTTCTTTTGAGACCGAGTTTGTATTTAATCGCCAGTGGTCTGAATCCGTTGGTCTGTGGACCAGATATGTGGATGATGTCTGCTTATTGTGGAAAGGGTCTGAACATAGCCTAGAAGAGTTCATTTTGTATCTTAACCAATGCCACTCCCTTATTAAATTTTCTGCTGAGAAAAATGAGCATACAATTCACTATTTAGATGTTGAAGTGAGGAAAATACAAGATCAGTTCACTACCACATTATACACCAAAGAGACAGACCATAATAACCTGTTGAAACATGATAGTTATCATGTCCCTCAGACGTTCAAAGGTATCCCAAAAGGGCAATTCATAAGGGCCCGTAGGATTTGTAGCAACAATAGTGAATATCTAATTCAGATGGAAAAGCTAGTAGAGAAATTTGTGCAGAGAGGAAGAAGTAGAAAGGGTTGGCATCGAAGTGTCACGATTGCCTAGAGATCAAGTTAGGTCATCTAAACCTAAGAACAACCAAGAAAAGATATCCTTTATCTCTCGGTTTGACAAACACGCTCACCTCATTAAAAAAACTATAGTTAAACATTGGCCTATACTTACCCACAATCCTAAGTTTGGATCATTGTTCAAAAGTTGCCCCAAATTTATTTATAAGAAAGGGCGCTCGATCGCCAATGAGTTAATTAGATCTGACATTGCAGTGAAGAAGAAAACTCAGCAAACATTTTTAGCCACTAATAAAAAGGGCACATTTGCTTGCCTGTCTTGCCAAAATTGGACAGGTATCATTAAAGGGGATGTATTCATTCACCCTAGAAAAGGGACACCTATACAGATTAAGGGGTTCTACACGTGTAATACCCAGTCAGTTGTTTATATGCTAAAATGCCAGTGTGGCCTTGCGTGTGTAGGGCAAACGATGAGATCTATAAAGATTAGACTTAATGAACATAGATCCGTTATTAGACAGTTTCTTAGTAAAACAGAGGAGGAGCTCAAAAATACAAATGAAAGAGTTAAACAAGAGACAGGTGTTGCGAGACACTTCTGAGAGTGTAGACATAATGTCAGCGATCTAAGGTGGCTAGTTTTGGAGAGCATTGAAATAAAAGAAGAGACCGCTCTAAAGAAAAAGTTACTTCAACGTGAAGTGTACTGGATTACTGCGTTGGACACCGTTCAGCCTCGCGGTCTGAACGAACAATGTAATTTTAATGTATTTTTGTAACTAAGTTTGTTTGTTGTATTTTGGTTCTATGCTAGTAGGGTCCTTAAATATATTTGATAAATAAGTTATGTATAACTTGAAGTAGGTATGAAGAGTATTTAAATCCCCACCTTGCTAGTAACACGCATGTCTGAGGAAGGAGGACACACCTCCGAAATGTCACACAAGACTATAGGGGGGGTTGGCGGCTCAGTGTAAGGCTATGATCTCCTAGTGTGCAACTACCTAATGGACAATTGGCACAATTCGCTGAAGATTTGGTGATGTACATGTGTTTTATGTCTTTTCATATTTTTTGATATAAAGAAAGTTTGATTGCTATTTCTGACTCCGGTCATCTGTTTCAATACTAATTAAAGGACATCTACCACAAGGATGAAGGATTGTAAACCAAGCACAGGGACATACTGGTGTGTGCCTCCTCTGACAGGATCTGCTCTTCTTTTAGCTTGTTATGCCCTGGTTTTTACATAAAAAAAGCTCATTTGCATGATTTTAAAGCCTTTAAAAAACTAGGGCTTAGGAAGCTTACAGAAGAGCACATCCTGCCAGAGAGGGCACACCCCTGTATGTCAGTGTGCTTGGTTTACAATCCTACATCCTGGTGGTAGATGTCCTTCAATCTAGTCCTGACTGTAGTTTAAAAAAAAACTAAATATATACCAAAAAAGCCTTAACGACTCCATATGTGTCTTCAGCCTTTAAAAGATGCTACTTGTATATAAATTGAAGAGAAACCAGATACCGAGCCTAAAGAAAATTCTACAAAAGCATATTATGTGCACCAGATTGTTTCAATCATTTCTTGACAAATTTCTGTCTGTTGGACAAATAATTTTTTAATATCTTTAAGACAGCAGTTCTGTTGTACATGGAGACAGGAGGCGCCAAACATTGCATAGAAAAATGCTTTTGCTTCTTAACGCTACTTATCTTTGCACTGATAAACAAACAGCAATGTGGTACAATAGCGGACAGAAGAAGTTCTTCGAGGATGTTTACAGAAACTATTATTATTCCAGATATGGCTGTTTGCCTACAGCTGTGTGAGGTTTTTCAGCAGGACCTTAACACTTCCAAACAGATGTTTGAAAAATGACTTTAAGAAATCCAATATGTGTACAACTGCCCATATTTTAGCTACAGATGTCAAACATATCGACATGTTAAATAAGGAAGGTGTTGCAAAGTTTTTCCGCCAAACCAGCTAGAAAATGAAAATTAATTTAAATCCTGTGACCATTGTATATTTCTACTTGTTTTGTAAATCTTTCGGGAGCTCCTATGTTTCTGTAAGGGCAGCAGATGGATGTATAATAACCAAGCAAAATACTCTCTATTCCCTACAATGAAGTGAAGTCCTCTTTTAAAACACCCCTAGGACAACATTAAATCTACTGATGGGTGGAATAGTCCTATGACAGGAATAACAGGAATAACACGGACAAACACATGGGATAATTAAAATAAAGTTTCAGATAACAAATGTAAACAGCAAGGATACATCGCGTTTCACACGTATCCTGCATTGAATGCACATAATGGTAGTTAGAGCTTTCAATTTGGATAACTTGAGTAAAATATTCCTTCTCTATCCACCATGCAAATGAACCTCCTTGATTCATTCTTTTTGTCATATTGTCCTTTCCGAATATTATACTTACCATATATACTCGAATATAAGCCAACCCGAGTATAAGTATATATGTATAATTTAAACACAAAAAACTGGGAAAACCTACTGACTCGAGTATAAGCCTAGAATATAGCATATCAACTCATACCTTCAGTATATAGCCAGAAGCCCCTTGCTCTTAGTATATAATCAGCCAGCTCAAATTCCTAGTACATAGCCAGCCTTTTGCCCCCAGTATTAGTCCTGCAGCACCTGCTCCCAGTGTATATCCTGATGCCCCTGTCCACAGTATATAGCCTGCAGCCCCTGCCCCCCAGTATATTGTCTGCTGCCCCTTCCCCCCAGTATATAGCCTGCAGCCCATGTCCCTCAGTATATAGCCTTCAGCCCATGTCCCCCCAGTATATAGCCTGCAGCCCATGTACCTCCAGTATATAGCCTATAAGAAAAAAACAAAATGTGTACTCACTTTCTGACACCACCCTGGTAGGTCATCTTCTTTTCATCGATGTCCGGCATCGGCTCCGTGTCCGCGCGCTGTCCATCACACACACCATGGCGTCAGCCACTCGCTGACTTCATAGTGTGTGCCGATGGCGGTGCACATACTAGAATGTCAGAGAGCGGCTCTAATAGTGCTGTGTGCTGTGTAGGGACCTTTAATATAGCTTTGTGTTCAAAAGATGTTGAATCAATACAAAGATAACCATCTTTATATGGATATGCAAAGAACCCATCAAGTGCAAAAGGGGAGTATACAAATACCAGATTCGCCTCTTCAAGTGCTCCATCTCTTTTCTGGCATTGTACTAGTTTTAACTAAGACTAACATTTAAAGCCTCTGCCTTCATTGTGGACGTTTATGTTTGTAGTGCTCCGTTGGTTTGAGGCCACAATGGTATATTACTGCTTCTAATAGAGTCCTCTATATAGAATTATTTTTTGCCACAGCCAGGTAAGTAATAATAAAAGGTCATACCATCTAATTGAATGCTATTGCAGTATTAAGTAAAACAATTGCCCAATACCCTATACTGGACTTGCTGAATTTGTATTATTTCCTTCTAATTTTGGTGGAAGTTGATCTTCTTGGTAGAGATCTGTATTGGTGATGGTGTTTTAGAGTCAGTATAACTTTATTGAATCTTATTGATAGTACCCTAGCAATATTTTAAAAAGGGTTTTGTGTATGTTGTATAATCAGCAACATAAGTTTTAGTACATTTATTTTATTTGCATCACTTTAGTGTTATATTTAGTACTGCATCAATTGGGTAGTATAGACATCCCAATAAATCACCAAGGTTCAAAAATTGACACCTAAATGAATAATTTCATAGCTTGTGGTGTCCCAGAGCCTCTGCATCAGTATTTGGTATAGGAAACTGTCAATAGTCCCAATGATATATAGACAGATAAAGCGGAGGTGTCAGAGTTATATGTAGTATGGAGTATGTATGACTGGTCGGTGAGAAAGGAACAGGAGGAATTGTTGGTCAAAAAGGGTCACCGTACTCAACTCGGAGCCACAGCCCTAACTGAGTATGCCCCCGACTGGAACCTGACCCTGGGAACAATGAAGTCCTTATGTTATCCCTCAGGTGTATATAGGATCCCAATTAATCAGTTCTTTTGCAACGAGTATAATTCATTCAGTCCAAAATGTTTTCCGACTTGACATGTTTCACCTAATCATAGGCTCATCCAGGGTGTAGCATACACCAAATATAAGCAAGTCCTGCTCTTAAAGTTCAGAAAGCAGGGTAACCCATAGAAACAATCCATTCTTGACACAAAAATACCTGAAGGAGAATTGTCTTAGTGCACACAATGTTGACCGGATGCTCTGCGGGGTAATCCATGTATTATGGACGGTAGGAGGCACCAGTTCACCACCTCCCTGCTAGTCTGATGCAATATGGTGAAGTCAGTGGACTTATGTAAGTATGGTGTAACTTGTCATGGGCCATTTATTCAATTATCAATTATCTGTACATCTTGGATCTATTTTTAAGTGTTTATCATTAAATGTTAAGTTTAAAGGGAACCTGTCACCAGGAGACCCATTTTTGGCACTACTCCAGTCCCCACAGAGCATAGTACACTGCCAAAGTGTTTTTGTATAAAAAATTGGTTTTACAGAAAAAAAGATATGTTATATTGTACCTTTAATCTGCTGTGTGACTAGGCAGTTGCCAAATGGGAGGGTCTGGAAAGGAGCAGTTCCCCCCACCCATGGGAAACGTGTGACCTTTTCAAATATCTGAATAACTCCCCACACTTGGGATTGGCTGTAGAGGAGCAGGGGGCGTCACTAAGCCAAGTGATGGGTGTTTTCATATATTTGAAAAGGTCACATGGAGTAGCTGTTCCCCAAGGGTGGGGGGAACTGCTCCTTTCCAGAACCTCCCATTTGGCAACTGCCTAGTCACACAGCACATGCTAATGAAAGATACAATATAACATATCTTTTTTTCTGTAAAACCAATTTTTAATACAAAAACACTTTGGCAGCGTATGTACTATGCTCTGTGGGGACTGGGGGAGAGCAAAAATGGGTCTCCTGGTGACAGGCTCCATTTAAGGTTTTTTCACCAATTCCGTGTAGTAGTTTAGTAGTTTACTACACTTTCGTGTAGTAGTTTAAAATATTTTTGAAATATTAGGTGTTTTTGTTTGATAACATTCACTACCAGTTGACAGTTTGTGAGGATGTGCCATGCTTCAGTGTGATAGTTTTATTACACAGCACTTTTCACAGTTACTACTCATGAAAATAATATTTACAGAAGACATTTCACTGCACGTCATGCCATGCACTACAGGAAACCACAGAACAACACAACGGAACGTTTAGGGATACAGAGCATGCAAAGTGGACAGACAAAAACACAATAATCATTAACCTCATCCTGACAAGAGCTGTCAGTCTTCTGTGAATCAATAGGAAAAAAAAGAGAAAGCAACCATATTTCGGAAAAAACTACCAATGTGTCATTCCTTTAAAGAAATACTACCTTTTCCCATAGAAAACAAAAATTACTTTTTGATTGTTTCTATTATTGTCCATCTGCAACACATCTCTTAGGCTTCCGTTATTATCGTTTTAATGAAATTTAAAAATTACGAGATGGAACCTTTTTTCTATAATTTTTTTTTAAAGGACTAGAGGGGGTTATATACCAATTTCCAGGACAACTAACACTAAATTGGTTCAGATCAAATAGATTGGAACCAGAATCAAATCTTTCAAAGAAATCTGTGAAGCATCAGCGAAGCAAATCTTGAGTGATTATCTTATCTCTAACTACAATACAAAGTTTTCAATAGCACTGATTTTGTTAGGAGACATACAGAGATTTTGCAAAGGAAATTACATACTTCCTACAAGCAGAGATTTAAAGTCTGTTGCTGTTCTTTTCCACTGTAAATCTAATAAACCTCCAGACCAGAAAACAGTATAGCAGTTCAGACCCTATTCAGGATGTTGTAATTAATTTAGACTTCAGACCCCCAAAAAAATACTCATCCAAGACCAGATCCTAAAATTAATTCTGACCTCCCACCAGTCCCAAAAGGTATCCAGACCCCAGACAAAAGCCCCAAATGAATTCAGACCTCAGACCAGAGCTCAGAATAAATTCAGACTCCTACATAAACTTTAGCTCCTGATCAGACACTAAAATGTCAAAATAAATTCAGTCCCAGTTGGGACTGCAAAAATATATTATAATGTTGTACAGATACTGTGACATCACACCAATTACAATGAGGCCTAGCAACAACACGATTTAATGGGGTTAGGAAATGGAATGGAAATTGAAACATTGGTAAAGTTTCCAAACAGATTCCAGCTCATATGTTTTTATATACTTTTCAGCTAACAAAAGCAACAACCAGATTAGAAGTCATGAGAAATTAACAGATTGGGGCTTATTTACTAAGGGTCTGCGGCTGCACTTTAGTCAGATTTTTCGGCATTTCCGGAGATTGCACAGCTGTTACAGGTATTTAGCAGGGGACTGTGTCGCACACGGTCAGATTTTGCCACAGCTGCAAATCGGGGGTGGGCCATCGGACAATCCAACTGATTGTGTCGCAATCCAATGCACTTACATACACCAGGAAGAAGATGGTGAACTCCGTCGGGTCTGAGCAGGGAAGCGACACATGCAGGATATCGGGCTCACAATCTTAGTGACTCACGGCACAGTGCATTCTCGTCGGACAATGCACTTTCGGTAAACTCCTACAGACAGGTTAGTAAATGTGTCCCATTCCCTTACACCAAAAAGCAGATTTCACAGCAGGTAAGTCAACAGCCACTACCTTTCCTGCTTCTGTCGTGGTCCATTCAACTGCTGGTCACTGAATTGTGCAGAAGCAGCACTTCTGCACAATGTTTGGCTGTGGTGGCCTTTTTATGGTCACTTCTACATGTTGCCTACTGATTATGGCACAGACGTGTGGCTGCTATTCTTAGCTTTAGTCTTCTTTCTGGATAATGGTCCTGCCTCAACCTTTTGTTTGCCAAATGTTTCTCATGTTCCCACTGCTGGTATTGACTCCTGGCCTGACTTATAATTTTGTATTATCCACTGGCCTACTGCAACATTATTCCTTGCTCTGAGTTCCTCTTAACAGCCCAACCATGATTGTACTACTGTTCTGTAAACTGCAAAGTCCATACCTGAAATGTTTATGGACCAGATATCACTCATATGGTTTTCTGTGGTTATATAAAGTCCATACCTGCATGCTGGTAGAGCCATTGTCCAACACCTCAGGCAGATTATATTCTCTAAAGTAACATGACTCCTATTGTTTAAATTCTCCTTCCAATATCTGCCATTGGATGACATCTGGAGCAACCATATACATTAGCTTGTTGACCAATCCTATCAAAAATTAAAACTTGGATACTACATCTAATCTGCATGTAATACCCTTTACCATTAAAGTTCAACTTATCCACACAAAAAAATCAGAATGCCAATGTCATCAGAATATTTATCAGAACTTGTTTAGCTTGTTGTAGAAGGCTGGCCTTATGCTTTTCCAATTTGACTCCTTAGTCATATAGTTGGTAGACTTTAATATATCATTGCAAATATTGCATTTATTAGTTTCAAAGTATTAAAATTAAGATGTTTCAAATGACCTGTGCAAAATCTGAACCAAGAACGTGTATGAGATTAATTTGACTCTCAGCACGTTCATTTCCCAGCTGGAAAAAGTGTGAAAACAGACCTGTAAATGCTTCATTCATTTTAGCATTCCATTTAGAAATAGGAATCCTGGATAAAAATATGGCTCCCAGCAGCACTTTACATTTGTTGTCTGATGTCCAAGCTCCATAACCCAGATCACTTATGGAATGATCTCCTTACATTCCTCTTTTAGTTCCTTTCCCAGTGTATGAATGTTCTCCAAGGAACAATACAGATCACAATACAAACTGCTACAAATAGAAGCAGGCATGGAAATCCCTGACGGAATGAGGATATTTGGGTATCTCATGCTACATACATTGCAGGAGAGCTTAGGGACTAGAATGCAATGTTGCGGAAGAAGAAGATACCGACAACAAATATAATCTTTTGACATATGGTTTAACCCATATTTCCATAAAATAATACTTTGCAGAGACACAGCATAGCCAACACTAGCAATGGGTTAAACCACTTACAAACATTGTATGATATAACGTAAAAACCTCCTGTATCCCACTGAAGATCATTTCTTTTGCATAGAATTGCTGTATGTGTAGGCTTTGAAAATTGGCCTCTTTGCAGCCTTTTCTGTATGTATTTTAATCAAGATTAGGAAATTTCTTGCCAACAAGTCTAAGTGGCAAGTATTTAAGTAGCAATCAGGTGTTGTACAACGGAGCTGGCATTTCAAATAAAGGGTCACTGTCTAAAGGAAATCAACCATTTGTAATTTAATAATAATAATTCTTTATTTATATAGCACACACAGATTAGGCAGTGCTAAACAAAGCATGCCAAATTGGTCCTTGTCCCCATGGGGCTCACAATCTAAACAACCAACCAGTATGTTTTGGAGTGTGGGAGGAAACCGGAGTACCCAGAGGAAACCCACGCAAACACAGAAGAACGTACAAACTCTTTGCAGATGTTGACCTAGGTGGGGCTCAAACCCAGGACTCCAGTGTTGCAAGGCAGAAGTGCTACCCACTCAGCCACTGTGCCGAACATATGTACATGTCAGTGTCTTCTCAGTGATCCTGGCACGTATCTTGATAAAGCTTGACATGCCGGATACTTCTATAAAAAAAAGACTTTAAAATATGCTAATTATCCTGGGGTGTTCTGTGTATGTCACACAGGCGCTCCAGGCTAATAATTATGCACGACTTCAACGCAATACTCACCTCCTCTTCCCTGCCGAATAATTATGCACGACTTCAGCGCAATACTCACCTCCTCTTCCCTGCTGAATAATGATGCACGACTTCAGCACAATACTCACCTCTGCTTCTCTGCTGGATCCCGGTGATATCACTCAGGAGGTGTGCATAATTATTAGCCTGCAGTGTGATGTACTAATTAGCATATTTTTCGGAATTTCTAGCACACATTTCTAGGGCGAGGAAACCTTGATCACCCAAATTTGCTGTAGTAAAGTAGGTTGTAGATGAAATCTACGGACCTAGTGTTGTTTTTAATGCTGCCATGCTAACGCCATGCCAAAATCACTAAGAGGTTTAATCCTCTTAGTGCGATGTTTCACAACAGGTAAGGCGGTCATTTACACTGGCGTACAAGGTGCCAGTTTTAACACATCAGCCCCAATACCCCAATCACAGGGAATTTATTGGCAAATTGATCTTTTATTTAAAAGTTATTATTCTTTAAGTTTTCATGTTAAACATAGGATCTGCCATATAAAATAGATATATATTATCCTTGCCAGACCTAGAGTAGAATTCACCCGATTGGAGCCTCTTATTATATTGGGTGAATAGTGAAATTAGAAAACTGTGTTCTGCTACAATTTACCTCAAGGAAATTTTGATTTTAAAACACAACATCTAAAGGCGCATGCGCAGAGGAATGACAACTATTCCGCAAGCAACAGAAAGCAGCCGAATACATAATGATGATTTGACATGCTGCAGATTCTGAATAGCTATCTTTGGATTATTTTTACTTTTGCTAACTGCTTTTATAAAGACAACAGAAGATAATTTATGTTGATATTTTAGAAGATCATAAGAAGAATGAGGGGATAATACATTGCCAACTGTGAGTCCACTTGTGGCTTTTATAGTTATCCACTCAAGTCGCATTATAGGCCCACTCAGAAACAGCTTTCCAGCCTTCATAATTAAAGGCACTAGGAAGTGAATATTGTAGTTGTTTATATGAATCCTACAGCTGTTGGTTTGTAGGGAATCATTTGTCTCAGAGGGGTTTCAACACTATCCTCCCTCGTGCCGGTAATGTCATATAATCTAGACCATATTATTTTTGTCTGAATCCCTGGGAGTGATGTAAGAGGAAAAAGGAAACTAGCTAACTCCCAACCGTTTGACCAGAGGTTAAATTAGTATTGGCCTTATCCCAAATGGACAAGCAGCTTTCCAGTGAAACATTTTTTTATGTTCCAGTATGGAATAGTGAATACTTTTCATTGTCTCACTCTTTCATACAACATATTATCCTGCAGCTAATAAGGTTAAAGGATACATTTGTTTGAAAACATAAATGGTGTTTTACACTTGCTAATAAAGGATAGGATTCCTTAGAACATACGATTCAGGAAATATGATAGGTATATTATATGATACAGCATTATGCATATTTATAATGAATGTGCACACCGAGTAGGCTTGTCTTATGTTTAACTAGTATGCTTAACTAGAAGCAACACCTCAATCATGGTTTTTATCCTGGATGTTCAGTGATGGACAGCCGTCTTTGTAGCCAATCAATGATAGAAATGCCCCGGACAAATCTATTAATTATTTCACCTATAAAAAAAACCAATCTGCTCAGCTCCTCCTTCTCTATATCATGGTAGATGATGGGTGTGTCAAAATTTTTCATGTGAATTTAAGAGATTTCCGTCAAGCCTCTGTTCACACCTACTGCCTAACCCTTCCTTAGATTTGCCATTGGCTGTTTGACATCTTATTGGAACACTTCTCTTCCCTGGTTACCCATTAATATACCCCCCAAATACAAACAGCATCCCATATCTAAGGAACCTAAAAACTTTCCTCTTGAGATAAGTGTAGAACTTCAAGTCTCTAAGCCTTTCTATACCACCATCATAAATAATACTTACTTCACTGCATCAGTCACTGAATTATATGAGTAACAATTATCAGCTCAGAGATCTCACTTTTATTTAGTTTGCATCAAAAAGTATTTTCTAGTTGTTACTTACATGATACTAGATTCTGGTGTGTACTGTATATTTTAATTGGAATATAAGCAGGTGAAATACAATGTACCTCTTGTATGCAGAGGTCAGAATAAATAACATCTTTTGCTGCTGTTTTCAAGTGGGGAACACCTGGCCCAAATCTAAGAAATCATGTTCACTCCACCCCCCACACATTTAGCGAGAAGAAGGGGTCATCAGGCGTTATATACCCCACTGTATAAGCATACAGTGGGATATGTCTGTGCCATACAGTGTAAGGACACGTCGGAATCCCCTTGACTTGTCCTTACAACACATGGAACAAAATGAAATGTGAACTCAACCTTATAAACGGCTCTTGGTTACAAACAGATCTCTCTGCCCCTAGTTACCCATGGGGAAGCTCTCTGGATGCTGGTAATTTACTAAACTTTAGTTCCAAGCTGAAATTGTAAAGTTGTCTGCAATGAAGTTTTAAAGTTAATACTTGTCCTCATGACAGCAGAAAATTGTCACAAGGACCAAAAAATACTTCTTCTAGAGTAACAGTATGACTTACATACAAAATCAACTTAAAGGGGTTGGCCACTTTATCTCATGTTGTTTGTAATGTGTGTGAAAGTGTGGGGAGCAGGATATTAGGTCATTTACCAATATACATCTATTAAGTGTTCTGCACTGCTTTTTTTATATGTGTAGTCAAGCCTCCTGTCTTTTACCTCATCAGTCAGACTTTCCTAACCATGAAATTGCTGCGGATAGAGGGTCATGTGATCTCTAACTGGCAATTGTTCATGGACAGAGATCACATTTTATGGACAGGAATGTCTGGCTGATGAGGTGAAAGACAGGAGGCTTCACTTCATATATCAAGAAAGCGTAGCAGAACTATTAATAGATGCATATTGGTAAATTACCTAATATCCTGCACCCCAACAATTACCCACAGATTACAAAACACATGAGGTAAAGTGGCCAACCCCGTTAAGAAGAAACCTATAGAACCTACCCAGTATGTGACCTAGGGAATACCTAAATGTATCTTTTCTGTCCACAGCTATTAGAGTCTTAAGTAGCCTCATGGCTTATATACTGAGGATTTCCTTTCAAATAAAATAAATATTCTTTAATAGAAAATAACTGGGTAGGAAAGTTATCTTCAAGTTAGTTCTTTTAATAAGAAGGATCAAGTACAAAGAAAACAAATTAAGAAAATTGAGCTGTGTTTCTCACAATTATC
Organism: Engystomops pustulosus; assembly: GCA_019512145.1. NCBI lineage: Eukaryota > Metazoa > Chordata > Amphibia > Anura > Leptodactylidae > Engystomops > Engystomops pustulosus. Next base: position 30,685,933 of record CM033651.1, on the reverse strand, counting down.
CATTTATCCTTTTTTGGGGTAAAAAATAAAGATGGATAAACTTGTATGTAGACAGGCTATGTTGGTGGCCTGCCATCCTATTAGTGACTGAAGCTTGGAAATCGTACAGCATCCAAGAAAAACAAATCCTCTTCAGCCACTGGGGCGCGAATGGCCTAATTTATTTAGCCAAATCCTTAGTACTTTTCCTTTGATCGTCTGGAGTCTCCATTCCATTATGGCCATTTGTGATGACTTTAACAAATAAATAAAATGTTTCTCAGCACAGGACGCAGGCAGACATATCCAGCGTCTACAATCTCTTCATCTGAAAGCACTCCATCAGCTGCAGAGATGTCCGCAATGGTGGCACTCACAAACACAAATAACCGTGCGTGTGTAATCTATACACATTTTTCTAAGGATGTTTTTATGTGAGGGGATTTGAGTAATTGTTACTTTGATCGTTTGTTACAACTTTGCCGTATGCGAATATACAAACATTATAATGGAAAACAAAGCTCCCCGATTATTTACAGTTTGTGAAAGACATGTTTTTCTGGAAATTCTGATGTAGATGAATGGGTGGAAATGGACTTGGAGAGAGATAATATTCAAGCTGAGCCACTTATGATATAAGATGGGCTGGCTAAACTCTGCAGATGTTCTCTTTGTTTGCAAGATACTAAAACCATCTGATTCCATTCTGGTTTCTTACTGTTTATTGACATAATCTGCTGCATCTCTGGAGGATTGCAATAAATAAGGTGATTTCATTTCCATGCTTTGTTTTACCTTCCCATTCCTTATTGCATTACTCAGAATAATTTTGGATGTGGTTGATAATTTTCTATACATTAAGTATACTGGGAAGTGTAAAATATCTGTTGAGGCCTATAATGACCCTTACCTTCCAAACCTTCAAACGTAACCTGAAAACCCATCAGTTTAGGATCCCCTACAACACACATGAAATCCACTGCTAGGCTCCCTCACCGTGAGGGAAACTTACAATGCTTTCTTCACCAGTATTTACTATAGTTGAAATTTTCACTTTGTCATATCTGGTCTAAAATACCCTGTCCTGATGGAGATGGTGTCTAGATATACCTTGCAGTTGGAGCCTTTTATATAGCACACCGTGCGCCGCTGGGTAGGAACGTTAAAGGGGCTGGCCACTTTCAGTAAATAATTTTATTTGTGTAATGAAAAGTTATACAATTTTTCAATATACTTTCTATATCAGATGATGTAAGATAAGGAAATGGACGGCACTCACCAATCTTCAATATCTTCAAGTGTTCTTCCTTTATTTGCATAAAGACATACTCACAGAGTGTTTTTTCTATACTTTCTATATAATTTCATCATGGTTTTCTAGATCTCTGCTTGCTGTACGTCGGGTTTCAGGGGATTGTGTTACACGCGTTCGGATTTTGGCGCATCGTTGCCAACTTTATGCGATAGAAATCGGAGGGCGGGCCCGAGGGCGGGCCGTTGGACGATCCGACAATTTCAGACAAACCGCGGGATTTAACTTTGAATTTGTTTTGCAAGATCAAGCACTTACATGCACCGGGAAGAAGAAGGTGAACTCCGGCGGACGTGATCGGGGAAGCGACATATGCAGGATATCGGGCTCACGATCTTAGTGAATCGGGGGAACGCATCTCGGGTATCACGCAGGGATGGGTAAGTAAATCTGCCCCATTTTTTTGACAGATGAATATTATTTTTATGATTATTTCATTCTGGGCTCCCTATAACTTAGCCAGTACAAGACTGGGCCACTTTCCCTGTTAGGCCCTTCCACACTTGCGTTGCAGATCACGTCAGAGGTTGATCAGGGTGCGATCAGTGTTTGGTCAGTGAAACCAACTGACATTTTGCATAAGAGTTCAATCAGTTTTCAGTCAAAGTTTGTATGCGCATTTTCAATGCATTTTTAATGCAATTTCAATGTGTTTTTCACACGCAGATAGTGTGCATGAAAAGGACTCAGGACTGAGCTCTATCTTTTCTATGGCAATTGATGCATGAAAAACGTCTCCATAGACTTGTATGGTGCTTTTTTCCACGCGCGTGACTTGCAAAAGTAGAGCATGCTGAGATTTAAACGTGCGTTAAAAAAATGTGCGTGTGAAAAAAAATGATAGTCTGAAAAAGCACATTGATTACAATGGGTCAGAGTGCAATTCAAGTTCTGCGCGTCAAAAGCATGCGCAGAACACACGCGTGAAAAATGCAAGTGTGGAAGGGGCCTTACAGAACCAAACTCAGGTTTTTTTAGACCTCCAGATCTTTAAACAGTGCAACGGTTAGTTAACAGTTAGATAATAGCAGGAACAATGGGAAAATATGTTAAGGAGGAACCGTTTTACCTGGGGCATGAATAGTTAATAGATTAAAAGTTTTCTTTATCCTTTCATGGATTTGTTTCCTTGAGATGATTTCAACACATTAGGAAAGCTGATTTGACCAAAACTCCAGAGTATGATACAAAGCTTAAATGCTACATTTCTCTTCCAGTTCCACATTATATCAATAAGAGGCTTAGAGAAGCCTGAAAATACAGTGTATAGATAATCTTAATCTGTGGGCAATTTAATCAGAATTTCTTAGCACATTTTCACATTGTGTTGAAACAAATAGGCATTTTTAACCTCACTTGTTTGACCACATTAAATAATGTCTTTGCATATAGAAGACTATTAAAAACTCTGTTTGTTAAAAAATGAATCTCCTGTTGCAAGCAGCACCTTACCAGAAATCGTTTGAATGTCATAACAATAGACAAAGAGAACATGCAGCAATTATTACCTGCAAATAACTTACTATTTCAAGATAACATTTGGCTTTAGGTAATAGGCTGCAGGTCAAAGGAGTCTACCAAATTCCAAATCAACCCATAAGTAATATTGGCATTGTATAGGGCACAATATAAGTTTTCAGGTATACCTTTCCAGTTTTGCAGCAATTTAGGAGAAAATCCTGTTTCAGTCTTCATGCAACTAATTTCTCGTTTCACCAGGGGTGGGGCCACATCTTTAGTGCCCAAGTTATTTTCTGTCTACATTTTCTTTCTACAGGGGATTCATTTTATAAAATAAGATCCACTAGTAGATATGGCCATTTACATAAAGATAAAAATGTAATTTCCTGGAAAGCTCATTAGGTTTCCTGCACAATCGTTGTACTTGTAAGGTAGTTTGGTTCAGGAGCTGGTAAGACTTTCCTTTAATGCACACACTTACTTATATGCTATTCCACTTTGTATCATACTTTCCTTTTCTAAAAAATACATTAAATAAATCAGTCGTCCAGTCTGTTTAGAACAACAAAGTGGAAGTACTAAACCTTACAATACACTTCAAGAGGGTACGAAGAAAGAAGAAACAGTGAGCGGCACTCACCTATAAAATCTTCTCATCCTTTATTAAGCTTATATAAATTAATCATAGGATGCCAAACACGCCACAAGGTGACGGCCCTTTTTATACTACCGCACTTCATCAGGTGTGTATAGATTTGGAGTAACAGTTTCTTGACTCTGTGGCATGCATATTTTTTCCGCCAGAAGCTCTTATCTCTGCAGGCTCTATGTAGAATGCTTTTTTCTGAAATCCGGTGAGAAGAGATTTTACAGTTGTGACTTACTGCTCCCCCTTTCTTCCCCTTTAATATCTATGTAATCTGAAATCTCAGTGCACTTATGACTATCTTTCTAGCAAGACCGAATTATGAAGAGATTTCAGTGTGGAAAGCAGATTCGGCCAGAAGAAGAGAGGATAACTGAAAATGTAAGTGGCTCTTTTATTCACTTTTGATGAGAAGTTAGTGACCATTGAAGAATGTATGCAACCCTCTAAACAAGCTCCCTTTACCACTGTCTATTTGAAGAATTATCATTCTACAGTGGAAATTAGGAGGATTGTCTATTGCTGAATTATAAATCTGGCTAAGTTTAAGGCAAACTTCTTTCTGTTTGGACCTTTTACCTGTTGTCTTAGTTTACGGTAGGAAAATGGGCAAAAATGATTGTGCATTTGGATACATTTTGGGTACATATCAATTTCTCATGAATCCATGACCAATCCATTAAGCACTTTTGCTGTTCTAGATATAAAAGTGTTGAAAACCATGTAAATAAATACAGATTTCCATTTTGGGCCTACAACACAAGTCCAGTTGAAACGTCCGTTTGGAACCTCTGCAGTTGTCATCCTATACCATTTCTTACTGATTTTGGATGGATATATTTGGCAGTCAACTACCCCTCCAAAAAGAATATATAAATATGTGTATATATATACACATTTTTTTTTTAAGTATTGAAAAACTACATATGAAAAATTATGTGATGAAAGAAAAGAGGGTTTTAACAATTTATATTTATTTAGCAGATTTATATTGTACATGACATCACCACCTCCCATCTGATGGGACCTGAAACTCAAGAGACCAGGCATCTGGCAATGGCGGGGGATCTCGGGAAGTGAGTACATGTTTTTAAAATAAGTATTATTAAAGTATTAGAAAACCCCTACCCTGACGTAAATTCATTTAGCTTAACAGAGGGCTCCCATTTTAAGTTGCTTTGGTGAATTCTAAAAGGATAAAGCTCCAAGCCAATAGGCTCAGCTTCTAAATGCAGATTTCTCTAGATACACCGTCTTTAATAATAGCACTTTAAATTGAGCTTTATTTTAAAATGTAACAAGGTCAAACACATTCACAATTTCCAATTTATGAATTTATTTGGAACCACAAAGAGTTAATTTTATTCATTCTGTTTATACACCTAAGCTTTAATAACAGTTAAATCTTCCCCTTAGGAGATTACACTGGACAGTTTCCCATTCAAGCCCACTGGCAGGGAGCATTGATTCAGGAATCTTTCCTATCCACAAGAAACATCTGGCCACATTCCTGTCCTAGCAAATGCATTTGTCAGAAAATAGAAAATACACTTTATGTAAGTATTTCCTTTAATTAAAATATTCTTTTTTAATATACAATATCATAAAAATACAAATCGAGAAATAGTATAAAAGACTGTATGTAGAATAGAGCAAGTTACAATACGATACATTACAATATAACTTTATTGATCCCCATGGGAAAAATTCTTTTGTACATGGTGCTCAACCGAAGACCAGCTCTATGTGCTGGTTAGCACTCACCACGTAAGTCCTTTGATGGTTCCTGCAGGGTCTGCGCACCACTCAACACTCAACATGCAGGACACTCAAGTCAAGGGTTAGGTTCCGGTGTCCACTGCATCCTCGGTGCTCCATATAGGGGACACTCATACCTGGGTCAAGGGTGTAACTACTGAGGTAGCAGCCATAGGAGCTGCAATGGGACCCGCAGTGTCAGGGGGTCCCGGGCATCCAGCCTAACACACTAAAGAATCGAGGCTGTTCACAAATATATACATATTATGCTGCACATTTCACAGCATAATAGTTATATAGCAATGCACATCTTCCACAATATAACACAGCATAACAGCATAAAATTGCAGTCCAGATAAGAAATGTCGAGGGAAGAGGGAGTGGACAGCACAACGACATGACTAAAGATCTCTCACCTCTAATTCCTGCTGTGTACTTTCCCCAGCAGCTACTGGGACATATCTGTGTAAGTGTATAAAGTTTATATCAGCACATAAATATGTAAGTACAAGAGTATAAATGTGTGTATATGTGTGTAAGAGTGTATAAATGTGTGTATACAAATATGTATAGTTTCTGAGGAGTTAGGGAAACCCCACTCAGATGTCTGCTATGGGGCCCTGCCCCTGCTAGTTATGCCCCTGACTTGGGGACTAGGATTTGGTGAATGTGGATTCCTAAGGCGCAGACTTGGCGCAGGTCATGGTCGTCTGTGCTGTATCTCTGTCTGTGTGCTGTGTGCCAGGAGACGTGCATCACTGGAAGTGAAGGTTTCAGTTGTCAAAAGTTTAAGAGAAAGCAAGATACACTCTGAAATAGTGGTTCTTCAGAATGTCTGATCTTTTGTTGCTTATCTTGTACAAAACTGAACTTCGTAGAATAGGTCCTAAATATGTGTTTGTACTATAGTTTCAGGTGAAAAGTTAAGTTAAATTTGGATAAATATGCTGTTATTTTCCAACTGAAGTACCATCCCACTTGGGTTTTTTTTCTTGCTCCATACACTAAGCTATATTGTGCTTATCTTGATTTCATTAACATAGTAAAATCTGTTATTACAGGCAGTCCCCTACTTAAGGACACACAGTTTACAGACTACCCCTAGATACAAATGTACCTCTGGATTTTGATAATCTACTGTACTTAAGCCGTAGGCTTCAATAAACAGTTATAACAGTTATATAAGGTGTCTGTAAATACGCTTTATTGTTAATCCTGGTTCTTATGACAATCCGACATTTTTAAAATCCAATTGAGACCAAAAAACATTTGTCTGGGGTTACAATTATAAAATATACAGTTCCGGTTTACATACAAATTCAAGTTAAGAACAAACCTACAGAACCTATCTTATACATAACCCCAGGGATGCCTGTATTACTATACTTTTGTACTATCATTATGTATACTAACTGTTTTGGTATACTTATGCCTGAACATAGCACAAGGTCTTTGCTGTGTTAAACAGATGAAACTTGGAGCCTGTTGATTTCTGCTGTACATGTGCAGTGGACACTGTTAAAAGGTTGAGGTGAATCTATAACCCTCTGTGTTAAAACATTTTCGCTGCAGCTTTTATACACAGCATACAATTGGACTTGTATATACCCCAACAGCTTCTCTGCTACTGTGAATGGCAGCTGTTAGCTACCAATAATGACACAGCACATAACCTGTAATTAGTATTTGTTAATAGAGCACCATTGTTTCCAAATTAGTACAAAAGACACAAAACTCAAAAAGTGGAAGGAGGGCCCTGTCTGACAGGGTATATGGAGGTACTAGGTGACGGAGCATTGCAGTGGGGTTATTGGTGTTGTAGGCTATCAGGTGGGTTTTCATGTGACGTTTGAAGGTTTGTAAGGTGGGTGATGGCAATAATGTCACTAAGGAAATAGTTGCATGTTCATTAGCATCTACATGTTATTGCTCTTATTATCTTCTTTCTCATGTAATTATGTTTTTATGAAATAAAAGTCTATTTTCTAAGTATTCATTTCCTACTTTCAGTCTTGTTATCCATATCACAGAATTCATTTTTGTTTTGCTGAGTAAATTATCCTTCATTTAGGGTCAGAAACAATATTGTTGAAGACTAGATTGCTTTTCTTCAGTCGACATTCACATAGTAATGTTCCCAATCCCCCCCATCCACCTGCAAGCATTTATACGTGTAAACATAGTTTTCTGGCACTTTGCAGTAACAGCTACATAAAATCCCATCGAAGATGTTGCCAAATTGGTTTCACCAAACAGCTGACAGTCAAGTGTTCCCCCTTTTTTCGTCCAGTGACTGAGAGAATTTGAGATGTTTCCAATTACAGCTAATGGTTCTTGTTGGATGTGTAATAATCCCATTCACAATTGATCTTATTTAGTAAACAGCAATAAAACATACATTACCATAATGTCTACCACACCTCATCAACTGTAATTTTTTTTTTATTTTTATTTTGGTCTGAATATATGTAACTTTCTCATCTATGATTTGATTACCATGGTTTATGCTTTTTGGAGCTAAATATGAACATTCTTGTTTACATTCAGAGGTTGGAAACTGCGACCTTCAGAGTAAGGCAAGTCCACTTTTCCATATGTAAATCAAAGCTTTCTTGCTTTATATTCACACACAGAAGATGTTGATATTCATAGGTCTCACCCATTCACTCTAATTGAGCATTGTGCCTGCTAAACAGCTTGTGGGAAGGACAGAATGGTAGAGGTCACAGCTTCTAGCCACCAGCACCTATATGGGGGCTATTAGGCTAACCTTGCTGTGATTTACAGTAGCACCAGTATAGATTTATACAGATCCTATCCACATGGCCTATAAAAATATGTAGTGCAGAGTGACTTGTACGTTTTAATATCTATAGTATGACAATTCACAGTAGCAACACTGTAGATGACATTTATACAAAATAATATACTGGAAGTAATGTATCCTACACTGGTGCATTGTGTATGAATCTATGATGAACCCCTCCCCCTCACGTGTAGGATCAGGAGGCTCCAGCCGACTTCAATGCCTTTCTGTCACTTGGAAAAAATAGTCACAATTCCTGTCAGTGCGCCAGGAATTATTACTATTTCTGGTCATGTGCACTAGAGTCCTGCCCCATTGAGTTACAATATGAGCTGTACTTTGGCTTGTAATATCAACAGCATAGCAATTCATCTGCAGCTTTTCAACCTCTGCTAATTTTACCAAAAGTCTAAAGAAAAATATTAAGCTGTTTAAATACACAGAATTTAGTTTGGTACAGGAGCGTAACTAAGAATGACAGGGTCCGAGAGCAAAAACAATGAATTACTCTTACCTGTAATGTTGTTTCCTCGAGTCACGACAGCACCACCAGAGAGACTGGGATCCGCCCTCCAAGGACAGGAAACCTGAACATAAAAAGTGACTCCTCCTACTCCACCTCAGTTGGTTACAGAGATTTCTTTGAAGAGCCGTTTAGTTAGTAGGCAGAATATATATAAATATTTATCCAGCATATATACATATCTTCTTAATGTCCTTTTTTTTTTTTTATGCGACACCCGTGAACCGACACCCGGGTGGGAATACCAGGTGTGACTCGAGGAAACAACATTACCAGTAAGAGTAATACATTGTTTTTGCCTTCATCACGACGGCAACACCAGAGAGAATTACAGAGAAAAAACTAACTAGGGGGGGGGCAACAAGGAATAAACCGTTGCTAGAAAAGGAAGGGGAAACGAACCCATCATATCCACCCTATAGTGTTTAAGGAAAGTGTGAGGGGTAGACCAGGTGGCAGCCTGGCAGATCTGCTCCAGTGTTGCATCCCTAAACGCGGCCCAGGATGTATCTAAGGCTCTAGTAGAGTGCGCACAGATGCCATCCGGAACCCGAGCTTCTGAAATTTCATAGGCCATCTGAATAGTAAGTTTAATCCATGTAGCAATGGCTGTAGAAGATGCCTTAATTCCCTTATTTTTTCCTGAAAAGAAAACAAAAAGACTATCTCCACAAAGAAGTAGCATCCAGATATTGAATAATACTCCTAACGTCCAGACAGTGAAACGCCTTTTCCTTCTCTGATTTGGGATTAACACAAAATGAGGGAAGGGTAATGTCTTGAGACCTATGAAAATCGGATACTACTTTAGGTAAAAAAAATTTGGGTCTGGTTTAAGGATAACTCTGTCACCTAAGATCTTGCAATATGGAGGTCTGCATGACAGGGCTGCTATCACCCTGCTTTACAAGTGAGGAGTTTGATAGAAACACTATCTAAAGGTTCAAATGGAGGACCTGACAACACCTTCAGAACCAAAGATAAATCCCAGGGCGGTACTCTATTTCTAATTGTGGGCCTAATTCTTCCAGCTGCCCTAATGAATCTAGAGATCCAGGGATGTTTAGCTAACTCCTGATTGAATAAAGCCCTTAGAGCTGATACCTGAACTTTCAGAGTAGCTGGTCTAAGACCCTTCTCAAGACCTTTCTGCAGGAAGTCTAAAATCTGGCTGATATTAGGCTGAGACAACTTTTTTAGGTTCTGACCTGAAAAGGAAAAGAAAGCCTTCCAAATTCTATAGTAGATGCTGTATGTAGCAGGTTTTCTACTTTTTTGTAGAGTAGAAATAACCCCAGAGGACAAGCCTTGTTTTTGGAGAATCATCCTTTCAACAGCCATGCTTTCAGATGTAGGCCTTTTATCTCCGGATGAAGTACCAGACCCTGTGACAGCAAGTCTTTTGACTCCGGACCCAAGGATCTGTTACTGATAGTTCCCTTAGACTGGAAAACCATGCCCACCGAGGCCAAAAGGGGGCAATCAATATCACTTTTGCTCTGTCCTGCCTTATTTTCCTGATCATCCTGGGGAGTAGAATCATGGGAGGAATGGCATATAGTAGACCACTGTTCCACTCCTGAGAGAGGGGGGCCAACTGCCAATGGAAAGTCTGTTCTGTTTAGGGAAAAAAAAATTCTACCTTGCAATTCTCCCTGGTTGCAAACAGATCTATGCTTGGCATGCCCCAAAGCTTTGTGATCTTGTGAAAAACAGACTGGTTTAATTCCCATTCTCCCTGCCTCAGGGGCCTTCGACTTAGAAAATCAGCTGTAATGTTTTCCACTCCTTTTATGTAAATTCCCTTCAGGGATCTGAAATGTCTTTCTGCTAAGATGAGAATTTGTGTGGCTATGATCATAAGTCCTGAATTTCTTGTACCGCCTTGTTTGTTGAGATATGCAATGGCTGTTGTGTTGTCTGACTTTACGGCCACCCCATGTCCCTGTAAGAGAGGGAAAGCTTCCATCAGAGCTTTTAGGATGCCTAATAACTCCTTGGTATTTGATGACAACCCCTTCTCCGAACTGTCCCAAGTGCCCTGAAACACTTGTTCCTCTACGTGAGCCCCCCACCCGCAAGGGCTGGGATCCGTAGTAACTAATCTGTCCTGACAAGGGTTCCAGGGAAGGCCCACCCTCAGATTTTCTTTGAACAACCACCAATCTAGGGAGTTTATTATCTCTAAGGTAAGAAGAACTTTTGTATCTAGGGATGACTGCTTCTTGTCCCATTATCTTAGAAGAAAGTTTTGTCAACTCCTTAAATGGAACTGGGCCCAAGGGACTGCTGGAATGGCGTCTGAAAACAGACCTAGGAGAGACATGCCCATGATGCCCAGATGGATTAAAGGTTTCTGTTTTACCTTTAGCACCAAAGATTTTATTTTCTCTATTTTGTCTGAGGGAAGAAATGAATTCTGTTTCTGGGAGTCTAACCAAATTCTTAGAAAAAATGTTTTTGTTTGTAGGAATTAGATGTTTACCAGCCATCCTAGTTTTTTGAGTATCGAAAGAATCCTTGGAATCTGACTGCGTACCCCTGGACCGATGACTTTACTAACAGAAAATCGTCTAAGTATGGAATAAACAGACCTGGAGCTTCTCTTATGTGGGCAGCCATCTCTGACACTTCCTTGGTGAAAACTCTTGGGGCAATTGCTATTCCGAAAGGTAATGCCCTGTACTGAAAGTGAAGAATCTCTGAATCTACCTGAATGGCTACTTTCAGGTACTTCTGAAATTTTGGATGTATGGGAATGTGGTAATATGCATCGGTCTACCGAGGCCATGAAACAACCTTAATTTTAAGGTCTCCATTTTGAAATGTGGAACAATAAGGTATCTGTTTAGGGGCTTCAGGTTTAGTATAACTCTTAGGGAGCCATTTGTTTTTTTCACCAGGAATAGGGATGAATAGAACCCCTGACCCTGTCCAGCTGGGGGAACCTGGCAAAGAACCTTCTTTTGGACTAGATTCCTGATTTCAGTGATCATTACCTCTCTGTTTTCCCCCGGAGCAGGATTCATGACTTTCATTCGGGATGGTGGAGAAGTGAGAAAGTCCAATGACACGCCTTCTTGTATTATTTGTAATACCCATTTGCTTCCTGATATTTCTGCCCAGGCCTGGAAAAAATGGGTTAGTCCCCCTCCACGGGGAGTTTGGCGTCATAAGGAACTAGGTCCCTAAAGTCTGGTATCCCTGGACTGGCTAAATAAGAACCCCCTGCCTCTCTGAAAGAGTCTGAAACTCTGATTTCTTTCTTTTCCTCTTTTTGGGGTCTTGACCTACCAAAGGACTGAAAGGGTCTGTACTGACTGTTTATAGGGGGAAAAGACTTTACTTTATCCCCTTCCTTCTACAATAATTCTTCTAGCACCTGACCAAATAATAGCTTCCCATCACAGGGAACTCCAAAAAGTATGTTTCTTGAGCCCATGTCACCTGGCCAGACTACGCCTTTTTCCTCGGATCCTGACCTCTCCGTAACATACACTGTGGCATAGGTACCTGGCTGATCCTGCGTAAGAGGGAGTGGATTAGGGACTGACACCTCTTTTGCTCTCTGAACCTCTTCTCTGACTACATTCAGACGGAAGATTCCTCTGTTAAAATCTTTCCAATGCAACTACTACAAGTGGCTTTTTCATAATTAGTAGGGAACTTATGAGCACAGATCCTGCATTCCCTATGATGAGTTTTATGGGCTGCCTTCTTAGGCCCTTCTTCTTCCTAATGTAAACAACAGCACCCATTACAGTATGAAAATTTCATATATAAATACATAACTCACCGCCCTACAGTATAGTTACCGAGGCCGGAGTCCTGGGTGTTTCAGCAAGGTCACATTTATCCGCCACACGGCCGAGAAATAGAGTTTAATATTAATAATTCTCAAAACTCTATATTTAGGGCCAACAAACCCTGAGCTCCCCCTGGTAGTATCTTTCTTGCTCCTGCACCTCTACGGAAGCCGGAGCCAATTCCGGAAGTGACGATATACGTCACTTCCGGCGCATGCGTCTGACCTACCTCGTCCTGCCGGCAGTCGCTTCTGGACCCCTGCGCGACCGACGCCGGACGGACGGGCAGGAATACAGCACTTGTCATCGAGCCCCGATCCCCACACTGGAGGACCGTACTGCCCGGTGCCCAACACTCCGTGAGTAGACTGGGTTAGTGGGACACCGCAGGGCACCTTCATCATGACCGCCCAGGTCTCCTTCCAAGGACAGGAAAACAACTGAGGTGGAGTAGGAGGAGTCTCTTTTTATGCTCAGGTTTCCTGTCCTTGGAGGGCGGATCCCAGTCTCTCTGGTGGTGCCGTCATGATCAAGGGGAAATTTTGGTCCCCCCCCCATCCAAATATGGAGCAGCCTGATCATTTAAAAGTGCATTCCATGTACTGAGTTACAGGGCACAATGCTGCACATCCTTCACTCAACACAACTGTGGCTATGGTTGCTATATAGTTTTATTAGTGACATTGATGGTTTGTTGTCTTTTTGGGTAACTGATACATTTATCAAATTGGAGTAAGCTTTGTGTATGACCTTTTCATCCTCTTTTCTCAATTGGCTTATCAAGAAAACTTAAACATTGCCTGAAAAGGGATTAAAAGTAACTAAAAATGCATACATCCATTTGCACACAGTTGTAATAATAGAACAAAAAGTTGGATAATTAATGTACTATGGCAACACAGAATATATAAAGCACTTTCTGCTGTAGTGGAATTTTATCAATGTTGTGGTGATAGATTTTCCTTTATGAGAAGGTGAGAGTGGCAGGAAAAGCAGACCCACATGAAGGAGAACACAACCACAGTTGGCAGGACCCAGCTGTCTTTCCATATTTACACAATGCAGACTTCCAAGAGAGCGTGCTCCAGATATATTATTTCATTGATACAACAAATATTTCAAACAAGCATGTCGAGAGTGAGATCGGACCCTCTTTAAAAATATTTCATTATCTCATTTGCCAAACAATATAAAACATACTGAAAGAAACTGGTAACAACTGAAATGTGAACTGGCCCTAAGACTACTTGCCCATGAGCGAGTGCAGGCGCTGAAGGGATCTCCCGACCCAAACCTGTGATCATTGGAATGAACTCAGCATGTCAGTCCATTTTAGGGATCAGGTTTGGGTGAGGAGATCCCTTCAGCACACGGAGCGATTCTCACAACTGCACTCACTGGTGGGCAAGAGGCCTAAGTGTAGTCAATAACAGGGACCATCTTAATGATAACCCTACCAAATATAAAATGACATACCTCAATTTTGTGTGTTTTTTATTGTCTACCCATTCAAAGGATATATCTTCTAGAAGTTTATAAGTTTATAGGTGAGTTGGCTTATACTATCCAAGGGGTGACAACCCCCCCAATACACACACAGATAATTCATATATACATTTCTAGGGGCCATATTTTTGTAATAGATGGATTGCAAAAGACAAATGCCAAGCTGATCAAGAATACAGTGAGGAATGTTATTTTCTAATCATGAACGGGTCCTCTTTACATTTGTGTCCCTCTATCCATAGGAGAACAAGCAGTTACATGCAGAGAATAGTAGTTTAGAGCTTAGTTAAGAAAATGATGAAGAAGAAAAAACATTCCATTTGGGTCAAGAATATGGGTTGTCATGGTAGTCTGATAAAAATATGAAATGTTACTTCAGTTAAGAATGTAATGTATCAGCTGCTAACAGAACAAGTCTGCGGAAACCAGAGGAAAACAGAGGGAGTAACAGAAGAAAGATTAAAGTGAGGCAATGTAATACTCTTTGGCATTGACGTGGTTATGTGTTCTATGGGGATAAAAGCCATAGGATGATTTGCCATCTTTTTAGTTCTTTGTGTCTTAACCTCTGCTTGATCTAACTGGAAGACTGAAACTTCACCAAGAAACACTAAACAAGTCAAGTAAAATGATCCAAGTGCTGAAAAGAATATTTGTTAAGGATCGTCCCTGCTGGAACTCTACATCCCAATTTATTAGCTTTAAGTTTCTCAATTGAGTATTAAAAAAATTGTTGTTGACTGTAATTACTGCTAAGCGCTGATTCTTTTACACAATAATATTACAGGGTGGATATTACGGTACGTCAGAAACCTTTCCAGATCTGGATCTTTTTATTTTTAAAGTAAAATATTAATAAACATAATATAACACAGATCAAATTCTCTGCCTGTTTTTAGAGCACCTCATTTCCAGGGCCTGCAGGAATGAAAATGGCTTTTGCATGCCAATATAAGACTATTAGTAGCCAAAGTTTTCATGACAGAGAAGGGGCCGAAACTAAAGTGTTGGAACAACCAGAAACAGGGCAAATTTTTCCATTATACCACATCCTGGTTTTGGCTCACAATAAGGGATGCACATAACCAATTAAACAAACTGATGTTATGGAACTGGACTTTACTTAGATTTCTATGAAACATGATCTGTCACATTACATATTACTGCATATTTTTTCTTCAACCCCTTAGTACACAGCCCTTGATATAGAATTTAATAGATGATGTGGGTAACATGAGAGAAATAACTACAGTTTTACATGTAGGACATACATTTTATTTAAAATCTGACAAACGAGGGAAGAGGAGACGCTGTCTATGGACCGAGAGGTCACAAAATGGTGAGTGGGTGGGTCTGGTCTCTGCTTAGCAATTATAGGAAACAGCTCTGCCATGTCTTCTCCCCTGCAGCTGCTCAGTTTAATAAAGAATCTATTATCATCCATAAGTCTTCCCTGCACACCACTAGCTTCTCTCTAGGCATTGACAAGGCTATAGTAAGGTCTATTAAAAGAAGGGGGTAGTATCAGCATAGTAGTCTGACACATAGGATGAAGGCTATTTACTTCTGTGTGTGCTCCTCTGTTCGCCCAGTTTGGGCGAACTAGCGAGTCTGGCGTCCACATGGTGGATTTTATATGCGCATGATTTTATTCTATTTTGTGAGTATGTTTTAATAAAATAAAATCCATATATTTGATATACTACCCTATCTGCTGCTTAATCTCTTCTATAGTAGCTGTACACTATTTGGCTACAGGATGCAAGAAAACGCAGCTTAAAACTGTCTGAATAGCGATCTATTCCAATCCAAATACCGTTTGTGTGGAAATGTACTGAAGAATTTGGAACATAGTTGGGAAAGGAGTGAAATCGTCGATTTATCAAAGGATATATAAAAGGACACACAAGGAGCTCCGGTCAGACTGTTTTATATTTGTATCATGGACCCACAAATACAGAATTCCCAGAATTTCACCTGCTGCTGTAGATGTACAAAATGTATTTTGGCTAAAAGACAATGAAAAACCATGTAACTCCAATAAACAATAAAGACGAAAGCAAAGCAAAAGAACGCTTAAATACTTCAAATCACATTGAAAATAGGAAAAGGTCATATCTAGACGTAACATGGAAAGAAAATATGCCATTAAAGTGGTTTTCCTTTAAGGTTAAACAAACATTTTAACAATGTGCTGAATATACTTTATGCCACCACTAATTTCCTGGCAACAGTTTAGAACTAAAATATTTATTATGAAATGCTCAATATCTAAAGATGGAAAATGCTTTAGTGGCACAGAAGAAAAATATATATTTTTTTAGAAATCCATCTAATGGTGTATGTAGTTCTAGCAGAAAACAGTAAGTTTGTAACATGTGATGGCGGAGTTTACTCAGTTTGGTGGTTATTTTTATACTTAAAGGACATCAGGGAGCTCCATCAAAAACTGGACTTTCCATTGTGCACTATAAAAGTATTCCATGTGGCAGACATTTACCTGACCTTTATTAATTCACTTCAAGGATCCTTGATAAAGTCTGTCAAAAAACTGTGCAGGTTTGGTGAGTAAATTTGCGCCGCTGGGACAAGCATTTAGAAGGGGGTTTTGGTGCATGTGATCCGATTTTGGCGCTGGCTTTCATGCGACACAAATTGGGGGGGTGGGCCGTTGGACGAGCCGACCAATTCGGACAAACCACAGGATTTAACTTTAACCGGGAGGAAGATGGTGCACTCTGTCGGAAGCGACAAATTCAGGAAATCAGGCCCACAATCTTATTGAATTGTCGTCGGACAATGCACTTTTGGGAAATCCTCTGGACCGGTTAAGTAAATGTGCCCCATTCTTTTGAATGGGCTCTCACACTTCGATTTTTCTCCACTCCTAATTATTTTTTTTCTTTAAATGTGTTTTTTTCTGCTAATCCAATGTTGTTAGTTAATGCAAAAAGGACAGGTTCTCATTTTTTTTAACCTGTCCTTTTTGCATTAACTGACAACATTGGATTAGCAGGGGAAAAAAACAAAAAACCCACCACTGAAATCGGGAAGAGAAAACCAAATCTATATATCCATAAGCCAGAATGGCTTCATCGAAAAGTCACTTATGTGAAAAAAACATCACCAAATGTGAATCCGCCCTAAATTGCCTTCAGACATATTTATTAAGACTTTTCTGGGTGGAAAGTAGTCCATGTGCCAAAATATTAGGAGGGTGTGCCGCATTGTGGTGCTCAGTATAGACCAACTAAAAGCAGGTCTAAAATCGAACCTGACAGTCTTAAACTGCAACAGATTCATAATCACAATGATGGATCTGGCACTGCACTAGACAAGTGTTGTTGAGCTCTCCATGTGACACAGTAACCCAATGATTTTCTCTAGATCTATGTGACTGGAAACAGATTTATACAGTCAAAAATATTCCCATGCTTTCTATCCATGTGGATCATACTTCCTACAAATATCGTATTTTTGGAAAAATTTCCAACTAACATCGTATTTTTGGAAAAATTTCCAACTAACTAAAGTTTAGATTTTATACCCAAGACTTGAAGTAAACTTTAAAATGAAATATGCCAGGCAAGCACTTGAAGCGTTAAAAAACAAAACACACCGGTCTATACATTTCTCAAAATATTATAAAGAAAACAAAAAGAACAAAAAAGGTTCAATTCATTTACTTTCAAACAGCTTTATGTACAGGATGCCAAGAACATGCAAGTTGATATTTTTAATTTAGCCTTAAGCGGCTTTCATATAGAACAGTTTGTTATATTTCTATACATGAAAACAAACCTATAAATATCAATCTTTGTGGCATTGGTCAATCAAATTGTAGAACTTATTGCATCAGTAGAGATAAAAACATTAACCCATTGTCAGTCAAAATTGAGGAGGCCATTAGGGCAACCAAAAGCTCTAGGATATCAATTGATGGCAATAGGAGATTTATTCTCTATAAATGAGAACCTAAGGGTATTATATGTACTCCATGTGCACAACTTGAACTGTATATTCTATATACCAACAGCTAGTTTTGGAATTTAACACATAATCTGGTCATACACTAAGGATTTTAGCTGTAACTCTGATAAGAATGGGATCTGCTCTGCCTTTTGCGTATTGGGCAGCTGGCTTATACAAGGTGGTGGACATGAGCCCATAGAAGTAAACGGGGATGTGTGCTAGCCGCTGAAAATACAGCTCGCTCACATCTGAAAACAATGGCCAAGTACATGTAGGCTAAATCAGTGGTTATTTTACTCTATAGCACTGTCATGCGAGGCCAACCATCGCTAATGTATGACAAGCTACAAAGATTTATTGGCAATTTTGATTTAACTTCTTGTTATCATTGTCATGAATAAAAATAATTAGTATATCCAGTTAGAATTCCATATGATAATATTCCATTTGGCAGGGAATTGCATAGACCACTCACAATTCATTATTCATCAAAATTCCATATAGATCTAGTCTTGCCTACAAAAACTTAAGCATATATACAGTTTCTGGATCATGTGACATTTGGTCTTCGTCTAGACATTTTGCTTTGGAAACATATACAAGAAGTTATAGCAACTACATCACATGCTAGTGTTTTGCTGGATAACAAGTTGCATAGCGATGTAAATCCGAAAATGCAAGCAAGTATATAGATAGATATATATACAAACACCTACATGCAGCATGTAAGCAGACAATAGTTACCATGTAATCAGCAATGGCAAATACATTGAACCCTGCTCTAATTTCAAATTAATATATATACACAGACACAATCTTTACCCACCAACCTATAAAACAGTGTCACTGAAGAGAAAGCATTAAAATACAGTATGATCCCTATGTAAATGTATACTAGCTTCAGGAACTCCTACAAGGCTATAAAATGGACATATGTAAAGCAGAACTTTTCCAGATTTTATTAGCCATTTCATGTAAACATTTAAAAATGTCCAAAAAGAAAAATAAAAAACCCTACACATCTGCTTGATGTTATCTAGTGTCCATTTTATTGGGCAATAAAGCCAGTAATGGAAGCTTTAATATATCATTTAGGATGGCGAGGCTGAAATTACAGCATTCATAGTAATCAAGAACAGGAACTACTTTAAGAATGTTTTTTCCCTCCCTCGCCTTGTCTTCTTTAGAGCCATCATCAGTGATAAAAACCTCACAATTAAAATCCAATTTAAAAACATTGGCTGGATTGCAAGAAAATTATTATAAGTGGGATACAGTCTTCAGCCTCAAATATACTTATCAGTAGTAAGGGAAAAGTAAAATAAAATGAGCTATACAAGTCTGAGTTTACAGCATATAGCTATTAGCCTGTAAGTCAGAAGAGCTGGAAAACAGTCAGTACCACAACAAATAAGAAAAAGCATGTTCTGCTCAGTATTAAATATGTGCAGACCACAGTATAATCTACGGCAAGGATAATAACAGCACAAAAACATAAAATTCATAATCTTGTTTTTAAAAGTGTTGCGTAGAGATTAATAATTCTTTCCAGGTTGTTGTGTTGGTAGCTACAGAAAATTCTTAAATAGGTTACGGATTTTAGCTTTCTATTCCTGAGTAGAGGTCTGGATACATCTTAAGAGCTGGCAGCAAACGAAACGTCCAACAAGAAAGCCAAGTCCAAGTAGATCTTAACAATTCACCATATGAACCAAAATGGAGGTTGAGAATTGCCAAAATTTAAATGCTTTCAAGCAATGATCATCTGCGGATTTCTAGGTTGCCGGGTGTCATTCATTCTTAGGAATTCTTCTGAGGGATCTTTATGGTCACTGTTTTTGCTTCTGTGTATTCCCGTAATCCATACTCTCCCCTATAAGAGAACAAATATACCAATGAAAATTGGCTTACAGCTGATCAATGGTCCAGCAAAGCGTTTGCAGTAGCAGTTTGACAGTGGAGGTCTATTCCTTTAAGACTACAGGTAAAGAAGTGCCATTTTATGTACATGCACTTTCTTATTCTTTACGCAGCATTGACAGTCGCCTTTACTTTACTCCAGCCCTGACTAATGTATATGGCAAAGTCACTTGCACCAACCATTTCCCTGTAACCATGTTTGCAACAGACATCAACTGTAGAGAATAAAGAAATACTCACATTTCTCTCCCATTTCCAGACATTTTGTATCCTCCAAATGGACTTTGGGCATTTAAGGCATTGTAGCAGTTGATCCTGTAAAAAAGTAATGTAAAAATAAGTTATTCAAGTAAATGCATTTAAAGTATGTATAGGATAAAATCTGTAAATTTAAACTAAATGGCATCTTGCTGTGGGGATTAATATAAAATTCCTCATGTTCCAGACCAGATCTGCCGAGCTGCAGTTCTGGGGTCAGCTTTCTGGGCAAGCTCATTGCAACAATTGAATTTGTAAAATAATTGTAAAATTTAGGGTTTAGTGATCTTAAAAAGCTCCTTGGGCTACAAACTGCATTAATTCGGTTGGCTTCTAAAAACCAAAAACTGAAGTTATGTGTCCTTTAATTAGGATTCATTGCTAATAAATATATTCAGGAACTTAGAAGAGCCAATTGTGACTCTACATTCTCCAAAAATGCCTGAAGGTAGAAAATACCAGCATTTTTTTTATTTTACAAATAACGTATAACATAGGACAAAGCAAATGCAGGTTAATGAGTGGTTGCAGGCCATTTCCAAATACTTCAATAGTAACCTAATTATTATGCATACGGTCATACCATGTGTGGCAAAAGAAAAAAAAAAAAAAAGTTGTTTAAATCAAGAAAAATTGTTGTGTGGGGTCTTATAGAACTGTGTGCAGTGTTAAAGGGGTTATCCACAAAACTCAAATGAGGCAGGAATTTCCTTACCACACAGTTCCAGCTTGCATTGCTGATGACACTGTAAGGGCCTTGTTTATATCATTTGTAAATACAGCTGCAACAAGCCCAAAGTCAGAATTGTTTGCTCTCTCTATAACCTCTTCCATGGTTTTAAACCTTAGTATTTGTTGTACTGGTCCAAATATCTGCAAGACAGAAATAAGGTCATACTATAAAAACAACAACCACAACCAACACAACACATGATCTAAGATTACTGTCACACATTGTATAATGTGTATTTAAATGCACCTACAAACTGAGCTAATCATTTAGCACATACATTGCAGAAACAAATAAAATATTCAAATTCTCTTTACATTTTTGGACAAATTTTTCTTTACCAAAAACAGTGCTTAATATCCGATGTACCACATTGTAAGCCTAAAGCACCACCAATAAATGGTAGACCAAAACTGCATTATAATAACATGGTTGTTTTTCACCACTACATATTTTATCTTCAGTTCACAAAACCAGGTGCAATGATGCTGAGAGCACATGTTTTTTCACCAGATTCTATGAGACTACTCTGTATCTACAATACTACAAGAAGGAAAAGCTGCATTATATAGGAAGCAATGTGCAAAGATCTTACCTCCTCTTTTGCAATCCTCATGTCATCTGTCACATTAGAAAAAACAGTTGGCTCAATAAAGAAGCCTTTCCGTCCTAGAGGTTTGCCACCACATTCTAGTTTTGCACCTTCGGCAACACCACTCTGAATCATATCCAGAATTTTATTGTATTGTTTCTTGTCAGTCTGTTAATAGAAAAAACAACCATGATATAGGAATTAAATAAAATATGCACCATCTACAATATATTCACTTTTCAAATTGTTACTTTACTATTTGTATTGGCCCTTTATTTACCTGTATCCTTGACTTGTAAAACATGTACATTAAGAGAATGAATCAACACTTCTAGGGTTATCCAATATGCTACATTTATAATACAGTACCTGTGGGCCTTGTTCTGTAGTTGGATCAAAAGGGCTTCCAACTATTCTTCTCTTCGCACGCTCAACACTCCTTCGAACAAACTCATCATAAATAGAGTCTTCCACAAATGTCCTTGAGCCCGCAGTACAACATTGTCCTTGATTGAAGAAGACCCCTTGGTGTGCCTGTTCCACAGCATAGTCCACTGCAAGAAATAGTAAAATGAAACAGGTCATTTGTAAATTACCCATGTTTTAAGTTTTTTTAAATATTTTCCATGTTAATATTATTTTTTAAAAAAGGTAATTAAAATACAGTTATTTTCAAGGTGACCATCAAGCCTAAAAATGTGTAGGCTTTGCTGTTCTATAGAAAATTTCTCTGCAAGATGACTAAGTAAAATCACAGATTAGTAGAATGAAGGATTACCCTCGATAAGAGGCCACTCCACACAATTGGTTGCTACTTTCATTCACACTATCAATTTTCTTAATTCATATTTAAATACTAGTTTAATTAACAGACTTACAATCAGCATCTGCAAATATGATGTTAGGACTTTTCCCGCCCAATTCAAGAGTTACTCTTTTAAGATTGCTTTTCCCAGAGGCTTCTTGAATCAACTTTCCAACCTAGGAGAAAAAAAAACAAAAAAAACAAAAAACAGGAAGATTAAATCCAAATAAAACTTCCTCAAATAACTCCAGCTCTCAAAATGATTGCATATATAAAATTCAACATGCCCAAGTCCTCCCCACCCCCATTTCCATAAAAGAGTTTGAGGGAAGGGAGGAGGGGTGGTCTAAAAACTACTGCATCAGATGGTCAGCTGTCCCATCAACGGGTAGATTTGACCAACATTCACCTGTAAGGACAACTTAAGAGCTAGTTTGAACAACAAATTCAGGTTGGCTACCCATGAGAGTATTTCATCTAACAAACTCACTCCGTATAGGATTTACCATACTAAACCTATAACCAATGGACTCAGCACGTTAGTTCTAGGTTAGGTCTGGTTTATGCCAAAGAGGCAAGAAGCGAGCTTCAGAAGAAACTCTATTGTGGGATAAAATAAAATTTATACACACAAACACATTATGCAAGTTACTTTGGAGTTAGTATTTTAGACCTGCTCTGGTAATATATAGAATTTAATCCACAGCATACATCACAAGATACTGTTTTTCAACTGAGTTTTTCTGCTTTACATCAAACTGTAGAAATGAATGGAGTATATGAGGTTTCACCTGGATATACAAATCTTACATCCAGCCTTGTACAAAAGATTAATGTGTAATTGTACATAGAACTGCACTTTCCAAGCCAATAATATGAAAGTTAAATTGTTTAGGAAAATCTATGATATCCTGGATTTTATTCAATTTTTCCCCCTTTACCCACCTTAATAAAGAATAGATTTATGGCAACTTCAGAAATTTTATGGCAACTTAATACTAAACAATTTAAGCTAAGGTAAAATACAGAAGTATATTAAATGTCTGCATGTAATGAAGTTTCGGAGGGTTTGAACAGATCTACATAAAACAAACCCAAAAGAAAAACCTTCATAAAGAAAAGTCTGGGGTACATTTAAGGTATCTGCAGCTCTTCAAAAAGTGATCCCAAAAATCTGGACATCCAAACCCTGTTTATGTCTGGCTTAAGATACACAAGTCAGGCCAGATTTAATGGTTTAATGACATTGCTTGTGCATATGTTTTACAGACCAAGACATATTAGAATCTGCTATAATAAATCCACTTGAAGTAGCAATGTTTAGATAGAAGGACACAACTAATGTTCTAGATCCTTGGCTCATTGGTTTTCAAAAACATTGCACAACTAAATTAAAAACTCATTATTTAGACAAAGATCTGATGGTCTGTATATGCCATACATAACATTAATCTCACCGAAGAGGGAATCCTGCAGAGTGTATGAGAATCAGTGGTAACACAGCTGTTTGCTACAAACATTTGTTTGGCATTAAGCACTTGCAATACGCTTGTAGTGTGGCTTTGATGGCTCTACTTGTATCTTTTGAGCAAAGTTGAGATCATAGTTTGTATAAATAAAAATGAATTGCCAAATATAACAGAACATAAAACTTGGTTTTAATAAGTGTCCACACATTTTTTCATGGCTAACCAGCAAGTTCTCTTAAAAAAAAAAAAAAAAATGCAGAATAGAAGACTTTTTTTTTAAATTTACAGTCTGCTTTAAGCGACAATGCCATCTAACTCTCATTGTACTCTTGAACATGAACATTTTTTGTGGAATCTATGCTAGCCTCAGTTTTTGTGGTCAACACATTTTTCTTGCCATTTAATGTGTTCACACACATGGTCATGTTTTCCATGGCCCTGCGTACAAGAAGGCTGCCCAAGGAAAAAAAAAAAAAACCCAGACCAAGTTTGAGGCTTGGGCAGTCTTTTCTCCAGTCATCGATGAGTGAGCAGAGCTCTGACTCCAGTGGCATGAAGGCTGCAAACAAGGGACTTCAGGACTCTTATTTGCAGCCTAGGAAATGTACACATTTGAAAGAGGTAATTGGCTTCATGCACATGAACATGTGCTCGTCCAGTCAGTAACTCAGGTGAGTACATGGCTGGGAGGAGGGGTGCCGGCTGGCCTGGATTCATAAGGCATGGAGAGAAAATTCTAACTAGACCAAAATCAATTTGGTGACATCTGTTGAAGAGCTAGTGTTGAAACTTCAAGCATTATCTGATTATTTTTGTAGGAATATAAAGTAGTGGCAGGTTACTGACTATTTTGTTAAATAGATCATAAAACAGCCAAAACTAAACCAACATAGAGCCCTATGAGAATAAATGGAGGTCAGAAAAAAGGAGATATAGCCCAAGTCTAGAAAGCTGACTGTAGAGAAAGATACAAAAAAAAAAAAAAAGTGTAGTTGTCAAAATAAAACACTTAACCCTGTACTAACGAACATGAAAACTGCCAGCCAAACAGGTTTACAAACAGATAATTTATAAAGGACAATTTTTATTTTTCAACCACTTGGCACTAGGTTTAAAAACTCAAATCTGAATATAAATAAATTGGGGGGAGAGAAACAAAGTTATAGAAACTTTAAAATATTTAAGATGTTTAAGCAGAATTCATTCCAATTGAATTAGATTTGCCATTAGTGTACTAAGCAATAGTACCAACTCTCAAAGGAATTGCCAATTTTGGAATTTACAAGCTGTTTTAATGTGACAGTCTCTCCATAAGGGTATAAAACTGTCATGATGGGGAGGGCAGTGCATTTCTTTCCTGGAAGCATTTTCTTCATTAATTGAATGTAAATCCCTATGTTTACAAATTATTATTGCTCTGGTGTATTTAAGATGTGATAATGTTGACCACTGCTGCCGGAAATCTGGAATATGGAACAGTTTATGTCAGTCCGGCACGATATAAAAAGATCCATCTGCTATTACTTAAAATCTTAAGATACCCCCTTCTCATGTTTGTGTTGCTTGCCACTTCCCATAAGAAAGCTTGTTTTAGAATTGGTAAAAGCTTAATTTTAAAAGTATGACATTCTTTGATTGTTAAGTACTTATTATTTTACGCTTTCAGAAACTAAAACATATGTCATTGAATTTAACCCTATATTAATCACTTTTCTGAACTGTTACAGATTATGCATTGGGAACCAGAAGCTTTAAGAATCAATTCTCCCATCCACATTGGCCACCTGCCTTGAACCCTATATAATACCGGCAACATTTTTAATGGCCAGTATTTGGAACCTACAATTTTTAGGCTCTTGCAAATTTGAATTTCTGCTGAGAACTTTGGTCATGAATAACAGTTGACCATTTTCAGACATTATACAAAATAGGAATACATTCAATACCCATTTCAAGAGGTTTTATAATATATATATATATATATACACACACACACACGTTATGCTTATAAACTCCCCCAGTGTTCTATGCCACTGTTTACACCCATCTGTTCATTGCCACGTGTCTGAAACAGCATTGAATCTCATGCTGTATCAGGCAAGGGGTAGTAGTCAGACAGCAGCGCCAGCTTCTGTAAACAAACAGGAGCATGGCACTGAAGGACAGCGGAGCAGGAAAAAAATAAAAATAAAGAACGGAAGCTACAGAGGTGGTAAACATAACTTTTCTTTTTTGTTTTTACAATGTAGGAGACATGTCAGACCGCAAAATTTTCATGTAATCTACTAATTTATGCATATTCTATATCCAGGAAATTTACCCACAATTCATAGAAAACATACATACCTGTGTAGAACCAGTGAATGCAACTTTATCTATGCCAGGGTGAGAAGTTATTGCTGCGCCTGCAGTTGGACCATATCCCGGCAAAATATTAACAACTCCTGGTGGAAACCCAGCCTAGAAAATAAAATATAAATTGTGTGTGAAGATACTTAGCATAAAGTTAAATTTAAAGTTGTTAAATTTAAGTATCTGCAAAAAGCAGAATGTTAATAGTGCCTCATTTTACCTCCTTGATGAGGGCTCCCATGTAGAGACCAGTAAGGGGTGTCTGTTCAGCTGGCTTTATAACTACAGTGTTCCCACAGCACAGCGCCGGTGCAATTTTCCATGCAAACATCAGAAGAGGAAAGTTCCACTACAAGAGACAATCAGGATTTTTTTTCTCTTTTTATGAATCTTAAGCAATGCGAAAAAGGGGAGGTGCAGTTTATCACAGAACCAAAATTCTACAATAATTCAGAAAGAAAACCATTAAAATAATAATTTATTAAAAATTCCATCTCAAATAGAAAATGCCTGTGTTCACTACACTTATGTTTGATACCCTACAGAAATAAAATACAAAATTTTGTTTGTTTAATCTGTTAAAATATTCTGTTGTATCCATATGTCAAGTTATCTTACTGTGTGTATATGCCATTTTCTAACTAATAACATTGGCCTAAAAAGATCTGAAATCGGTCAGCTACATTTCTTTTTAAATGCTCATCACTCAAAAAAAAAAAAATATATATGATTTATTTGTTGGCCCTCATAAATTACTTTATTTAGCACCTATCCATTGTTGGCCATTAGCTGTAAAAATGGAGGACCGACGACTAGGATAGATGACTTTGGACCTCTACATTCACCTATATAGTACACGTTGGAAGACTTTAACCCCATTTCCATTTGCTCTTGTACATCACTGCTCAATCTACCTAAAGTTATATGTAGCTGTAGGAGACTAACATTAGAGTACAGCTATGTAAGCTAAGGAATTGCTTTAACTACTGCTCTGGATCACTGGCTTATTAGTTACAGAAGGATAAGATTTGAAGTAGGAAACTTGCAGATTGAATGTTGGTTCTGACCACCTCTACAGATAAGTAAGGACCCTTAAAGCTTCATACACTGTGACATCAAACAAATGTGATGAAAGATAGCATTTACAGGAAAGCCAGTGGGCAAGCTCCCTTTGATATTATAACCATATAGTGTGCCTGCCACAAGAATTTTCCATGGGTGTGTAACAAGGGGAAATGTATTGGATTTAAACGTTCCACTGGTTTCATGCTATAGTAATTCACATACACTAGAACATGGAATGTTTCTGATTATATTGGTTAGGGTAATTGCATTACCAATCTCTCATTTTATAAGAAAAAATATAAAATAATGTAGAAGAGTGAAACCTCAACCACATCACAAAAAAATATTTCCAGAACAAAAAATGAAATTATTATCAATAAAATTCTTTTTGTATAGGCACATACAGGGATAGTTGGATATCGCTCTAACTTTTCCTTTTTGGTAGCAAAATAACCGAAATAATTTCCATTTAACTTAGCCATTAGAAAACATGGCTTAGCAAGTCACATTGTTAAACCCCCCCCCCCCATCCAAAATTAAAACACACAGAGCGGTGACTCATGTTGAGTGTCAGTAATGCCACACAATGATAATGAAACCTGTTGATACTCACTGGAATAATCTGTCCACACACTCCGATAGGTTCATGTCTTGTGAATGTCAAGTAGTCACCATCTAAAACAGAGCACAGAAAAAGTGATTTGTAACACCACAATTAATTTGGGTATCTGGCATATACCAACCATAAAAGGGCAGTCTGGTGGGAATAAAAAAAAAAAAATTTGCTCCTGTTGCAACACTGCTGGACAGGTTCACCAACAAGTTTCTTGTCCCACTCAACCAACCAGCAACTGAGTTAAGCCACTTTTGTGGCAAATGATTAGCAACAAAATAATATGTTGAAAGACAATGAAATATCTCATAACCTATACCCACATAGGTCTAAACCATGGTCAAAATGCTCCAAGCAATGGGAGAAAAAAAAACACATACTTTTACTACAATCACTAAAATCGAGCTTGTTCCAATACAACTAGAATAGCCAAAACAAACATTTACTGCGATATCTAATACAACAACTCAGTGTATACTTTTGTGTCAAAAATTCTACACATATACCATAAGTAGGGTTCATAATGTCAGTGGTGGGTATAAAAATACACAGAGGGATGGCTTTAAATGACTGGATCTATAAAAAAAAAAAAACCAGAGCAAACCTGCAAACAAAATAATATGATAGATCTCATATGATAGCCTCTAGAGTATTTCAGACCATGGCCTCGGTCCAAGGTCTCAATATTGACCTTATAGTCAACACCAGGTCCCTCAGAATTCCAGTTCTTACAAGGACTGCCACAGCTTACCCTCATTAAATGATCCTAGGTTGCCGTCAATAGAACGTTTCCTCTGTCACTCAAGCAGATTCATCAGGGGCCTCACTTATGGCTAATAGACAGATACCCCCCACCAAGGAATATCATTGTTGGGAGAGTGAGTCACGACCCATCCATCCCAGTACTTGCCAGTATCTGAGAAGTGATATGCCTCTTTGAAATATCAAAGAAATAAACGTAAAAGAAGCCAAAACCTACCTGCTGGTATGGTCATGCCATGTATTTTGTCTGCCCAGCCAGCATAGTACCGTAAAGTCTTAATCACGCCTTGGAGATCCACATAAAAGGACTGCAGAAAGGGCTTGCCACTGTTTAGGGATTCAAGGGTCTGAAAAGCAAAATGGGAACATTAACATTTCTTATATAAAAAGGAAAAATATAAGCCAGTGATTATAATGCTGAAATACATCAGACTTCTGTGTCAGGCAATAAAAGTTAGAAAAATAACACTTACTGGAAACTGTACCATACTAAATGAGCTCCTTAAATTAATGAGCAAATTTTGGAGTCAAAAATTAAAACCTGACACCTTGTTTTATATGAAGTTATTCCAAAAACTATGTTAGTCCTGCGGTTACATACCCTTACAAAATTGTTTGGTTTGAAATGGAGTGTTACAGTAGCAAGTGGCACAGCAGAGGAGTGCTACTTGGCACAAGCATAGAAACGCTTCATATACTTGAAATTATTAAATACAAACGCTTGTGGTCTTATGAATCCACAGCCATCGCTCATTTTAATGAGCATGCACTAGACATGGTATTCGAGACAAACCTGCTCTATATATTCATATACATGGTGTTCACAGTCTACAAAAAAAAAATCTAGTTTAGAAAGAAATCAGAAGTTATTTAGACACAGCATTTTTATCAAACCAGATATGCTTCATATTCACAGCAATAAAGAACATCTGGTAATTATTATGGGTACCATATCCAACTGTAGAACATGAGGATTTAACAACTGCACGAAGATCTGGCAACACCAAGTCCTTACTTATCTCACAATATAAAAGGAGCACATATGTTATTATTGGGTCTATTAAGCTCCTGTTCCGGGTACAGTTACAGACTGTATTAATGGTAATCTTTAGTTACTTACGGCAAGGGTAGCTCTATCCCGTTCAACCAAATCAGCCAGTTTATCCAAGAGTCTGCCTCTTTCTGATGCATCCATTCTTCTCCATACAGAGCCCCAGGAAAAGGCTAGACGGGCTGCTCTCACTGCTTTGTCCACGTCAGCCTTCAAAAGAGAACACCAGAAAGTTAAAGATGCTCTTTGGAAAAGCCAACAAAATATCAGGATGAGCTAGATGGAATTCATTTTTACTACAAACACTACTTATAAATTATGGAATGAAATGGTTACCTTCTCAGCCTCTTGGACTTCACATATCTGCTCCCCAGTAGCTGGATTGTATACTGGAAACACCTTCCCACTTTCTGAACTCTGCCATTCATTGTTTATAAAAATCTATCAAAAGATATAAAATTTATTAAGTAGAGCACAACAAAAACAGTCTGCCTTCCATGGAAAAATCCTGCTGAAAACTGTTCTACCCTTCATGCACAGGAATTGCAGCTTCTGAAGGTGCCCTACATTTTTATTTTTAACCTGGCCATTTGTGCTTCAGTTCATTGTTCCCCTTCAAAGCAAGATATTTTTTTAGTTCATAAATATGAGATATGTATGATTAATGTTGTGCCACCATTTCTCCAAACTATACTCCCAGCCCCCTTAATAAAGCACTCTGATATCACATTGGAGTCCTCTGTCGAAATTCAAGATGCTACTGTTCTGCCGTTCCTAAGCACAAGCAAGTCACATTATTTTCTGATTATGAACACAAGTTGATCACATTTAAATTGGCTGTAAAATTCCGACCATTTACTCCAGTGTGTGTAAAGTACCTTCAGCTAAGATCCTGGAACAGTTTCAAGTCTTGAAAAGCACCAGCTGCTGGATTTACAAGCGAAAAAAAAAAACCTTACACTTAAATAACTCACTTATGAAAGTCTTAAGTGTTCTGTGTCAGGTTGTACCAGCCTGCACACATCCATACCACCAAGCCCACATTCTTTTTTGCAATAAATTTGCATTCACTTGGGGCTTTTATATACATCTATAGAACTCTTCCAGCTATGCAAAGGCTGACGGTTGTCGATTAAATGTACATACCCTGTGCATTTAATCTGACTTTCATTATGGTCACTTCATAAAAATGCCATGTAGTGGACAAGTGATGACACATTGCAAGAAAACACAAGGAATCCCTGCAAAGCTTAAATTAGTTTCCCCACCGCCACACTTTCTAATTTATAGCGTGTGGTCTAAGGGCAGTGTGTAAATCAGATAAACTATGACATGAAATCATCCGATCTGGAGAGTATATAGAGCCATCACTGAGGCCTGCAGGACAAAGAAATGAAACCCTCAGTGAGGCAGGGCTTGTTTCCATGTAAATCACTACACAGAACCCCGAGAGGCCATTGTTCAAATTCAATAGCAAAAGCCATCCACTATTGCCATTCCCCTGGATTCAGCGTTAATTAAGGCCGACTTTTTGCCATAAATCAGGTCTGGTGTTTTTACAGCTTAATTCAGCAATAAGTACACATATTTAAAGAAAAATTAAAGTAATTGATTAACTACGGCAGGTCTCCGGGAGGTGCAGAGGGCATTTTCTTAAGAGAACCATCCCCAGATAGCTTAGGCATAGCAAAAGCAAATTAGACAAAAGGTAAAAAACAAGCCATTAAAACTCCCCCATGCATCGGTCATAATTTAAATCAGTGAACACCTCACATAAAACTTTCAGTGTAGGCCACATACACCATTCATTTAAAACACATATCAACAGGTGGTGGCAATGTAAGATCCAATTTCCTTCTTTTAAAAGCCGTTGTAAAATGATGTGCCATAGGAACAATGATGATTTACAGTCTTCATTTGATATTGTTCTGTGATGTTATGATTTATAGGAAACCTCCCCAGGTGCACATTACTACCAATTTCCACCTTTTTAGCTGAACTTAAAATTTCTTAGGGATTCTCTGATTTCCTTAAACATGTCTAACTTTTTTTAAATTAATATTTACAATGGATATAAAAATACAAATTAGACTTTATTAGGGAACAGGCTACAACTTCTGTCATGAAACCCTTGAATGCTTGGCTAATGCAAAAACTACAACATGCTGCACCCACTGTCCTGTTTAAGGCTTGGCTTAGAGTTGAGGCATTCCCCCAAAGAATACAGACACAAGTTTCAGGTGGGTGCATGTATCTAAAATCCTCACCAACATATGGGTTTCATAGTTTACAAGTCAATAGATGGTTGCACACATTTGTAGACCATTAATGCCCCTCCCCCCACAGCTTCGCAACAAACGTTGTTATTTGCAGTTTAATCTTGGTTTACTACGAGGATTTTTTGGCAAACAAAATTTGGGAAATTGAATATAAAACAGTAAATAAGTTCAGATAGATAGAGATCAGCACTGGGGCCACTAGACTAGTTGGAGTCTATTGACATGTGCCATCCTTGAAGGAACAGTTACTATGTAGCCCATGCTACAGTAGGTCTGTGGGGAAAGGAACTCCTTTATACTGCCCCTGGCATTTGGATGCAATTCTGTACTTTGCATTGTGGGATCCTACCCTCAGGATTACTAGATAATGATGGGATCCCCTAAAAAATATTCCACAGCAAACAAAAGAAAATTGGATAAATAAATGCATGACCGGATGTAAAAAGGCATACGTAAACCTTGTCTTAAACAATTAACTATTACAAGGATGTCGTCCTGCAAAAAGACTGCGATTACTAATTATAACTGTTTGCCCGCCTGAAACAGATTTTTTATGAAAAGGAACTGTATTCAGTTTACGAGGAATATAAAATTCATTGCTGCACATGTAGATAGTAGGCACCTGTGAGCGAGCATCAACCAACCCATTGCTAAATAAAAACACATGCTTCTCATTTGCTGATATTATAAGAATCTTTGGGAAATTGTTACATTACTCAGGACGCAGATAAATTGATGATTTCTAAATACATGCTTAGCTTATGGCTGGTAAAGGGAGGAATGGGGAGGGAATGGCCTCTATAGTCAAATTTGAACATCTTATAATATTCTCAAAGTTTTGTTATTCATGCTGTGTTGCATTATTGCACTACCATATATACTGAAATATAAGCTTAGTTTTTTAATATATATAATGTTGTACTCGCCTCCGGTGTTCACCCTCTGCATCTTCCGACTTTCAAGCAGAGCGCGCAGAGACACGTCCACGCTCTCTGACCACATGCACTGGGCATAGAGATCATAGACGTGCCTCTGCCCGTACTGCCAGGAAAGAGGCACTACTGGACTTTTCATTGATGAGGGGAGACTGCTACTTGACATTTTATTAGAGTAGTTGCTGCATTTTTCATCCTAGTCATGTGGCAAAAATAAGTACTTCGGCTGATACTCTATTATATTCAGTAATTATGGTGGAAAAGGAAGTTAAAAAGCCATGACCTTCCACATCAGCGAGACAAACCACGAGGACATGATCACAAATAATATTCAGTCAAAGTGTGGTCTGCAAACAAATAGCTTGTCAGATGGAAGTCGCCATTGACCAAATGAGCAGGGCTCAGATACCCCTGGGCATAGATAAAAAAAATAGTTGTATGCATACATCTTTTAGCTACATCTTCCAAATTAAATACATAGTGAATGGTTCTTAAATTTTAATTGTGAATTAATTCCAAACATGGAGTACCAGCAGGAGAAAGCGGAAGAGTGAGGAAGTGAGTTAAGTGTCACCTATTTGTAATGTACTTTTTAACCCAAACAGGGTAAAATAACAAAAGTGGCATCTGACCATTTCATTTTGTCTGCCGATGTTACACAACTGGTTTATGATGTGATCTGTTATCATCCCTTTGTTAAGAGTCCACCATAGAACTATGGGCATTTACAGTAGATGAGCATTCATGTTGTGGTAAAAGGCTAGAAGGAAGTGATAAGTAAATTATCAGCGTTTCACACCTCTTCCTGGAGCAGCAGGTATAACCATTAGTTAAGTTTACAACAACCCTATAAGCTTTAGTTTTCTCTCAAGTTAAATAAGGTTCCAACTTTAAATTAACATAAAACTTTCGAAGAAAGTGGGGATTTAACCAGAGGGTTCATATCAAGCGAATCATAAAAGACATTTGGAGAGATTCATTGCTTGAATGGAATAGAGATGGTTCAAGAAGGATAATTTGGAAGACATTTGGTGCAATTTGCAGACACCATCACACAAAAACAGGGGGAGGTCCCTACTGTTTGTTTTCTTAGCCACAGGGGGCAAACATTTGAATAACAAGTACAACACACAAATGTTTTAGTACGCTTGGATTGGGATCTGATTGATTGTTTAATCAAACTTTTACACAGCCTTCGTAGAGGAAGAAGTTAGAAGCAATGCTTTGTTACTGTGCTACAGTATGTAAACCAAGTGGTAAAACAATGCTTAGTGAGTGTACTGGCCAACAGTTTTGCTGTGTAATATACAAAGCCAAGTTTGGAGCAAAAAAAAAAAAAAGGGATCACAGAAAAAGTTAAGGAAAAAAGATATCCAAGTGCTTTGAATATTATTACATTCTCAATTTGAAGAAGAATTGTCTAGGCCTCATTCCATGATAATTTAGAGTAGAAAACAATACAGGCAGTCCCCAGGTTACATACAAGATAGGGTCTGTAGGTTTGTTCTTAAGTTGAATTTGTATGCAAGTCGGAACTGTATATTTTATCATTGTAATCCCAGCCAGAACGTTTTTGGTCTCTGTGACAATTGGATTTTAAAATGTTAAGTTGTCATAAGAATCAAGATTAACAATAAAGCTTCATTACAGACACCTGTGATAACTGTTATAGCAGTTTATTGTAGCCTAGGACTAAAGTACAATAAATTACCAATATCCAGTGGTCCGTTTGTAACTAGGGGTCGTATGTAAGTCGAGTGTTCTTAAGTAGGGGACCGCCTGTACATCCCCTGAACTAATCATGATCTGGTTGGGACTAGTAGACCATCTAATGTGTATGGGGGCTTTTCTACTCCACAGTGGCAGATTTTTTGGGTTTCATTTACAAATGCCCAATGCCTTGGTCTTTGAGTGAAAGTCTTTTCTGGGGTTTCTGGCATTGGTTTACTTCCCTTGGATAAGCCGAGCAGGTAAGGATGTGTAGGAGCTTGAAAGGTTAACAAACACTATCCATTTTGTATACCAAGCTTTGTGTTAAGGAGATGAGCCTGGTGTCAAATATTAAATACAAAATATAACAGCGTTATACTAATGTATAAATCTGTATGTCTACATGTACGTCTTTCATTCCAACAAATAAACCGTGGTTTTTAAAGTCTCCAGCACTTTATATCCATTTCATAATATATTTAAGTAAATGGAGTTCAAGTCACTTTCTTTTTGCTAAATATTGTAGCATGTGAAGTCACAAGTTAATCTGGTCACACACTTTAGTTTTTTGGAAACATATCATTTTGAGCCTTTAGTTTTGTGGGACTCAGAGGCAAGGATTTTCTAGATACTTTGTTCTGTATTAATATTTTGGACTGTTTTTCCAATGTTGTCTGCTAAGGTTCTACTTGACAACCAGGGAATTATATGCAAGTTGCATATCATATAAACCATCAGATAGCAATAAAAATAGAGGGGTATAATAGCGCTAACACTTAATCATACGCAGTATTATTTTATAAGTTTGTTATTCTTTGTAGAAGTATCTAAATTAAGTACAGATTAATTTACATTAAACTAAGCTGCACAAATAACCATCTTAATTGAAAACATGCCTAAGCTCTGGCGCCCTACCAAGTTTGCATGAACTGACAAATGGAGGAGAATCTTTGTCTGTACTAGACGATTATTTGCAGCTATGCACTGTAGCATATTCAGGATAACAGCCATCTAAAATG
This sequence comes from Engystomops pustulosus, assembly GCA_019512145.1. Taxonomy (NCBI): domain Eukaryota; kingdom Metazoa; phylum Chordata; class Amphibia; order Anura; family Leptodactylidae; genus Engystomops; species Engystomops pustulosus. Next base: position 30,650,604 of record CM033651.1, on the reverse strand, counting down.
AGACTCTTAAGGGCAAGAGTTTTGTTGCAAGTAATTTCTTAAATGGTTCCATTTATCTGAATGTATAGTCTTCTAAAATCCATGCACATGCTGCAGGAACCAGACTATAAAGTTGCATTAGCTTTAGCATGGGACAATACATTCTATATCAACCTATTTTTTATGGTAATATTCTATTGCGATTCCTGAAACAGAACTTCTAGCTTAGGCCAACTCATCTACTACTTTCTTATACAAAACTGGAGAATCAGCGGAATCACAGATAAAACCCAAGCTGATCCCCCTGCTGTTTATGTGACAGAATTATGTTCAGTGTTGCAAACACAAAGACACATAATTGCTGAAGAGTTAAAACCACCATTGTAGCAATAATCTGGGACATTTTTCACCCAGATGGTAGAAATGCCTATCAGCATGTAGGGGCATGAATGGCCGTATTAATTACAGCCACACAGCATTCTTTAAAGTGCACCAATAAATATCCATTTGTGAAGGTCAATTTAATGTAATCCTAGGCAGTTATCTTGTACTATATGTGTTGCCAATTCCAACAATAAATCAAAGTGTAAATTCACCAAAAGGCCAAATACCGCTATTTAGAGTTCAAGCTTCTGCAGTCCCTATAGACCATTCTGTCTTCTGAGAAGCAAGCTGAACAGTGCAGAAATTACATAAAATTATTTTCTTAATATCTTGGAGCAATTGGCACCTTGCCAGGCACAATTTTCTAATTTTATATAATTTATTAAATATACTTTTTGAAGACCTATTTAATATTTTAAAAAATATTTTCTTTAATAAAAATGTAAATATAATTAAATCCCCTATCTAGGGCTTTATATTTCAATTTTAGTTCAGTACAATATTAACCTTCTTATAGAAAAAAAAAATTATTTCAAGGAGTGATTTATATTTGATGGTATTGTTACTGTAGATTTGGTCATTCATGCAAGAACATATGTACTGCTGGATGGGTGTAATTGCAAAATTAAAAGCAAAAAATTTAAAAACAAAAACACAGGCTAATCAAGCCCCTATGAAGTGTTAACTACTCGCTGTGTAACGGGACAGAATAATTCACCTGCAAACAAACATATTCACATGTATTATAGGGGGGTTTTCTCTACAGATTGAAAAGTTCTATACAGGCAGTCCCCAGGTTACAAACAGGATAGGTTCTGTAGGTTTGTTCTTAAACTGAGTTTGTGTGCAAGTCGGAACTGAATATTTTATAATGGTAACCCCAGCCAAAATTTTTTTTGGTCTCTGTGACAATTGTATTTTAAAAATGTTCGATCATAAGAATCAGGATTAACAATAAAGTTTAATTACAGACACCTGTGATAACTGATCACTGTAGAGTAAACTACCAAAATCCAGAGGTCCGTTTGTAACTAGGGGTCGTCTGTAAGTCGGGTGTTCTTAAGTAGGGAACCGCCTGTAGTGCCAATCTCTATTATCATAGTATAGGACAGTTCAGCTATATATGAGCTTACACCCTATAAAGTATGTTTTACATATAACATGTCACAATACTAGCATTCAGTTTAAGTTATAATTGGAGGCATCACCCAATGTTTTTACCATAATAAGGGCAAATATTTGTTATGTTGATATCTTATTTTGTAAGTAACAATATTGAAAGCGCCCATTTTGACCAAAAAACATTTTAGTCTAATCTCTTTAATGTGTTATTGGTGCTTTCAGGCTTTATTATTTTGATGAAATATGTTTTCATGTCCCTAGAACGGATGATCAGATCAGGTGACTTCTCAGGACATTGGAGGCTGTATGGATTAAAGCATGACTTGAATAATACAATATCACCTCCATGGTTCAAATAAAGATTCTTCAACATGTAATGCTCTATAGCTTAGAGTATCAAAAGGTATCAATGAAAACTTAGCATAAGCATCTAACTCTGTTCCCCGGTCAGAAAATTTAGACCTAGCACATATACTTCGAGATTGAAAGTTACTTTGGGTTTACTCCTCATACATGTTCTACTCAATAAATTATGTAATGCACTTCTCTGCAGCCTATGCCTCTACAGTTCTTGTAAAACTACAAATCCCAGAATGCCACAGAAGTCTGAGACTTCCAAAGTATGCTGGTACTTGTGGCTCCTTCACGGTTACACAACTAGTCTTGGCATCCCTTTAAAGGGTCAGAATTTCACAGCATGCTGGGATTTGTGGTTTTACAACAGCAGGAGATACCCCTGGATATAAATCAAAGACAATGATGCAATATAGAGGATCTGAATTGCAAATAAAAGAACAACAATATTTATCATACATACACATCAGTTACCATCCAATGACAGAAAATGATGTGATCACAGAGGAAAGTTATGCCTTTATATAAAGCTACATTATATATTCTGCACCTAATATGCAATGTGTGCACTTGCCCTGAGTATAAATATGGGTTTATTAGTGTCTCTCTGATTTTGTTACCTTGTGATAATATTGAAAGAATCAGGGTTTGAAGGACCTAAAAATACCATTTCCTAATCAGCTGCGGGTTTCTCTTTTTTTACAAAGTATATTGGAGAGTCATAAAAAGTAGATTGTAGAGTTAGATCACTAAACAGAAAAATTCACAGAACAGAAAATGAATAGATATTGCCATAAAATAAGTTGATACATACTGGAGAAAACGTATATACCATCAATTGAGCATAGACACTGTAATAGACAGATACATTATAGATAAGTTTTCTGGGGTTAGATCATATATCATCTTCAGAGTTACTACAGATCTGAAGAGCAGGGGGAATAGATTGGACATTACATGGTAAAAGTTCTGTTACTAGAAAGCATTAAGCTCCCAGTATAATTATGAATAACAGAAATGTCATTAAGGAAATAAATGCATCTGAAAGGAAGGATCAAATTACAGGTAACTTTCTAGGGTTGCCCAGTAAAGTTGTATGTGACCCAGCTGCACAGAAGAATGCAGTCAGCAAGGTTCAGATCCTATCTGCAGCTGTGCCTGTGTGTAGTGGAGAAGATCCAGACACTTTTCTCAAGTGACCCAGCAGAAGGTCTCCTTACCTTGGTGTGCTTGACCTCCAGGTTTGTGGTAGGCGAAGGCAGAAGATGTAAAGAGGCCATCAGAGCTGCAGGGTCTGTCTTCACTTCTCCAGGCATCTCTATTTTGCTGGAAGTCATTGCTGGATGCTGGTAAATGAGGCTTTTGGTTAACCCCCTCTTCCTCACTCTGGATCTTTTCAACTGACCTAATATTTGTTTGTGGTGGAGAAAAGATGAGTGTTCTGGATATTTGCTCCTTTCCTCTGTATATAGGCAGGTGTCAAGCTGGGTCTTTTCTTATTGGACATAGGGGGAGAAGCAGGGGGGCTGGTTCATCCTATGATGATAAAATTACAAACCTCTATTTACATAAGCCACTCAACACAAGCCTATTGAGTCACATCAGCAGTCAATAGGACTTCCCTTCTGTTAACACATTCAATGCTACAGAGTGTGATGTGGGCTCCCCCCAACACCTCAACATTCCCTGGCCAGGCTGAGGAGCATTGACTTGCACATAGTCTAGCAAGCAGTGGAAGTTTGGAGAACCTTTGCAGGGGGATTACCTTGCAGTAATTAAAAAATAATTAGCACCTCTGTGTTGTGTTCAATTCATCTGTAAAAAACCAAAAGGGTTTAGACAATCGGAGAAAAGTGTCAGAGCCCATGAGCTCATTACACAGACTAGCATCTCAGAAGACAATTAGATACAATCTGCTAAACAGGACCAGGGATTAAACAACACTGATTATTGACCAACTCCATGTGTGATTATATAATCCCTACTGATGAATCTATAAGTGCATTGAAGATGTGGACCAGGGCTACTGCCTTCAATGGGTGTCAGAATTATTTCCAGGTACATATTACTACAACCCAACACTGGCAGTTACTTTATATCTGCACCACAAGTTGTAGAACTACAATTCCCAGCATTCCCTTTGTTGCAGCTGTATATAAAGTTATACATATGAGTATTGCAAATGGTTAGGCGGTGGTATTTAATGCAGCCTGTGAAGAAATGTTCACATTGTAACATAACAGAGGTTCTCTTTATGCATATAAAAGATTTTGTAAAGGATAATTGACTTATATGTGTCAAGGTATATTTTATCCACAGCCAAGCGCATGCAGTCGCTTTATATATACATACATGGGTTAGAGGACTACAAGTCTCAGCAGTTTATCTGCTGATGTCAAATAATATCAATAATAATTATTAACAATAATATTTCTTATATAAAGACAAATATGAGGGTGCGTTCACACGTTCTGCTGGTGTCGCGTTCATAACGCGATTCTAGCACACAGGGGGCGGGGCTCCGGTCAATCGCATATGCGTTTCCAGAGAACGCATATGTGATCGGCCCGGGCCCCACCCACTGTGCCCTAGCGTCACGTTATGAATGCGACTCTAGCGGAACGTATGAACGCTCCCTGTGAACGTTTCAGGGTGATGCCGTTTTGAATGCGTTTTTGGCCCGTTTTTAAGCAGTTCATCAAAAACCGAATGCATATTTTGTAAACGCATGCGTTTTTGACCAGTTTTAATTCAGATAATTAACGTATGCGGTTTTTAACGGACAGCTTTAAAACGGCCCAAAAACGGGTTCAAAACGCCACGTGTACCACCACCCTGTCGTGTTTACATTGCACAATAAAACAGCTGTAGAGAGATCTGTCTAATTTTTTAACATTGCATTAACAGTTGCGTCCTGAAAATGCGAATGTTAAGGCCGCGGTCACACGTACCGCGTTCATAACACGACGCTAGCGCACAGGGGGAGGTCCTCGGCCCGAACGCACATGCTTAACAATCGCATGCGTTTCCCTGGAAACGCATGTGCGTTCGGGCCAAGGACCTCCCCATGTGAGCTAGCGTCGCGTTATGACGGACGCCTAGCGGTACGTGTGACCGCGGCCTAACAATGCAATAGGGAAAATCCCCTCTCAGCTGTTGTATTGCATTTCAAAACACAATGAAAATGCTATATCTGAGCACAGCCTCACTTTCCATGGAAATGCTGCCACATGATTATTCAGACACGTTTAGGGCGCGTTCACACGTTCCGCTAGCGCCGCGTTCATAACGCGACGCTAGCGCACAGGGGGCGGAGTTTGGGGCGATCGCATATGCGTTTCCAGAGAAACACATGCGATCGGGTTATTAATCGCATGCGTTTCCCAGGAAACGCATATGCGATCGGCCCGAGCCCCGCCCACTGTGCACTAGTGTCGCGTTAAAAATGCGTCGATAGCGGAACGTGTGAACGCGCCCTTAGGGTGCTGTTACACAATATGTTCTTGGAGGGCGCTTTCACGCGATGCATGGCATTGCATTTTTTATGCGTTTTTGACGCATTCAAAAGGCTTCCATCTTGATTACATGTTGAAGTAACATTGCGTTTTAGCAAATGCAATGGAAACACAATGTTACTTCAAAATGTGATCAAGGTTGAAGTCTTTGGAATGTGTCAAAAACACAACGCATCGTATGAATGTGCCCGGACAGGTTTTAAACGGACTAAACACGCATGCGTTTTTGTATGTTCATCATGCATTTGACTGATTTTAATCTGTTTCACCGCTGCCTACACTTCTAGAAATGAAGATAAACAGATTAAGGGCGCTGTCACACGGGACATTTTGGCTGCGTTTGCAAACGCAGTCATGAACGTCCCCTGGGACGTCGCCCCCAAACCAGCCAAACGCATGGTAAACATACAAAAACTCTTGGGTTTTCAATCTGTTTAAAAGCGGACCAAGGACGCACCATGTGGCAGCACCCTTACTTAGCTTTGTTTGTTCTTTATGAATATTGGATATCACTGCTTAAGTTATTATTTTTCTTTCTTTAAAATAACAGAACGAGGAGCATAACTGAATTTACAAGTGGCTCCTGGGTTATGTACAGGGTGTGTGTAAGTCAGATGTATAGACAGGTATATTTTATAATTCCAAAACAAAAGTTGGAGGGGGTTTTGCCAAAAAGCATATACGTTTGCAATGAAATGCATGCATTTCAGGCAGACCCCCCTCCCACTTGCGTTTTGGATGTGTTTAAAAACGCAACAAAAACTGCACATGGGAAGGCGCCCTTAGGCTGAGGACAATGGTTCCACTATTGGTTTTCAATTGCAGAAAATTGGCAGTATGTTTCTCCTAATTTCATTGTGTGAAAAACCTAGCATTTTGGTAATAATTCCACCTGGTATCCCGCTGCTTGCACTGGTTGCACTACAGAATAAAGTGACATGCTGGGGCTTAAAAACTCCACACCACAGGAAAGTTTGTGTTTCACAGCGAATACGTGAAATTGTTGCTACTGTACAATGTCAATGGATTAGAATCAGAAAAGTAAGTGGGGGGCTAGTGTGCCACAAGTATGTCCCCCTGCGAACCAAGGGGGGAAATTATCATAAGTCTGAAAATGTGTTTCTAGTTTTTGGGAGTTTTTGTAAGGTTTTGGGCTTGCCTGAATAATCTAAGTGGTTGATAAATGAGGCATGTGTTTTTTGAGACTTTTTCTAAAAAGTTGCACAAAAGTCTCAAATGTTTAAGCAACTTCTTGTAGAGTCTTGTCGGAACACCCAAGTAACATCCAAAGGAAGAAAAAAAGGTTAGGACCGGCACTCTAAGCTGCTAAAATCTTTATCTTTTATTCCATATTTGTTACAATGCATAATCCAAAGGGACATTTTCGAACATAGGCATTAGTTCTTACTCATGGTCAACTCATGGTGTATGTACTGCACGGGCCCTTACACTATGATGTCACATGATGGTGACACCACCACATCATGGTGTTTATCCTCAGTTGGAAGAAGGGAAGCCAAAGGTGAGTATAGATTTTTTTTTTCAATAGGACATTACATTAATGATGGAGGGATTTATGTAAGAGGGGGCATCTTGGTAGCACATTTCTATAAAAGGAGGCATCTGGGATGGACATTTCATTAAAGGGAGCATCTGTGGTAGACATCTTATTAAAGGGGGGCTGGCTCTGGACTGAGGGGGCATGTGCCTGAGTGATCATGTGCAGGCACTATCTATATACTTATTGGGCATGTGCAGGGGCTATAATAGTAATTCTTTAATTATATAGCACCTACTGATTACGCAGCACTGCACAGAGTTTGCCAAATCGGTCCCTGTCCCCATGTGGCTCACAATCTAATCAACCGACTAGTATGTTTTGGAGCGTGGGAGGAAACTGGAGGAAACCAATGCAAACATGGAGAGAACGTGCAAACTCTTTGCAGATGTTGACCTAAGTGGGACTCCAGGACCCCAGCGCTGCAAGTGCTACCCACTGAGCTGGCTATCTATATACTGAGTGGGCATGTGCAGAGCTTGTCATGGTTTAAAAATGTTTTGGTCAAAAAAAATTGTGTATACAATGTTATGTATCAATGTGGGAATAGGCACCAGTGTGGGGGGGGGGGGGGGGAAGCACAAAAATCTTCCAGTTAGGGGCACCAAAATTCCTAGTGGCAGCCCTGGTTGTATCACTTGAGAAAAAACTGCATGTGGGCAAAAACTGATGTTTTTTTCTTTTAAATTTCAACTTAGTTTTCTGTTTAATGTGTACAAAAATTATTTATTGAAACATTGTGAATGCAACTGAGCATATAACAGCACAATAGTTCTAATGTAAGGAAAAATTGCAGAATTAGGAGGTGGATCATTTTGTAAGTTTCATCTGTTTTTACGCGTGCCCAAAAAAGACACCTTGGGAATGTCATCCATCTTTTCAATAAAAATGGAGCAGTGAAAACATAGAGGTAGAAATACGTTAAGATTAGTGTCATGCCTGTGTTAATATTCCCCCTGGTGCACCGGCGTATGGAGTGCACCAGGATGAATCTCCGCCATGTCACACCAGTTTAGTCCATAGTAAAGACCATAGTGAAGATGGCAGGCTGGCACATTCATGCTCCCACCCTGTTCCCCGTCACACACAAATTGTCGTGCAGGCTGGAAAAACACAAGCAGAGATTTATAAATGCCATATGTGCCAGAAAACTGATGAACAGGGCGATATAAATTTCCTCTCCTGTGCTTGGATGGTGTGCAAGGGCTTTCAGTTATTTTTTTACTAGACCAAAAACTTGTGTAGGACATTTTTCACTTGCGTCATCAGCAAATGTCATACCGGGGTGTGCAGAATAAAAACGGATGTCTGAAGAAACACAATGCTAGTGACTAGCTATAATAGGGCAGTGTCCAGAATGAGACCCGGCCATCACAAACATATGCGTGTGGGGTTTCAGCTGTCAGAGTTTTGAAGTCATAAACAGTTATAGAGGAGAAATTATGAGAATGATACCTGAACTTATATATGTTAATGTGGTTTCAGGATGAAAGGGATTAAAATTTCTCCTATAGGGAGACTCAATTTACTAATATTCAGGTATCATACAAATCGATGTTCTCAGAGCCAATCTCTGCATAGTACCTGCCAAAAAAGTTTCCACAGGAGTAATAAAATGCTCTCAGTAACAGTAATGATAAGCGTCCTCATATCTCATAATAACTGTAGAACATTTAGGGATGAGACTTCTTTACGTATATATATATAATTAATACAGTAATAGTAAGATTTGGGATGAATAAATTCATGTTTAAAGGGGTTTTCCCATGAACTAAAGTTGGGCCCTATCCAGGGACCCCTTGTTTTCGCGATCTGTGTGGGTCTTTGCACTGAGACCCCCACTGATCAGCAAGTTAGGTCCCATCCACGGGATAGGGCCTAACTTAGTTCGTGAGAAACCCCTTTAAGTAAAGAGAGTGTCTGCATAGAGCAGCCATGGTACAATCCTCATCAGAACAAATACTCCGTCATTGGTTATGGATTTGGGTCAGATCTTTGTACTTATCTTTTCTTTACCTCTCATTCAGGAAGTGTTCCCTCCAGCCAGGAATTTTAAGGTTGTGATTTGTGCATCAGGTGTTATCTAATTGAATTATTCCTATTATCTAGTGTGATAAAGGTGTGTGATGTGCTAATGATACAGATCTGGATCAGGAATTGTACTACGAATAATAAAGGATTTCTATTGAGCTTTAACATTTATGTATATACTGGGGAAAATTTGGACTGGCTTTTATATTTGCAGTCTCTGACTGGTATAGAAAAGTTTTTGTTGTAGAATAGTTCAATAGGTTGGTTTTATTATTCAATAGAAGCCCTATGCTACGGGAACATGCTTGTATGCTTTAGCAGTATTACTAAATGGGCTTGGTGGGCTCATGCACACACAAAGAGGCATAACTTAAAATGCTTGTCCGAGGTTTGAAAAACATGGCCTCTTACTTCCAAAATGCCAGACCATTGGTAGTGAATGGTATTGAAAGCTGTTATAGGACCCCAGACTATATGTATCAGTTACAGTACAGGTCTACCCATACTGCGGGTGGGGGTGTGTGGCTACAGGACTTATGGACCCCCTTAAGCTCCTGACTTAGCTGCAAGCATCCACATGCAATACCATAAGTTAGGGCTTTGCAGGAAAAGATACCCTTAAGGATTTCTATGGCCTTGTACCCTACCATACATTCTGATGCTTTGTATTTTTGCACTGCTTTACCTGACCTGATATGGGGGATATGAGACACCGGTGATTGCTGTGTGGTACATTTAGTGATGCAACTGTATATAAAAGCGAACCCCTCAACAGACTTTAGGGGAGATGTATTAAAGGACATTGCCATCAGAATACCTGATGGTAGATGCCTACTACTCGCCCCTTGTCTCATGCCTCATCTTTTAGTATTTAGTGCAGTGTTGGCTAGAAATAAAGCGTTCAAAAATATGTAAATCTTGGCTCTTCCGATTAGCAATTATTCATGGGTCTTGGCCAGCCGACTCTGCCTACACATCAGTCAGAGAGCCTGTGACATCCCTCTGCAATGCTCACGCTATGGGCAATCATAGCATAGTATATAGGTGTAATGCTATGATCGCTCTACAATCTGTAATGTGCCTTGCTAATGACTGGTGACGTCACATGCCCACTGTGTAGGCAGAGCCAGCCATGAATAATCGGAGGAGCAAAGAGGTTGTCGCCAGAGCTCCTCAGGCTAACTTGCATATTTTTAAAAGCTTTATTCTTAGCAAACACTGCACTTCTAATGTATACTAGAAGAACCTTACTGCAGATCGTCGTGGGATGGGGGGTGAGTAGAAGCGTCTACCATCAGGTATTCTGGTGATTAATCTGGTGCAGTATAAGACTGGTGAGAGCACCGAATGCTCTAGTGCAGTGATGGCATACCTTCTAGAGACCGAGTGCCCAAACTACAACCAAAATCCACTGATTTACCATGAAGTGCCAAGATGGCATTTTAAGTAGTAACTTATTGCTACCTGTTCTTCCTCATCTTTCAATCGTATCGACCCGCTGAGGCCATCAATACAGTTGAAAGCAGGAGGTAAAATTAAGACTCATCGTAGCTTCTCTCCAGGGTCTCTCTGTAGAAGAGCGGTGGGTCCAGGAGGATGACCTCCAAAGACATTGCAGTTTTGTTAACACCTTCTCTCTTTTCCCGAAGTTCCAAGCAATGTCGCTTTAAAATGGCGCTAAGAGCAGCATCTCTTAGGTTGTCTGGGAGTGCAGGTAGATTTGGTCCTATTTGGTGAATTCTGTCCTGGAGCGATGTCTGAGTGCCCAGAGAAATGCCACCTCTGGCACCCATGCCATAGGTTCGCCACCACTGTTCTAGCGCATGGGCTGTATTCTGCAAGACCATGCCCCCTTATTCACAATGGACAAAATCACTTTCAGACAAGTCAGAAAACTGCCTAAAAATTATCTATAACCTTTAATAAATGTGGCGCACCGCATTTCAGGTGCAAATTTCTCCAGTAGTCAGGTGTAAACAGACTAATACATTTCTCCCATTATATGGTTACTTTGGCATCTATACCACTGAGTAAACCATTGCAACTAGGGGTAGCATACCAAGATTTTAAAGGGATTGCACAGAATTACATAAAAAGTGTATTCATTTTCCCACCAAAAAAGTGTTGGTCCAGTCCACAGTTTCCATTGTTAGTGGTGTGGTGCAGTTTGTGAAACAAACAGTTGCTAGGGAAATAGTTAACCCTTTTAAAAAATTGACCTGTCATATATTTGAATGTGAATGATCCACTTGTATTAGAAGTTTGATCACTTTCATTACGTTAAAGGCTGTTCTGATGGCTATATTAAGGCCATGAAACATTGTCTATATGTCAGCAATATTTTCCAGGCCAATCGCAGCCAATGATGTGTGTCTTTTCATTTTGTACCTGGTGACTGGACCACTTTATATAGAAAACCTGGAATATCCTGGAAAAAGGTTTTTAGTAAGCTTTGGAAACACAAGAACAATCTGAAATATATTGTGGGAAAGATCAAAGCAATTTGATTTAATAATTTAAACATTTTAATAATTATAGCAGATACACAGAGCAAATGTTGATAAAAAATGGTGAGTGAATGTAAAGATGGACTTGGATATTGATATGTTACAGTAGATGAGATGGATTTGTTTTTTTATTATATGCTTGTTTTTTATTATCTGCTGTCAGTCTTTTATGTTATCATAAATCATTGTTCCTCAAAATGATATAATTGTATCCTCCAGGCACCAGTATTGATGCATCTCACCCTTATCCAGAATGTAGTATCCACAATATGGGGATGACCATACGTGATAGATAAGCATTATACAAGCAGCACTTCCCAGGCAGACACAGAGATAGTTGGTTATCTTTATTTTTTGGACCAACACAGTTTATTTGGGGAGACTTCCTGCTGAGGGTGCAAGTAAGTGACACAGCAGGACATTGTCCTTCAGAAAGTGATCTGTATGGGGAAAACTCAGGGAATAAGCCTATGTGAGTTGTAGTTGTTGGAATTGTATTTTTATATTTTATTTTAAAATATTGACCTTTACAACTTTTCTTATGACACAGGGGTCTTCGGTCTTACCCCATGAAGCCTTTTTCTATCCAGAGCCACATGGATAATTGGATGACAACATATCTGGTTGGATAAGCTGTGTATCTATGGTTACAAAAACAATTGATTATGACTCTTAGAAATTTCTTAAGGAAATTTATGTGACATTTTGAATTATTTTCCTTGCTTTGTGATTTTTCTCTTAGAATGAATCAAGCAAACGGTTTGCATGTGGAGCACTGCAGGCGTTTCTTTCCATTAGGAAAAACCATGAAAATTGTTGGTGCATATTCATGTGTACTAAATGGTTCACATGATTATTTATTTATTTAGTTTTTTTTACATATTACCTGCATTGATATTTCTTTACATAGGACAAAGATTGGATGGCCTATTATTTTCTATGTATTTTCATACAACTATTAACTTGGTATCAATTAGCCGATAAGATAATAAGCCATCCTTTTGGAATAAGTGATGCCAAATCCAGTGTAGTCCAAATCCAGGTGAGACCCCCAGTTTATTTCTCATGGCCTCTTACTTATTTGGAACATGTCATATATATTAGATCTGTTCTGTAAAGAGAAACTGCCCATGTACCTAGGGTCTAAACAGAATCTGTAAAGTGAACCCAACATTGACACTTACCTCACCCTATAAGCATATTTAAATCTTGAGGCGGCGTTCACACAATGCGTTTTGGACACATTGGAAATGCATGCGTTTTGAGAACGGAGCATAAAGGAACTGCTTAGTTCATGCTCAGTTGTAGGATCAAATCATAAAATCTACTTCCTATCAACACATGGAGGATATCACAAATTATGTAACCAAGATTAGTAGCCATTTTCTGCAAATTGTATCCTCATAGATTACTGATAAAAAGTTTGAGGTCACTTAGAAATTTCCTTATTTTTGAAAAGCACATTTTCATTTCAATGAAGCTAATATTAAATGAATCATAAATGCACATTATACAATTTTAATGTGGTAAATGACTATTCTAGCTGCAAATGTCTGGTTTTTAATGCAATATCCACATGGGTGTATATAGGCCCATTTCCAACAACCACCATTCCGGTGCTTTAATGGTACACTGGGGCATATTTGCAAAGAACAGGGCAAAATGCACAGTTTGCCTGTCTATAGTGAAGAGTACACCAGATCCAGGATTTTTGGCACACGTTCTTCTTGAATCTGCCACTCCCTGCACTGCCACTTCTTTTTGGTGCACCTTAAACATACAGTGTGTCACATTTCTGTAAGACTTTACCTGTTAAATCTGGTGCACAGTCCGACTGAGCACTGGAAAGCCCACTTCAGTGCAGAAATTTGTGCAGCACGATGCCTAGTGCAGCTGCGACACAAATGTGGTGCAGACACTTCTTAAATACCGTGCAAGCAGTTTTCACCTAAAAGAAAGTGCAAAGTCCAATGGAAAACAGGTGCACGGCCCTTGGTAAATTTGCCCCGTTGGGTTTGATAGCTGTGTAAGAAGGCTAATGGATTTAGAAAACCCTTGATTTAGATGATGATTTAGAGAAGCTATAAAACTGACATTCCTTTAAGCTGGTTGAGAATCTGGAGCATCACATTTGTTTGTTTTATGATACTCTCACAATGGCCAGAAAAAAAGAACATTCAATGACTGTCTAATCTTGTTCTTAGAAATGAAGGCCATTCCATGCAACAAATTGCCAAGAAACTGTAGATTTCCTACAACGGTGGGTACTACAGCCTTCAGAGGAGAACACAAACAGGCTTTAACCAGAGTAGAAAGTGAAATGGCAAGCCCTTCTGCACACCTAAGCAACAAGAAAAGTACATTAGAGTCTCTAGTTTGAGAAACCGACACCTCACAGGTTCACCACCGGCAGCCAAACGCCAGTGTCAACCTCTACAGTAAAGAGGCAACTCCAGGATGCTGGCCTTCGCCCTTCATGGGAGAGAAAAAGCCACATCTGAGACTGGGTAATAAAAGGAAAAATATTAATATGGGGAAAAGAACAATGACACAGAGGAAGATTGGAAAAAAGTGTTATGAACAGACGAATCTAACTTTGAGGTGTTGGGTTCACACAGAAGAACATTTGTGAGAAGCAGAAGAACTGAAAAGATGCTGGTAGATGCCTGACACCATCTGTCATGCATAGTGGATGTCATGTGATAGTCTGGGGTTGCTTTGGTGCTGGTACAGTGGGAGATTTGTACAAGGTCAAAGGGAATTGACCATGCCATTCCCCTTTGGACAGCGCTTAATTGGAGCCAATTTCATCCTACAACAGGGTAATGACCCAAATCACATCTCCAAATTATGCATGGACTATTTAAGGAAGAAGCAGGCAGCTGGTATTCTACCTGTAATGGAGTAGCCGCTCAGTCACCAGATCTCAGCTGCTGTGGAAGCAGCTTGACTGTAAGGTACGCAAAAAGTCCAACTTGTGGGAGGGGCTTCTGTAAGCATAGGGTGAAATTTCTCAAGATTACCTCAGCAAGTTAACAGCCAGAATGCCAAAGGTCTGCAATGTCAATGTCTGGGCTATATTTTCTATTTATTTTGCAACTCATTTGAAAAATAAAAGTATGGGTTTTCATGGAGAACACAAAATTGTCTTTAATATATTCACGCCACGAACCCTCCCTTGCTGCAAGCCGCCGCCGGCTGGGGAACTAGGAGAGAGCACACACCCCGCTCTCCACACCCCAGGAGGCGTGAATATATTAAAGTCTGGGAAAGCCGTGAGGAGATCGGGTGTCATCAGCCTGAGCGCCTCCGGCACTTTTACAGAGTTAATATTTCCCCAATAAAAACGCCAAATTACATGTAAAACACTGTTCACCCCATCCCATAATGAGCTACCTATTTAGGACACTCTACCACCAGTAATCTGGTGATAGATTTCCTTTTATATCTATAAATTAGCATTCTCACTTGGACAAAGTGCTTCTCTCTTCTTGTCAACTTCTTGCACTCCTAAAATCATAAGAATAAAGAAGTTTCTTAATATCTGTATTTATTGTTAGTAATGTATTTGCTGCCCTCTAGTGGACAATATAATTATTATTTATAGTTTGCATTTATTTGTATACCTAATGTAGAAAGCTTTTCATGTTTTAATTCCACAGAATATCTAAAGTAATGATGTACTTTGTGTTACAACTCTTTACAGATTATTAAAGAAAGTCATTTTTGTTTACATGAAGAAAAATGTGTTCTGGCGCTGTCATCCTCACAGCTGAAAATTTTCAACAATTGTGTCCAATCTAGTCAATACTATAAATATTATCAATATAACTTTGACTATAATAAGGGAGCTTGGGTAGTTCTGGCTTGGGACTGTTGAGAAATAATTGCAATTGTAGTAAACTCAGTTTTACATTAGTTATCTCAGGGTTCCAGTACATTGTAGGTTTTGCTTAAATTTCAGTATCTGTCCCAGAGTAGTAGAAACTCATTCAGTTAAACAAAACTGTATTTATTTTCAAAAATTTCTGCAACAAAACGTGCTTTATATAAATGAGCCATTTACCTTCTGGATATTCACAAATATTACTATATAGTAGTAGATCATAATGCATGAAACTCAAGTGTTTTTTCAATTAATTTTCGATTGTTTGTTTGTGATATGCACATAAGTGGGGTTATTTATCATTAGATTAGCTATTTGGGTCAGTCCTATGTCTATTTTTGGAGATCCAGTGCGCAACAGATTCATTAAAGTGGTTTTAGCCTTTTAATAAATGTTCTTATGGTCTTAAAGTCCCCAAAAAAAGTCTCAAAATGCACAAAGTTTCAGCACATACACCATCAGAGGACTAGAGTAACTATGAGACTTTTTGCAAAAGTAATGTATTTATCAACAGCAGGCTGAAGCAATCCAGCTTTGACAAGGTCCTAAATGTTTGCTTTTTCAGCAAAACCACTAAGCGCAGGGTATTAAACAAGATATGTTTCTGCATCAGTGTAGCTACAACATTCTCAAGGTATGGTAGGTTCATTATGCATGAAATCAAATGGTAGATTTCCTTTAAGGCTGGCAAGGCTTCATATATGTTGATTTGGAGGGAATTATCAGGGCGCGTACACCAGTTTTCTGGCAAAAAAGCTTTTAAATGATCAAAATTTCATTGCACATGGCCAGGAATGGTGATTATTTCTTCCTTTTCGCCACCTCCATGTAAAGTGGGAATGGAGGGTCATGAGTGGGTTGTCAAAGAGCATTCTTGAGCACTAGCTATAGCCTGTGCCAGTTCAGTTGCAGGTTATAGCACAAATCAGCAGGACCTGGAGTAGAATAGACACAACCACGGAGGCCACAGTCTCTAGATATATGTGGCATGATTGGATGGATTGGGGGAAAATCATACGCTGGGGCCTGATAAGACTCATCATTGTAAAAGCTGCTTATCATCAAATGCTGAATAGTTTAATTAAATTTATAGCTCTTCTTGTTCCATATGCTGATAATGGTCTCGTACTGACTGATTATTAACATAACTTGGACTTAGCTGTCAGAATACAATACAATGTTAGCGGTTGTCTACATTTGTAATAGTTGAACATAATATGCACACATAAACTTCTTTATAGAAATTAAATTTTTTCTTCCAATCTATTATTTGTTTCTGCTTTTACTAGAAGGAATTTGTTGTCTTTCTTGTTGGTGCTTGTTTTGCCACTAATGTGGCTAAAGTAAACAGAAAATGGCAAAACTTCCTCTTTCCTCTGACTCTCCAGACAATAGGAGGCTTAATAAACACTGAGCTGTGATTACAAGACCAAGAAGCTGTAATTTGTAAATCAGTATTTTACCAGGTCCCAATCTTGGCACATTATCTCTACTGTCTTTATTCTCAGCAGGACTGATTCCCAAAAATGACTTGATTGCTTGCAAACACCTTACATCAAAGAAGCAGATCCTCAAGTATGTGACAGTGATTAATGCAATCACAACACACCACAATAAAGTCAATTATTTTATGTAACCACTTAGCTAAACACCTGCATGGTCCCGCAGACAGATGGTAATCCAGCTCTGTAAAGCCGCGCTGCCCTCTGCTGGACACTATGGGATCCTTTTAAAGTCTCCTATTTTACCTTTTGTGTTCCTGCAAGATCCTCATCTATAGACTTTAGTCACAATTTAGATGTGCTCTAACAAATGTAATACATGTGTGTGTGTGTATATATATATATATATATATATATATATATATATGAGAGAACAAATAGATATATACTACGCATACTCTGCTATCACCGTCAGTGCCGTAAACAGTGATTGGAGTGGCCGTGCTCATATCCATCCTGACGCTCCATTAATTTGGGATACAACAGACCCCAGTTCTTGGGCTCCTTTAATACTGTAGCCTGTTTTAATTTTAACTACTTACCTTCCAAAGGCCATAACGTTTTTATTTTGCCAGAACTGTATGAGGCTTACTATCTACGGGACAGTTTTTGCTCTCTGCTGCCACCATTTGATATTCTATGCCATGTACTAGGAAGCTGGAAAAAATACAGCAGAATTCACTAAATCTGCCATTTTTCTTTTTTTTAGATTTCATTTCGTGGTCTAGATGATACCTCCCCTTTATTCTTTGGCTCAGTTCTGTCAAATAAATGAACAAGTTTGTTAATTTTATTTTAAAGGTATTAAAAAATATATGTTTTGCCATATTCTGACATCCATATCTTTTATTACTTCTGTGTACAGACCTAGTGTCATTTTCTTCAGGACCAGCAGATATTTTATGGCTACCATTCTAGGGGACTGTACGACATTCTGATCCCTTTTTATCCAAAATAGTAAAAAGGTAGTGAATAGAGATGAGCGAGCACTAAAATGCTCGGGTACTCGTTATTCGAGACGAACTTTTCCCGATGCTCGAGTGCTCGTCTCGAATAACGAGCCCCATTGAAGTCAATGGGAGACTCGAGCATTTTTTCAAGGGGACCAAGGCTCTGCACAGGGAAGCTTGGCCAAACACCTGGAAACCTCAGAAAAGGATGGAAACACCACGGAAATGGACAGGAAACAGCAGGGGCAGCATGCATGGATGCCTCTGAGGCTGCTTAAACGCACCATTATGCCAAAATTATGGGCAACAGCATGGCCATGACAGAGTGACAGAATGAAGCTAGATAGCATCTAAAACATCCAATAATTGACCCTGACACTATAGGGGACGGCATGCAGAGGCAGCGGCAGCACCGGCAGGCTAGAGAGTGGCATGGCGACATACCCTAAATGGACTCAGGCTTCAAACCAATGGGTGGCGGAGAGGAACCAAAGGAGGTGAGCAAGAAGCGCTGAAATTATTTCCTCTGTGAACAAAAGGTTGACGGTATATTTAGTCGATAACACAGCATGGTGGCGACATAGTGACCAAGTTCCATAACGTATCTGGTGAAACACCCGAAAAATGAGCCTGACACGGTTCGTTTGATAAGGGGACGACATTTGGAGGCAGCCATGGAGAGGACTTCCATGATTAAGAGCGACAGTATGGGGCATCCATATTGCGCTTCTATGATTGCAACTGCAGGTCTCAAGCATGGCGGCAACAGACGCGCCGAGTTCCACTATGTATGTGGTGAAAACACCCGAAATTATGCCTGAACAGCTCGTTTGATAAGGGGATGATGTGCTATATATCCTCTCACGCTCCAGCATCTGGGGTATAGAGAGTTGAAAGTTGCGCATGGAGACATTGGTGCATGCTGTGGAGGATCGTGGAGGCGAAATGGACAGGAAACAGCAGGGGCAGTATGCATGGATGCCTCTGAGGCTGCCTAATCTTGGGATGGAGCTGGCGGTCCGCTGCCAGGCAAGCTTTCGCCTGTCCAAGCCCCTGTCTCTCGGCTCTTCTCAACCCAAAATGGGCCTGGGGGCCAGAAGCGTTTACTTTGAAAAAATTATAATTTTCAAAGCAGGCGGGGTTGTTTGAATATTTCATCTAGGAATAATGGAATAGCATAGCGGTTCTATTTTGAATTGTTTTTTCGTAAATAGTTCCATGATTAAGAGCGACAGTATAGGGAATCCATATTGCGCTGCTATGATTGCAAATTCAGATCTACAGCATGGCGGTGACAGAGTTCCACTATATATCTGGTGAAACACCCGAAAATGCTGCCTGACACAGCTCGTTTGCTAAGGGGACGATGTATGGAGGCAGTAAGGTAGTAGTTGATTAAAGGTGCTGCAGTTAAAACTATGTTAGTTGGATCATGGGATGGAGCTGGTGGTCCGCTGCCAGGCGAGCTTTCGCCTGTCCAAGCCCCTGTCTCTCGGCTCCTCCCCAAGCAGCACTTCTAAGAACCTTTTGTATAAGATCAAGTGTAGTAGTGTTCTTATAAGTTTGGGTTATGGCGGGTGAGGGGAATGTAAACAGATGCGCAAGAAGCGCAGAAACAATATCGATAAATGATAAAAGTTTGCCAGTATATTTTGTGGATAACACAGCAGGGTGGCGACAAAGTTAAGAAGTTTCATGTGGAAGCCATGAAAACATCCCAAAATTCTGCCTGACACAGCTCGTTTGCTAAGGGGACGATGTATGGGAGGCAGCTATGGAGATGATGTGTGGAGGTAGCAATGGAAACAACGTGTGGAGGCATCTATAAAGATGACGTGTGGAGGCTGCTATGGAGACAATTAAATTTGAATAGTGCTTCTATGTGGCAGTCCAAAAAAGTTTTCAAACCAGAGGAGCAGGTAGGTGGACCTCCAGAAAAATTAAATAGATTGAGTGCCTGTATGTGGCACTCCCAAAAATTGTTTAAAACGGAGGACCGGGTAGGAGGCCCTCCAGAAAAATTAAATACATAGAGCACTATAGCTAGAGCCAGTTGGCCCTGGCAAAAAATAGCCAGTTTCCTCTGCTTTAGTGTACAAAGAGGTGGAGAAGGAGGAAAATGAGGAGGAGTGCATACATTATTCAGGTTAAGCTTCTTTCACCTGGTGTAGAATGGAAATCCTGAGAAATCCAGGCATTACTCATCTTGATAAGCGTCAGCCTGTCAGCGCTGTCAGTCGACAGGCGTGTACATTTATCAGTGATGATGCCACCAGGGCAGGCAAGAACCTCCAAGCTTTGAAACCCAGTAGTTGTAGGGAGCTGTGTGATCATTTAGGATGATGGTATGGTCAGCTACATACTCCCTCACCATCTTTCTGTAAAGATCAACCCTACTCTGCCGAGAAAGCGTACCCCTGCCAGTGCTGGACAAGCTGCCTGCTCGCCTACTCTTCCTCGCTACTTGTCCCGCAGAAGTACGCCCTCTGCCGCTAGTGCTGTCAGAAGGGAAATACTGTTTCAGCTTGTGCACCAGGGCATGTGGTATTCATGCATTTCTACACTCCTGTTCATCTCCAGGGATGAGACGGTGAAAAAGTTGTGATTTACCGTGGGTCCAGGAGAGTGAATCCCGTATCGGTGCTGGAATAAATTCTTTGACGACGAGGTCCGGGATAGGCAGCCTAGAATGAAATCTGCCATATGCGCCGACAGTACCAAACGCTAAGATTCACTCCTCTCACTGGCCGACTGCTTTCCTCCTCCTCAACTCCTCCAACTCCTCTTCTTTGCCCATTACACGCTGAACAGTGAAGGATTGAACATAATGGTCCCCTCGTCTCGCCAACATTTCTCCTCCTTTCCTCTCCTCCTCCACCTCCCGATATGCGCTGAGAAACAGACCTAAGGGTGCTTGGCTATCACAAGGGAATCTTCTTCCCCGTCTCTTGTGACGAGCGCCAAGCTTCCGACTTCATGCCTGATAGAGAGTTTTTCAACAGGCCAAGCAGAGGATGGGTGAGGCTGATGATGGCGGCATCGCCACTGACCATCTGTGTTGAAAATCCTCGAAGTTACTCAGCACCTGACAGATATCAGCATCCACGTCCACTCTCATTGTAGACTTGAGGAAGCTGATGACTGACTACCAGTTTCTGGTGGAGTGACATCTGGCAGTCTACAATCGCTCTGCGCTGCTGGTAAAAATCTGGAAACATGCACGTCGCAAAACAGTCGGTGAGCGGGCAGTTGGAGGCGGCGCTGCGCTGCCTGGAGTGGCAGCATCGGTGCTGGACTTCCTGAAATGCGCACAGATGCGGCGAACCTTCGTGAGCAATAAGACGATTGGGGTATGTCTTGAGGAAGGAAACGGTGAACTATCAGATTTAACACATGGGCCAGGCATGGCACAGTGGCAGTCTGCCGAGTTGCAGAGCCGCCACCAGGTTACGGCCGTTGTACACCACAACCTGCCTGGCTTCAGGTTCAGCGGTGCCAGCCACAGATCAGTCTGCGCCGGATGCCCTCGTAATAGTTCTTGGCGGTGTTGCCTTTTTATCGCCTAGGTCAAGCAGAAGTTTGAGCAACCCTGCTGTCGCTTAGCGACGGCACTGCTGCTGTGCCTAGAGATAGGACTGATGGCGCCATGCCCACGGATGGTTAGTTCGGAGGAGGAGGTGGAGGAGGGGGGGAGGAGGAGGAGGCATGTAGGCCTGAAGACTGGACCGAGGTAGGCCCCGCAATCCTCGACGTCGGCAGTATATGACCAGCCCAGGGTCAGACTCGCGTCCCAGCCTCCACCAAGTTAACCAATGTGCGGCCGTCAGCGTATATAGTGCCCTGCCCGGCAGCAACTCTCCACGGTCCGTGGTCAGGTGGACCTTGTCAGAAACGGCGTTGGTCAGGGCACGGATGATGTTGCTGACACGTGCTGGGCAGGGCGGGACGCAACATGGAAAAGTAGTGGCGGCTGGGGACGAATACCGAGGGGCGGCCGCCGCAGAGGTTGCGAAAGGCCTTGGTCTCTAACTTAGCCTATAGGGCAAAGCATCTCCAGGTAGCAATCTGGAGATGTGGACATAGGGCTTGGGCGGTGCGGGTGGGTTGCATAATTTCGTTTCCACTCCAGCGTCTGGGGTATGGAGAGTGAACGGTGGTTGGAGGCTGTGGAGTCGCGGGAGGCCGCGAGGTGGGTTTTTGTGCCAGGGTCCTGGGCAGGGGGCTGACTATCAGCGACACAGGAAGGAGCAGTGGGTGCAACGGCGGAGGGGTGAAGGGCTTGGTGCCTAGAGTGGGGTGTTTAGCATCATATGCGCGAGCATAACTGGTGGTAGTTAAGCTAGTAGTGGTGGAACCCCTGCTGATCCTGGTTGGCAAGGTTGACACACACAGTCCGTCGGTCATCTGGTGTTTCCTTAAGAACCTCCAGATTCTGAAAAATCTAGCCCGCACACGGGAGCCCTACGCCATGGGGCTTCCTACGTACAATTTGGCGCTGTGCACCGCTCTGGCCTGCCTCTTCCGTCTGGCCCCACCACTGCCTCTTCCAACCTGTTCTGGTCGAGGACTCGCCTCCGTCTCAGAAGCAACTGTGTTCACCGGTACTCTCAACCCAGATTGGTCTGTCACCTCATCATCCTCCGTCCCTCAGTCTGCTCCCCCCTCGGATCCTGCCCTGACAACAACTTACCAAGTCTGACAACCGTGTCTCCTCATAGTCGGACACCTTACACACTTCTTCCACTAGAGTCAAAAGGTCATCATCACCCACGACTGCGACTGGGGAAAAACCTGGGCATTGGAAAATTGCTCAGCAGCAAACGGACAAGTGGTTGTGACTGGGGAAGGTCCAGAAAACAGTTCCTCAGAGTATGCCAGTTCAAATGCCAAATTTCCTGGGAGGGGGCAGACTGGGGGGGAGGAGGCTGAGGGGCAGGAGCTGGAGGAGTGCCGATTTCGGTGACATGGGTGGACGCGTGGAAGATGACTGTGGACAAATGCCGAAGCATGTCGCATCCACACATCACCTTTCGCACTGGTTGCCTCAACAGTGCTCTACAGCCGTAACTTCAGACATGTGAACCTAGGGAGTGTAGCTTGCGGCGTTCCTGCTCCATCATCAGCAGGTGGTTGCAGTAGTTGGACGCCCCACGTCCCGCCTCGTCCTCTACCCCTAGCCCCTGGGGTTAAACATTTTGAAAATGAAGTTAAACTTTAATTTTTTTTTTTACTTTTTTTGTGGGTTTTTTTTTTGGTGTTTTTAGTTTTTAAAAACAAACGATGCTATGTTTTCCTTCCTATTGCTATGCTATTTTCTAGCCACGTATGAAAAGGGGGGCACAATGCTAGCCAGATGAGACCGTGACGCTGAGTTATGAAAAATATACGTAAAATAAAAAGGAATGGCAGACTGTGGCTATTGAAATCCAACTCCTATAAATTTTCGCCACTCGGTCCTTTGCGATGGATATTGCGTCACTAAGCGCTAAACACAAATGGTCGCAAGTCTCCTACCAAATTCCTCACAATTTGGTAGTAGATGCACTGCAGTTAGGATCAGCCACCAGCAGAATCAACCGAGAATAAATAGATATATAACGCTATTGTAGGCATAAGTTTAAGCAGTGGATTCTCCTTTTGCTATTTCTAAGTCAAGTATGGAAAGCACACTGATGAGATGACGCTTGAGTATGAAAAATACAACGTAAAATAAAAAGTAATGGCAGATGTGCCTAATTGAATAATCCCAACCCCTAATAAATTTTCCCACTCGGTCTTTGCGATGGATATGTGCGTCACAGAGCGCTAAACACCAAGTCGCAATTCACTACAAATCCTCACAATTGGTAGTAGATGCCTGCAGCAAGGACAGCCACCAGCAATCAACAGAAATTAAAATATATATACGCTATTAGTAGGCATAAGAAGCCGTTTTGGATTCCTTGGCTATTTTTCTAGCCAAGTATGAAGCACACTGCTATGCCAGATGAGATGCTACGCTGAGTTATGAAAAAATAACGTAAATAAAATAAGTAAATGACAGACTGTTGGCCTTAATTGAAATCACAACCTAATAAATTGTTCCCACTTTTGGGTGTTTGAGGTGGAAATGTTGCTGTCACAAAGATAACACAACGGTAGCAAGTGCCCCTGCAAATTCCTCACAATATTGGTATAGCTGCAAAAAAATAAAAAAAACAAAAGGTTTATAACATTATTGTAGCCCTAAGAAGGGCTGTGTTGGGTTCTTGTAGACTCACTCCTGCCTAACAGAATTAGCAAATACACCCTTAACGCTATCCCTGCAGCAGCAGCAGCTCTCTCTAGCAGGAATCCAGACACAGAATGATCCGTAGGCACGAGGCAGGGGCTAGGTTATTCCAGGGTCACCTGATCTGGCCAGCCAACCACTGCTATCGACGTGTAAGGGTACCACGTCATGACGGTGGAGGCAAGTCTCCTGCTTGTGATTGGCTCTGTTCTGGCGCCCAAAAAGCAAACGCGGGAGCTGCCACTTTTCTCAGCGAACGGCGATAGTATTCTCCGAGCAACGAGCAGTTTCGAGTACGCTAATGCTCGAACGAGATCAAGCGTCGGAGGGTATGTTCGCTATCTCTAGTAGTGAATCATTATGATTATGGGTTTAAAAGATAGAGAATCATTATTAAGTTGCAAAGTTCACATATGGGATGTTTTTGTTTTTTTTCCATAATTTTAAAGATCAGACATTGGGGACAATTTTAACATTTATTATTTGATTATATACAGTATTATTTATTGGAGTTGGCGACATTGCTTCTGTCATGAGGTTGTTGGTTTTTTTTATATGAAGTATATGAAGAATATGTTTAACAAGATTATAAAAATCTACTATGTGTTAAAGGAAACCTCCCATTTAGAATGGTAGGGGTAGGGGACTGTAAGTACGAGCCACCAGCTCAGGGTGAGCTGGTGCCGGTACTTTACTTCGTCAGTGTTATAAACGCGGTATCGCGGTTAACACTTTTTTAAAAACTTTAGCGCAGAGAGGCTCGGCCTGCGAGTGCGCACGATCGTGCGCTAGCCTACATAGGAATAGCGGCGCTGTTGCGCGCGCACGGTCTGCTCTAAAGTTTAAAAGTGTTAAAAACCGCCGATACCGCGGTTTTATAAACAAACGAAAGTAAGTACCGGCACCAGCTCACCCTGAGCTGGTGCTCGAGTTACTTAAGCCTAACCCTACCATTCTAATGGTAGGTTTCCTTTAAACATTCACATTGTTAGAAAGTCGGCTAA
This sequence comes from Engystomops pustulosus, assembly GCA_019512145.1. Taxonomy (NCBI): domain Eukaryota; kingdom Metazoa; phylum Chordata; class Amphibia; order Anura; family Leptodactylidae; genus Engystomops; species Engystomops pustulosus. The sequence continues at coordinate 30,625,541 of CM033651.1, read as the reverse complement.
AATTTGTCAGATTTATCACATTGGGAATTGTGAAGCTTAATATGTTGCGGCTTGAATGATTTTAATAACATAATCTAAGTCAAAATGTGGCTTGGGGGGGGGGGGAGTTCATGATTCACATATGTGTTTTCACTCTTAAAATGCTTAAAATATGGATTGATGAGCAAAATGTCGCACGGTATCATAGGCCAAAAACAATTGGGAACATTTATTAAAACGGGGGCTGCAAAGGCTAGTGCTTGCATATGCATTATGACGTGTTGTGTGTGGCCGCACTGTGTCCACCGTGTGAAAAAATCACCTAACGAGCCCTCCGGGGAGCCAATTGCACCAGAAATGTGCCGCAATCCTGTTAAAACTGAGTGCACCAAAACAAAAATGGTTGCATCAGATTAGTGAATATGTGCGCCAGTATTCAATAATGTCTGGCGCACTCTGCACATTAGTGCAAAGGTACACGTTTGCTCATACTAATAAAAGTTGCCATGAGTCCCTCATTCCCGACTTTGCAAGTTGTTTTTAAACATGTATGCATAAGGAGAAGCTCCTCCCCACTGACTTGTATTTTACATTTCAAAATGCCAATCAAATGCTGCCTGTGTAACTTGGCCACAACAAGGGATTCTTTGTTCATCCATAAACTTTATGGTTATAAGTTTGCGCATACCTATTTGGCCCAAAAACTGTATTATAATTTTAGGACATTCAGTATAAACATGTATTGTAAGTCACATACAATCCCATGAAATCCAACCTGTAGGTTGGAGCAGGAGTGGAGGTGTGCCGCGGACTTTTAGGTGACCATCACGCAGATCATCTCCAGTGATTGCTGGAGTTGGTGGGGCAGTCAGATAAAGGAAGAGGCTCTGTTTGTGCCCCAAACTTTTCTGATGAATAACTACATACCACGCGCCATTCTACAGAAAAATAAAGACTTATAGAGTAATAACATAGTATCTATAACAAATTAGAAAAATTAACAATCTATGCAATGTTTTCGAATTATAAAAACAATGTGCTCAGTGAAACCTGTGCTAGCTCTGAACACGCTAGTATCCATTGCCATCTTTTTTCATCTTGTTTCTTCCCTTATCTCACCCCTCCTAGGAAGGGTGAGGGGAAGTGAGTTTAAGTGATTGCAATTCTGATTTGTTCCCTATTGGTCTTGTTTCACACATTGTATGTTTTATCAGCTTTTTAAAACTGGATTTGTGAGACTTATGGACAAGGGGGGTTAAATCGAAACGTGTTATAGTCTGTTATGTGACTTGTGGGATTTTAGGCTCCAAAAAATACTAAAAAAATGAAATAAAGCACGGGACAGGGGGTGGGTCGGACTCATTAGATGGGTGAGGACCCCAAGAGATCACTTTATGGAGAGTGAATAAACAAATATAATATCAAGGGCTCACCTTTGTTCGTTATTATAAATCTCAAGGATCAGATGGTAGGTAGTTCTATAAGGCTCTAGGGGGCAATACCCAGGAAATCACCTGGCCTTTGTGACGTCAAAGTAGTCATTAGTGTTCTAGGTGAGAAAGGTGATTAAAGATCAGCAGAGACTTTAGAGTTTAAGAAAGAGAAAGGGTGACTGATAGTATAGTCTCATCGGGGTCAGGTCTAATGACCAAAACCGTCATGTAAAAAGTCCCTATACAAGCCCTATTTAGGACATAGACTTAATGCACCCTGATAACCTAGCATCGGGACTATGGTTCCGTAGTATATCAAAGTCACTGATGGAACCTGTCCCGCAGTAACTGGCCCTATTCCGACCTATTTAGAGGTATATACAGGTTTTTGGAAGCCTATTGGTGTAGCCCCGAGGTTCCGGAGACGCGTCGAGAATGGAAAATCGGGCAGGGGGGAATAACATGTGGGGAAAAGAGAAGAGAAAAAGGAAAAAGAAGAAAACAAAAATAAATATAAAGGCATTACCTTGGTTTAGACCTATTGGGATCTCAGGGGAACGCCTACAGTTCTTGCGGGAGGCAACAGAAAAGAAAGGCAAGGATGTGCCCGACGGAGATCCGGGGGGGTAAAACATCTCCTAGCTGTGTAGGAGATAAAAGATAAACTGGGCGAAAAGGTGGGGGGAGAAATATGGGTGTCGAAGAAGCCCATCTTGGGGAAATCCATGTGGTGGGTTTCGTTCAGGAAACGCCCTCTTAGAGACGGTGAAATAGTTGCCGTTGTTAACCCCAAATGAGATCTGTTCAGCCTTACTAGACTGGTGGTAATACGTCTGACATGTTATAGGTACAGTCTTATGGAAAAAAGGCATTACCTTAATGAACGGAGGGGGGAAAAGGGTCTTAGGTTAAGGATAGCGAGAAGAAAAGACGGAAAAAGAAAGGAAGGGGAAAGGGTGTGTAGAAGGTTTGAAGGCAGGGTTGGTGATCATTAGTAGTAGCAGCCGTATCAAAACCAGTGGGTTGTCCTGAAGGAAGAACGTGAAGAGGTATTTACGCAGGGGAAAATAAGTGGCCTACCCTACTTCTACCGCATATTGTGTGATTACTTCCTATACCGCGACTGATTTTCCGGGCGTGATACATCAAAGGTAGAGCAGAGGAAAAGAAAAAATAGGGAACGAATACCTAAGAAGAAGGCGATCAAGATATAAGAGAGACGGCGACGCAACGGGGATGCGTTACCGCAAGGAGGTGTGACACATACGTGGACGGTTCTCCATTTTTACCACCCTTTCCCGCTCTCACACCCCCCAACTCAGTGGGGATGGTTGTCGCATAGAAATTTCTATCCTACTAATCCTGGTGTGACATCCCCTTCTTTTTGAGAGGAGGGGAAGGGCGGGATTTCCCCCGGAAGAAGGAAAAGTGATCATTGGGGCAACGGACGGAGAAGAGGAGGGAAGAAGAGTGAGGAAACCCAAGAGCTAGGAGAAACGGAAAAACGAGGCCAGAGAAAGGCCAACATGGCATGAAGGTGCACAGAGTGCGGGGCGGGATGACAGAGCGGCAGAGGGGGAGGAAGAGCCGCAACGGCGGGTAAGTAGTGAGAAACCACTGCGATCCTTTCATACCATGATAGGTGTAAAAATTAAAAACACATAGTAAAATGATGGAACCAAAGCATGCCTATGGCACTGGATTGCTTCCAGAATCAGTAAAAAGGGATTTGTAGGCATAAACAATGGAAGCCCCTCTGGTTGTATATGCCAACAAAATCCCTTTTATGTATCTGGACCCACTCTGACTTTAATAAACATTAAGAGTACTTGCTTGGACAGTCACAAAGGCAAGGTGAAGTTCTTGGGTATTCCACTAAAAGACTTATGAGTTACCTTAACTCCTGATCCTTGAGATATATGAATAACGAACACAAAGGTGAAGACCATGGATATTATACTTTATGAAGCTATTAACATAACGGGGGTAACCATTATGAACTATCATACGATCAATTCTTTTTTTCACAGGACTGAATACCAGTTGCAGAGGCAAGCCTGTACTATGAAGGACTCTATGAGTTCAGTTTTTCTGTTTATAAATCAACTAATAAAAAAAGCACGTTCTTAAATCACTGATTGTAATTTGTTTTCCATAAAATACTAAAAATTGCAACTCAAAGAAGAGCGGGACGGAAGGATAGGAGGAAGGGGAGAGGGTGAGAGGGGACAAGAACGATTAGCGGGGCGGCGACGAGGACTGAATCTTCATCACAAGCGTTTCACTGAAGTAGCAACGCTGATCATATCGAGCCGGCCATCGGACGCGGTACAACTCTAGTTATTTATGCTCTTGGGGAAAATAAAGGGGGGGGGGGTCGGCGGAAGGGGGAGATTAAAGATAGGAGGGGGGGAGACAAGTGGCAGCACGGCCAGGAAGAACAGTTAGAAGGGGGGGGGGAGCGGGCGGGTGAGACACGACCAATGCGAAGGGGACGCGGGAGCAGCATCCATGAGATCAAGGAAGTGGGCGGGCACAAGCATGTTGTGATGGGCAAGGGGAACACTAACGCTATTGGTAATAGATAAAAGACCAGCAACTGTATGGACATAGTGCCAGTTATTTAACTACCCAACATTCACTTGTTAAAAAAAAACACGGGACACTATGGCTTTCGTCTAGTGTTAGTAAGTTTCTGGGATTTTTTTGTGTGTTTTTTGTTCGTTGAAGAATCGTGTTTTACAGTTTTCACGACTATCTATTCGAGACGAGTCATTCAGGTCGAAGGACCGATTCTGACTATAATATCGTATTTAGATGTGTATCCTATCGTACGTTCTGATATGAGCTCAGTGGGGAGCGGTAATGCCAATCCTAGTCAGGAGAGAGAGAGAGCGTGATTGGAGATGAAGAGGAGATCTGATCGAGAGAGATAGATTGAGAGACTTGACTCGACGATATGAGAGACCGACTGATGATGAGAGAGATAGATATTAAATTATATAGGATAGATATACTGATATCCAGAAAATACTTTCTGAATATCATAAAAATAAAAAAAAAAAAAGGTTTAAAAACTGACAAATTATTTGAAAAAGAAAAGAAAAAAACCTTTAATGTCATCTGTTATGGTCAGGGTTGTCACCACATGTTTAAAAAAAGAAAAAAAAATAAACACCTTGCAAAAATTAAAATGAAAAAATAACAGGTCACTTTTTTGGTATACTGATGAAGAACGGATATGATATAAAAAATTTGCTATTCGATTTCAATGGGATGAAACTGATACGTTCTGTTTCAGTTTTTAATTTTCGAGTTCTGTGAACTACCAGTAAACGGAAAATCACAAACCGTTAGTGTGGACTGAGCCGCGGGGGGCCATATTGCGCTGCTATGATTGCAACTTCAGGTCTCCAGCATGGCGGTGACAGATGGGCTGCGTTCCACTATGTATCTGGTGAAACACCTGAAAATTCTGCCTGACACAGCTCGTTTGATAAGGGGACGATGTATGGAGGCAGTGAACTAGTAGTAGATTAAAGGTGCTGCAGTTAAAACTATGTTAGTTGGATCTTGAGATGGAGCTGGCGCTCCGCTGCCAGGCGAGCTTTCGCCAATCCAAGCCCCTGTCTCTAGGCTACTCCCCAAACAGCACTTCTAAGAACCTTTTGTATAAGATCAAGTGTAGTAGCGTTCTTATAAGTTTAGGATATGGCGGGTGAGGGGAATGTAAACAGATGCGCAAGAAGCGCTGAAATAATATTGGTAAATGATAAAAGTTTGCCAGTATATTTTGTGGATTACACAGCAGGGTGGCGACAAAGTTAACAAGTTTGATGTGGAAGCCATGAAAACAACCCAAAATTCTGCCCGACACAGCTCGTTTGATAAGGGGACGATGTATGGAGGCAGCTATATGGACGACTTTTGGAGGCAGCTATGGCGATGACGTATGGAGGTAGCAATGGAGACAACGTGTGGAGCCAGCTAAAAAGACGACATGTGGAGGCTGGTATAGAGACAATTTAATTTGGATAGTGCCTGTATGTGGCAGTCCAAAAAAGTTTTCAAACCAGAGGAGCAGGTAGGTGGTCCTCCAGAAAAATTAAATAGATTTAGTGCCTGTATGTGGCACTCCCAAAAATTGCTTAAAACAGAGGACCGGGTAGGTGGCCCTCCAGAAAAATTAAATACATAGAATACTATAGCTAGAGCCAGTTGGCCCTGGCAAAAAATAGCCAGTTTCCTATGCTTTAGTGTACAAAGAGGAGGAGAAGGAGAACAATGAGGAGGAGGAGTGCATACATTATTCAGGTTGAGCTTCTTTCACCTGTTGGAGAATGAAAATCCGGAGAAATCCAGGCTTTATTCATCTTGATAAGCGTCAGCCTGTCAGCGCTGTCAGTCGACAGGCGTGTATGCTTATCGGTGATGATGCCACCAGCTGCACTGAAAACCCGCTCGGACAACACGCTAGCGGCAGGGCAGGCAAGAACCTCCAAGGCGTACAGCGCCAGTTCGTGCCACATGTCCAGCTTTGAAACCCAGTAGTTGTAGGGAGCGGTGTGATCATTTAGGACGATGGTATGGTCAGCTACGTACTCCCTCACCATCTTTCTGTAAAGATCAGCCCTACTCTGCCGAGACTGGGGACAGGTGACAGTGTCTTGCTGGGGTGACATAAAGCTGGCAAAAGCCTTGTAAAGCGTACCCTTGCCAGTGCTGGACAAGCTGCCTGCTCGCCTACTCTCCCTCGCTACTTGTCCCGCAGAACTACGCACTCTGCCGCTAGCGCTGTCAGAAGGGAAATACTGTTTCAGCTTGTGCACCAGGGCCTGCTGGTATTCATGCATTCTCACACTCCTTTCCTCTCCAGGGATGAGAGTGGGAAGATTTTGCTTGTACCGTGGGTCCAGGAGAGTGAACACCCAGTAATCGGTGCTGGAATAAATTCTTTGAACGCGAGGGTCACGGGATAGGCAGCCTAGCATGAAATCTGCCATATGCGCCAGAGTACCAACGCGTAAGAATTCACTCCCCTCACTGGCCTGACTGTCCATTTCCTCCTCCTCCAACTCCTCCAACTCCTCTTCTTCTGCCCATACACGCTGAACAGTGAAGGACTCAACAATGGTCCCCTCTTGTGTCTCGCCAACATTCTCCTCCTCTTCCTCCTCATCCTCCTCCACCTCCACCTCCTCCGATATGCGCTGAGAAACAGACCTAAGGGTGCTTTGGCTATCAACAAGGGAATCTTCTTCCCCCGTCTCTTGTGACGAGCGCAAAGCTTCCGACTTCATGCTGACCAGAGAGTTTTTCAACAGGCCAAGCAGCGGGATGGTGAGGCTGATGATGGCGGCATCATGGACGGCCCGCCACTACAATCTGTGTTGAATCCTCAAGTACTCAGCCACCTGACAGATATCAAACATCCACGTCCACTCCCTCATTGTAGAATTGAGTGGAAGCTGACTGGACCTGACTACAGGTATGGTGGAAGGAAGTTGACCATCTGCAGCTCTACAAATCGATCTGTGATCTGGTAAACTCTGGCTGAACAGGTTAATGTTGAATTCACCTCGTGGGCATGTCGCACCAAGTCGGTGAGCGGGGGCAGTTTTTTTAACCAAAACGATGCTTTCCCTTGCTATGGCTAGTTTCACCTACACTGACAGCACACAACTGGATTTTTGTGCTGTGCCTGATGAGTTGAGTATAAAAGAAATAAAGGTAAAAAAAATAAATAAATCAGCAGACTCTGCCTATTCTAATCAACCCCTAATATAATTGTCCCACTTCGGTGTTTGAGGTGGATATGGCGTTCACTAAGAGCTAACACAACGTGTCGCAGGTCTCCCAGCAAATTCCTACAATATGGTCTAGCTGCACTACTAATGCAGCAAGCCCAGCCGACAGCAACAACAAAAAAAAGGAAAATAACGCTATTGTAGGCCTAAGTAAGCCGGTGGGGTCTCCTATGGACTTATTGTAGCCGCACTGAAAGCACACTGCTTTGCAGATGAGTTTGAGCTATAAAATGAAATAAGGTAAAAAAATAAAAATCAGCAGACTCTGCCTAATTTAATCAAACCCCTAATAATTGTCCCACTTCGGTGTTTGAGGTGGATATGCGTGTCAACTAAGAGCTAAACAACAACGGTCGCAGGTCTTCTCCCAGCAAATTCCTCACAATATGGTACTAGCTGCACTACTAATGCCAGCAAGCCCAGCCACAAGCAAACAAAAAAAAAAGGAAATATAACCTATTGTAGGCCTAGTAAGCCGTTGGGGTTCTCTATGGCTATTTGTAGCCACCTGAAAGCACACTGCTTTGCAAGATGAGTTTGAGCTATAAAATAAATAAAGGTAAAAAAAAAAAAAATCAGCAGACTCTGCCTAATTCTAATCAAACCCCTAATAAATTGTCCCACTCTGGTGTTTGAGGTGGATATGCAGTGTCACTAAGAGCTAAACACAACGGCGGGCAGGTCTCCCAGCAAATTCCTCACAATATGGGTACTAGCTGCACTACTAATGCCAGCAAGCCCAGCCACAAGCAAACCAAAAAAAAGGAAAATTATAATGTATGTAGGCCTAAGTAAGCCGTTGGGTTCTCCTATGGCTATTTGTAGCCACACTGAAAGCACACTGCTTTGCAAGATGAGTTTGAGCTATAAAATGAAATAAAGGTAAAAAAAAAAAAAAATAACAGCAGACTCTGCCTAAATTCTAATCAAACCCTAATAAATTGTCCCACTTGGTGTTTGAGGTGGGATATGCGGTGTACTAAGAGCTAAAACAACGGTGCAAGGTCCCCGCAAATTCCTCACAATATGGTTATAGCTGCACTATCGCCAGCAAGCCCAGCCACAAGCAAATAAAAAAAAAAACGTATAACGTATTGTAGCCCTAAGAAGGGCTGTTGGGTTCTTGTAGAATCACTCCTGCCTAACACTATTCTAATAGAACACCTAACGCTTTCCCTGACCAGCAGCAGCTCTCTCCCTAGCGGCATCCAGAAACAGAATGATCCGAGCAGCGGGGCAGGGCTAGTCTATTCAGGGTCACCTGATCTGGCCAGCCAACCACTGCTATAACGTGTAAGGGTCCACTCATGCGTGGTGGAGGCAGAGTCTCCTGGCTTGTGATTGGCTCTGTTTATGGCCGCCAAAAAGCAAAACGGCGGAAGATGCCATTTTCTCAGAGCGGGCGAAGTATTACGTCCGAGCAAACGAGCAGTTTCGAGTACGCATGCTCGAACGACGAGCATCAAGCATCGGCGAGTATGTTCGCTCATCTCTAATATTAAGTTAATATTTACAGTACAGATATGGAGTTTTTCCTTAGAATGGGAATCATTTTAGCTTTCCATAGCTTGAAACTGGAAGGATGTTTAATCTGTAATCTTCTGTAAGAAAGAGATTAGTTTATGCTTCAACCACAATGTGTCAGATGTAATATTTTCTAGATGGACAGTCTTGCCGGTAATCCAATACATAGGAGGTTTCCAATTTTTTCAGGGGCCATTATGCCGATCCAAGTTATTTAACCCAGCTCTTTATGATTTGCTTTGCATGGCATTGTGTTTTCTAGGCCTTTTACGTTTACTGCTGGTTACAACGGCATCAAAGTTTCTTATTTGCTTGTATTTGTATTGTATGGCATAAAAGCTATATAGAACAGATTTGTTTCTTTCTAAGGTTCACATGAATGAAATGCTAGGTCTTTGTATAGAATTTTTGAACCTCCATGATGATAGAAATAAACATATTTAGATAAGTCAAAGCTAAAGTGTGAAGCAAATATTAGATACGGCTCTGAATTATCAGACAACTTGGTGGTGTGACAGAAGCTGTTATTGAAGAAATGAATTTAGTCAGGGGTCAGCACATCAATGCAAATCATACCATAAGCAAAATTGATCCAAAAGCCGTTGATAGAATCTGTGGCGATTTTAAAAGTGGGGAGTACAAAGATAAAAACTTAGGAATGACAAAACAAAACATTCCACTTAGCGAAATGGCCTAATTATACACATGAAGCTAACAAGAACATAAGCTCAATTACCTTTTTTGAAATACCAAGAAAAAGCAGGAAGAATGAAGCCCCAGTTATACCCTCATTCAAGGGAAATGCTGCACATTCATGGTGTTTTTCAAATGGACATGAATTGAACATGAGATTGTGTTCAGTCTATTACTAATAAGGGACTCCCAATAGCAAAACACAAATCTTTGTCAGTCATAGATTTATGTATTATTAGAGAGAATTTTCAGAAATGTTTAACCCCATAGGCGCCACAAGGGTTATAGTACGTCCCCGGGGTCTTGTAGAATCACTCCTGCCTAACACTATTCTAATAGAACACCCTAACGCTTTCCCTGACCAGCAGCAGCTCTCTCCCTAGCGGCATCCAGACACAGAATGATCCGAGCAGCGCGGGCAGGGGCCAGTCTTTTCCAGGGTCACCTGATCTGGCCAGCCAACCACTGCTATCGACGTGTAAGGGTACCACGTCATGCTGGGTGGAGTGCAGAGTCTCCCGGCGGGAGATGCCATTTTCTCGAGCGGGCAAAGTATTCGTCCGAGCAACAGTTTCGAGTACGCTAATGCTCGAACGAGCATCAAGCTCGGACGAGTATGTTCGCTCATCTCTACCCATGACCCTAAGGAAATATCGGAATTGTTTAACGAATTCTACTCCAAATTGTATAACCTCCCGTCTGATTTGCCCTGCGATCCTGTTAAACTAGATGAGTTTTTAACCACCTGTCAACTGTCCCATGTCCCCTCGGAAGCGCTGACAGCCCTCAACGCCCCTATTACAGCGGAGGAATTATCGGATACCCTGAAGGAACTGCCATCAGGAAAGGCCCCAGGTCCCGATGGGCTCACATAACTTTATTACCAGACTTACCAAAATGTGTTATCCCCATACCTAATACCCCTGTACAACAGCTTCCTTGAAGGCAAGCCCATCCCGCATAACATGACTGATTCCCTTATTACTCTCATCCCTAAACCGGGGAAGGACCCGCTTGACCGCTCTAACTATGACCTATAGCCCTGTTAAATACAGACTGTAAGCTCTTCACAAAATTCCTGGCCAACCGGTTACGACAGTGGCTCCCACAATTGATCAATAAGGATCAGGTGGGTTTTATCCCCGGCAGACAGGGAGGAGACAACACTAGACGCACCATAAACCTGGTAGATGCAATTAATAAAACTAAAGGCGAAGCCCTATTGCTGAGTCTAGATGCCGAAAAAGCATTTGATCGCTTGGGATGGCCTTTTCTATTCCGCACCCTGGAGACGTTTGAATTTTGCGGCCCCTTCCTAAATGCAGTTAGGGCTCTTTACTCAAACCCTTCCGCCTCTATCAAACTGCCCACGTCCCTTCGCCCAGGTTTGAAATTAGAAATGGCACACGTCAGGGCTGCCCATTATCACCCCTCCTGTTTGTGCTCCGTATCGAGCCCCTTGCTGCCGCCATGCGACAATCGACGGAATTCACCCTATCACTCTTTGCAGACGACGTCCTCCTGACTCCTACCCAGCCCTTGATATCCCTCCCCAGTCTATATAAATTACTGGACTACTACGGCACGCTATCGGGATACAAGGTGAATATGAGCAAAACTGAGGCACTACCTATTAACATAATAATTATTTTATTTATATAGCACACACAGATTACGCAGCGCTGCACAAAGCATGTCAAATCGATCCCTGTCCTCAATGGGGCTCACAATCTAAACAACCTACCAGTATGTTTTGGAGTGTCATCTCGAAAGATACTCTGGCTCAGCTCCGCTCTTCTTTTAATTACAGATGGCAGACATCCGCCCTGACATAGCTTGGGGTTAAGATTTCCACCTCCTATAGAACCCTATTTAACCAAAATTTCCCACCTCTCTTCACATCCCTGAGACAGCTTCTGAACAGATGGGATAAACTGCCCCTTTCGATCTTGGGCAGGATCACAGCGGTAAAGATGACAATCCTACCAAAACTCTTATATTACTTTGAACTCCGGTTCCTATCCCCATGCGCATATTAAAGACCTTTCAGAGTTCTTTGCTACAATTCATTTGGAATCATAAAGGCCACAGATTATCTGGGCAAATAATGACCCTGCCAAGAGACAGAGGAGGGCTAGCGCTTCCTGACATGCTCAAATATTACTGGGCCACACATTTGAGAAGGATACCAGCTTGGTCTACCTTATATGCATATACCAGATGAATGGAGGTGGAGAAATTGTGGAATGACCCGATTCATCCCAATGCCTTCCTGTGAGCCATGGCTCCCACCTCGCCACCCTGTAGACTGCTGGGCCCCATGGCCCACACTAGATCAATTTGGGCATGCTGTGCCTCAAAATTTAAATTACAGTCGGAGCACTCTACAATGACTTCCTTCCTCCTTAACCTGGGACTACGGTCCAGCCTAGAGGGACAAATGAACGAACCATGGCATGACAAATGCTTATTTAGATTTTCAGACATAGTGGATTATCAAACGAGGGAGATAATAGACTTCCCAGATCTACAGAACAGGTTCTCCTTACCTTCCTCCTCCCTATTCAGTTATATACAAATCTGGGGTTTTGCAGCCAGATCTTGTTGCAGTGAGCTCAGCAGATTTTTGTGGCACATAACCTTTAAAAAAAGCATCAGAAAAGCGAGTGTGGGAGCTTGGTAGCGAGTGTGCATTGATCCTAAGTGTGTGCAGTGTCTTAAGTGTGACTTACATTTAAGGGAATGAGTACTTTTTGGATCCAGTAACAGATAGATAAGTGCATCTACATTTTTATTTCCTGATATTCATTGTGTGAGTTTTATTGCAACCAAGTAGATCTGAAGGTATTTTACTTGCATAATCTGTATATTGTGTGGGGAGTATAGGGAGGCATTCACCTTGCTTATCTAGACAGTATAGTCACAGGTGCTGCCTAATTAATAGTGGGGTGTGGCTATCTAATTAGCAGCCTTTATATACTTCTGTGGTCAGTTTGTTTGGTGGTTTGCAGCCAGATCTTGCAGCCAGAGCAGTGAGCTCAGCAGATTTTTGTGGCACATAACCTTTAACCCCTTCCCGACGTGCGCCGTACTAGTACGGGGCGCGCCTGCTCCCGGTGCCCTCTCCATAGCCGCTAAGTCTTTGCTGCATATTGCAGCAAAGGCTTACCGGTAACACCCGTTCCACTATAATATCTTGGTTGAAAAAAAAAACAACACCCGAAAAAAAATTTTCTGCCTGGATACAGCCGTTGCTAAAGGAGGACGATGTATGGAGGCAAGTAAATTTAAGTCAAGCTTAAGGGTAGTAGATGATTAAGGTGCGCTGCAGTTTTAAATGCATAAAAACACTATGGTAGTTGGTTAGTTGGGATTTTCATGGGAATTAGGAGGCTGGAGTGGTTGGGTCTCCGTGCCCAGGCGAGCTTTTCGCCTACTGTACACGCCTACTGTTCTCCTCGGCTCCTCCCCAAGGCCGAGAAAACTTCTAAGAACCTTGTGCTTATAAGATCACGTGTAGTAGGTGTTTTTAAAAAGTTGGGTTATTGAGGGCGGGTGAGGGCATGGAAAACACAGATGACGCAAACGAAGCACGCAGAAAAAACGTATAGAATATAAATGATTAAAAAGTTGGCCAGTCAGTGGGCTATTATTGGTGGATAAAAACAACCATGCAGTCGGTCTTTCAGGGGGGGGTGGCGGGGACCAAAGGTAAGAAAGTTAATGTGGAGAATGGCCATTGTATGTGAAAAAAACAAAAAACCCCCAAAAAATTCGGCCTGGGAACACAGGGCTAGTTGCCTGTTAATAAGGGGGGAACGATGTTATGGGAAAGGGCAGCTATAGGGAGGGAGGGTGATTGATGTTGGTGTGACCGGTAACGCAAATGGAGGGGTGGAGGGAGCAAGCTGATGGGGGAGGGCGCCATTTCTATAAAAAGAGACGTGTGGGAGGTGGCTATGGAGAAAAAATTAAAATTTGCCGATAGCTTGCTTCTATGTGGGGGCGCCAGCCCAAAAAAAAGGTTTTCCAACCAGAGGAGCAGGTAGGTGGGAACCTCAGAAAAAATTAAATAGTGGGTGCAGTATGTGCACTTCCCAAAAAAAAGTGTTTAAAACGGGGAGGACCGAGCCGGTAGGGGGAGGGGGTTAGGGGGTAGGTAGGAGGCCCCACCCTACCTCAGAAAAAGTAAAATTACATAGAGCACTATAGGCTAGGGCGCCCAGTTGGGGCCCTGGCACCAAAAAAAAAAATAGGCTCAGTTGCCTCGCTTTAGTGTACAAAGAGGTGTGAGAAGGAGCGGGAACAGCGGGGGAAAAAAAAGGAAAAAAGAGGAAAAAGGAAAAATGGAGAGGAAGTGCATTGTACAGTATTAAGGTGTTTTTAGCCTTCTTTCACACTGCGTTTGTGTAGAAAGGGAAAGGACTGGAAGAAAAACAATTACCAGGCGCATTTACCTCATTTGATAAGGCGGTCAGCCTGTCAGCGTGTCAGTCGACCAGGCGTTTTTTTCTGTTTTGTGACATTTTTATCAGATTATGAATTGCCCACCAGGGGCAGGCCCAAGAACCTCCAGCTTGAATAAAACACCCAGTAGTGTAGGGAGCTTGCTGAATCATTTAGGATAGATGGGTAGGTAGCTACCATTTTACTCCCTTCAAACCATTTTTGTTAAAGATCAAACCCTTTACTTATGCCGAGACTGGGGGGACAGGGTGGGACCAGTGTTTCTTGCCTGGGGTCGACATAAAAACGGCAAAAAGGCCTTGATTAAAGCGTTACCCGCTTGCAGTGCTGAGGAAACAAGCTGCCTGCCCTCGCCCTACTCTCTCCTCGCTACTTGTCCCGCCAGAGAGTGTTGCCGCCCCGGTATTTGCCCCGCTTAAGTTGCTGTCCAGACAGGCGAGGAGATTAACTGGTTTCAGAAGCCTTGATTGCACAAACCAGGGGGGGCCTGCTGCTGGTATATATCCATGCAGGATTCTCACCACTTCCTCCTCTTCCAGGGATGAAGAGGTAAAAAAGGATTTTTGCTATGTGACGTGGCGTCCGCGCAGACGTGAATACCTAGAAAATCAGTGACTGGAATAAAGTTTTTTGAAAAAACGCGAGAAGAGTCCCCAAAAAACAAACACCAAAGGAATTCAACTACCCCTCACTGGGCCTGGCCTGACTGGTAGACTGTCCATCTCCTTCTTGTCCGTGTCTCAAACTCATTCCAAAAAACGAGTACCTCTTTTTGCCCTACACGTTAAAAAACCAGTGAGTTGAGACAATTGCCGGTTTGCTCTCCTGCTTCTGTTTCTCGCCAAAACATCTCCTTCCTCTTCCTCCCTCTGATTCCACGCCCCCCACTCTTAACCTAGCTCCAGATATGCGACTGAGGAGAAAACAAAAACAGACCTTGATGGGTGCGCTGCTTTTAGGGCTTATTCCACGAAGGGACTCTTCTTCCCCGTCGACTGTGAACGAGCGCCGCAAAAAAAAAAACAGGCTTTCTTGACTTAGATGACTGGCCAGAGAGGTTTTAACGCCAACAAGCGGGAGGATGTTGGGGGCTGATAGGCTGATGATTGGACGGGCAATCGGTCACTGAACAATCTGTTTGTGAACTCCTCAAGGACTCAGCCCCACCTGACCAGATATCAGGACATCCACGTCCACTCCTCAATTGTAGACGTGAGGAAGTGGAACTGACGTTTGACTACCAGTTCTTGGTGGGGAAAGTTGGGAACATCTGGCGCAGGTTACACAAATAGTCTGCCGCTGCTGGGTTAAACTCTGGATAACCATTTGGTTAATGGCTTGGAATTTCCAACATCCGTGGGCCACGATCGCCAGAGAAAAAAAAAAAACACAGTCGCGTGGGGCGGGGCTGTTGGAGTGGATCGCGGCGGCGCTTTAGTGCGCTTGCCTTGAGAGGGAGACAATCAGGCCAACTGTGCGCGGGACTTCCGAAAAAATGCGCACAACCAAGATGCGGCGCCACCCCAAGCATCGTGAAAGCAAATAAGGGAACAGGTTGGGTATGTTCCTTGAGGAAAAAAAACGGCGTGTGGTGGTGGTGAACTATTGAGATTTTAAACACATGGGCCAGGCATGTCCAGTTCGCCCGAAGTTGCAAGAAGGGCCGCCCACCAAGTTACGGCATTGTCACACACAAACGATGGCCTGGGATTAAGGTTGCAGCAGGGTGGCCAGCCCCCAACAAATCAGTTCTGCGCCGTGATTGATGCCCTTAAAATTAAGGGACTCTGGGGCGGGGTGTAAACGCTTTATCGCCTGTGGGGCTCAGAGTTTGAGGCACCAACAACAGTAGCACTCGTTAGCAAAAAGTGCCCAACTTGCTGCGTGCCTAGAGCTACCTTACTGATGGCGCCATGGCACCACGGATTGGCCTTAATTTGGAGACAGGAGGGGTTGGGGTGGGGAGGAGGAGGAAAGGCCGACCATAGTGGGGGCCTTCGAAGGACCTGGAAACCAGGTTAGGGAGGGTAGGGCACCGGCAATTCCTCGGCACCCAGCGTTGGAGAGAGGTATATTGAGGCAGCACCAGGGGTCAAGGGGGGGAGAATAGTTGGGTCCCAGCCTCAGCCACCAAGTAAAAACCCAATGGCTCGGTCAGGAGAATTATAGTGGCCATGGCCCGGCCAGCAGGGTCACGGTGTGTTCCGTGCGGTAGGGGGGCACTTGTCAGAAAACGGCGTGGTCAGGGCAGGGATATATGATGTTCTCTGAACACGTGGCTTGTGCAGGGGCTGAACGGCCCCACCAGCGGGGAAAAAAGGTTTAAGGGCGGGCTGTGGGGGAGGAGGCACCGGCGAAATACCGAGGGGCGGCCCGCCCGGCCATTTGAGGTTTTAGAAAAGAGCGAGCCATGATTGTGGCTGTGCTCTACCAGGCCTTAGGGCTGGCGGCATCTCAGGGCCTAAAGCCCAAAAACTTGGGAGGATTGTGCGACGTGAGGGCTTTGGGGAGGTGGGGGGAGGTGCCCGTTTACTTCCTTTTGCGGGCCTTTACAAGCGTTCTTGGGGTATGGGAAGAGGCCGCTGAAAATTGATGGTGGATTCCTGTGGGAGGATTCGCTTGGAGGCGAAAAAGGATGGGGTTTTCGCAGACGTGGAAGGGTGTTTGGGGGCCCTGCGGGTTTCTTGGGGCAGGAGGGGACTCCCCTCTGAAACTTAGCAGGATGGACCTCAGAGGGGTAAGGGAGCCGGACCACTGGTGTTGCACCGGCCGGGAGGTGTGAAACGTAGCTGGTTTTGCTGCAATGAGGCTGGAGGTGGTGTGTTATAGCTTTCCATATGGCCCTGCCCGCATACTGGTGGGTTAGTTCAAGGCAGTAGTTCTGGGTGGGGAAAAAAAACCCCTTGGTGATTCTGAGTTTGGCAAAGGGTTACTTTGACAACCCACAGTTCACCGTCGGTTCATTTGACGGTTGTGCTGTCTCACTACAAAACCGCACCCACTCCCAGGAGGACTTTTTCTTGAAGAAGAATCTAGGCCCCCTTTTTGGGGCCAATCAGGGTGGACGCCTAGGGGGAACTATACGCGATTTGGACACAAAGGGATACACCTTATGGGGCAGCTGATGCCACCAAAGCTTCTGGCCATTTTCCTGCCTCTCCGGTCTGAGCCTAAGGGCCACCGATCCTAGTTGGGCCTTCCAAAACATACTGTTTTGCTTGCTATAGGACCAATCGGCCGTCCGTCTATCAAGAAGCACTTTTTGTTCTATCCAACACGGGATCTCCAATGGCCTATTCAAACACGTAAGGGTGTATCAGTTCGTAATTTGTCACCTAGTCAACCAGATTTCGACTCCCATCCTCTCGCGGTACCTATGTCTGTCTCCCCCCTCGGACCCCCCCCCCCACTTCCTGCCCTGACAAAACAAACTTCACCCCACTAGTCTGACACAAACCCGTGGTCTCCTCTCGTCCCGCAGGGACAATCTTTACACCTTCTTCGCACTACGGGCATTAATGTCGTTCAATCACCCACAGACTGCCGGACTGGTGGGAAAAAACAAAACCTGGGCATCGAGGAAGAAAACATTGCACTCAGCAGCAACGGGACAAGTGGTTGATGGAACTGTGGGAAAGGAGGGTCGAAGAAAAACTAGTTCCTCAGTAGTATGACCGCTCAAAATTCCAAATGTTCTGCTGGAGGGGGCGAGGGACTGGGGGAAGGGGCCTGAGGTGGTGGAGAAGCCGAGGAGTGCGCTGGATTTCGTGACATGGGTTGGGAACTGCGTGGGAAGGACTGAACTAGTGGACCAAAAATGGCTAGGAAGGCATTGTCCGCAATCCACGGAAATTTTTCACCTTCTTCGGCAACTTGTTCTTCTTAGGGGGGACCTCAAAACCAGTTCTCTATAACCACGGATTCCCAGTAAACTTGAGGGACATGAAGAACCTCAAGGAGTGTAGCTGCGGGCGTCTTCCCACCCTGCTTTTTCCCATACAGTCAGGTGGACAGTGCTCAGCCCTCATGTGTATCCACGCCTGGCTTCGCCGGAGCCACGCCCTGCAGGTAGTAGTGGGACGCCCAACGTCCAAGGTCCCCTCGGTCCTCTACCCGCCCCTTGAGCCTCTGGTTGTTAAAAACATTTTCAAATTAAAGTGTAAAAACTTTTAATTTTTTTGTGTTTTTAACCAAAAAACGATGTACCTATTGCTATGGCTAGTTTCTAATCTAACCTACCCACTGACCAGGCAACAAAACTGGATTTTTGCTTTGCAAGAGGTGAAGCTATTTTAGAGCTATACAACAACGAAAAATCAAGGTAAAAAAAAAAAAAAAAACAAAATGTCATGCCACGACTCTGCCTAGATTCTAAATCAAACCCCTAACAAATTGTTCCCATTTCGGTATCTCAAGGAGTGTGCTTTTGAGGTGGATACTGCTTGTCAACTAAGAGGCTAAAAAAAAAACAACGGTCGCAGGTCTCCAGCAAAAAATTCCTCACAATTGTCAAGCTCAGCTACGGACCTGCAGCACCTATCAAAGCAAAAGAAAACGTGCCAGCATCAAGCAACAAAAAAAAGCGATAAATACTAAACGCTATTTGTAGCCTGTAGTTAAGTCCGTTGGGGTTCTTCCTAGGGCTATATTTTTAGCCGACAGACTGAAAGCACACTACTGCTTGCAGGAAGAGTTGAGCATTGAAAATGAAAATAAAAGAAGGAAAACTTACAAAAACCAAATAAAAAAATCAGCAGCAGGCGGGGCATTGCATGCATATTCTAATCAAAAAACCCCTAATAATTGTCCCCTTCGGTGTTTGAGGTGGAGTTATGCGGCAAAAGAGCTAAACAAAGGTCGCACGTGTTCTCCGCAAGCAAATTCCCTCGACAATTATGAGTACTAGCTTGTCACTACGGAATTGCGCCACAAGCCCAGCCACCAAGCAAAATAAAAAAAAAAAAAAGATTATAACGTTTATTGTAGCCCTAGCAGCAGGGTGTTTTGGTGTTCTTGTAGAATCACTCTCCTGCCTAAAACACTATTCTAATATGAAAACAACCCTAACGCTTCCCCCTGACAGCAACAGCTCTCTCCTGCGGGGGCATCACCGGGAGGACGATCCAACACGGAGAATTGAATCGAGCAGGCGCGTGCAGGGCCAGTTCTTTCCCAGGTGGGTCAACCTGATGTACTGGCCAGTCAAAACTTCTATGTCTTACGACAGTGAAGGGTTACCACGTATCAACATGCTGGAGTGGTGCAGTGAGAGTCTCCCGGCGGGAGTGCCCATGTTCTCAAGAGGGCAAAAGATGTTATTCGATCCGAGCAAACCAGTTTCGAGTACGGGCTAATAGCTCGAACAGCTATTATCAAGCTGGCAACGGGAGATGGTTCGCATCATCTTAACCCATGACCCCTAAGGGAAAATATCGGAATTGTGTTAAAGAATCTCTTACCCCCTCCCCCGACTATTCTATACCATTTCTCCTCCGCGTCGATGCCACTTGTCTGATTTGCCCCTCCGTATCACTGTTACAAAACTAAGAAATGAGGTTTTTAACCACCTGTCACTCGTTCCAGCATGTCCACCTTCGAGAAGCGCTGGAAGCCCTTCTCAAACGCCCCTATTACACAGCGGGTGAGGGAAGATTATCGGATTACCCTAAGGAAAACTGCCAATCAGGAAAAAGGGCCCCAGTTCCCGATTGGGGCTCACATAAACTTTATTACAGGAATTACCAAAATGTCGGATATCCCCATTAACATACCCCTGTACAACAGATCTTCTTGAAGGGGCAAAGCCCATTCTCCCGCATAACTGACATTTCCCATTATTACTCACTCATCCCCTAAAACTGCGGGGAAGGGAAACCCCGCTTGAAACACCGCTCTAACTATGACCTATAGCACTGTTTAAATTACGAGAGAGCTTCTTCAACAAATTCCCTGGCCAACCGGTTAGCGACAGGGCCTCCACAATTGATCAATAAGATTTCAGGTGGGTTTTTAATCCACCCGGCAGTACGGGAGGAGAAACCACTAGACGCACCATTAAAACCTGTTAAGATTGCAAATTAAATAAAAACTAAAAGGGCCGGAAGCCCGATTTGCTGGAAGGTCTAGATGCCGAACAAAACGCATTATTGATCGCTTGGGATGGGCCTTTTCTATTCCGCCACCCTGGGAGACGTTTATTATTTTGCGGCCCCATTCCTAAATCAGTTGGGGCTCTTACTCAAACCTTTTTCCAGCCTTATTCCAAACACTGTCACACGTCCTTCGCCCCCCCCGGTTTTTGAAATTAGAAAATGGCACCCCACGTCAGGGTCTGCCCATTATCACCACCTTCTGTTTGTGCTGCCCGTATCGAGGGCCCCGCTTTGCTGCCGCCATGCGGGAGACCACAATCGACGGAATGCACCCCTTCACTCTTGCAGGGGCGACCGTCCTCCTCGACCTCCTACCCAAGCCCTTGCATATCCCTCCCCAGTCTATCTCATATAATTTTACTGAGACTACTTTACGGCACGCTACGGGATTACAAGGTGGATTATGAGCAAAAAGAAACTGAGGCACTACTCTATTATACATAAATAATGAATTATTTATTTATATAGCAGCACATAATACCAGAAATTTACGGCAAGCGCTGACTAAGCATGTTCATCGATCCTCTGTCCTCAATAGGGGGCTCACAAATCTATAAAAAAAAACAATCCTAAACCAGTATGTTTTGGAGTGTTTCCATTTCTCGAAAATACTCTGCCTCAGCTCCGCTCTTCTTTTAATTTACAGGATGGGCGGAACATATCAGCCCTGGACCAATTAGTTGGGTTAAGAGTTCCACCTCGTCCTATAAGAACCCTATTTTTAAAACCCAAAAATTTCCCCAAACCCTCATCTTCACACATCACCCGGTGAGAGACAGCTTCTGAACAGATGGGATAAAAAAACTGCCCCCTTCGATCTTGGGCAGGATCACAGCGGGGGTAAAAGATGAAATCCTACCAAAACTCTTATATTACTTTTGAACTCCGGTTCCTATCCCCGCGCAATTAAAGACCTTCAAGGTCTTTTGCTACAATTCATTTGGAATCATTAAAGGCCACAGATTATCGGGCAAATAATGAACCCTGCAAGAGACAGAGGAGGGCTAGCGCTTCCTGGAAGTGCTACTATTCTTGGGTGCAAAATATTAGAATGGACCCCTTGGCACACTTATATAAGTGCTATAACAGGGCGTTACTATAGCTATACCAATGAATGGAGGTGGAAAAAAATTGGTGTGGCAATGAACCCGTATGCTCCCAATTTGCTCCTGTGAGCCAATGGCTCCCACCTCGCCACCCCTGTTAAGGGGACGCTGGGCCCCATGGGCCCATAACACTAGGATCAAAATTTGGGCATGTTTTTGGCTTGCCCTCAAAAAAAAAAAAAAAAAATTTAAAGATTACAGTCGGGAAGCAGCTCTAGCAAATACTTTCCTTCCTCTTAAAAACCTGGGGGGACTTACGGTTCAGCCTAGAGGGGACAAAAAATGAAAGAAACCATGGGAATGACAAATGGCTGATTTAGATATTTTCAGGGGGAACATAGTGGTACCTTAATCAAAAACGAGGGAGATTAATAGACTCTTCCCAGATTCAACAGAACAGTATCCCTTACCTTCCTTTCCTCCCTATTTATTGTTTATTACAAAAAATTCTGGGGTTTGCAGGGGCCAGATCTTTGTGCAGTGAGGCTCAAAGGGCAGATTTTTGTGGCACAGTAACCTTTTTTAAAAAAAAAGCATCAGAAAAAGCGAGTGTGGGAGCTTGGTTGGCGAGTGTGCATTTTGATCTAAGTGTTGTTGCAGTGTCTAAGTTGTGAACTTACATTTAAGGGGAGAGTACTTTTGGATCCAGAAAACAGAATAGATAAGATGGCATTACCAATTTTTATTTCCTGACTTTATTGTGTGAGTTTTTATTGCAAACCAAGTAGATCTGAAGGGAATTTTACTTTGCATATCTGGGTAATATTGTTGGGGTGTGGAGTATAGGGAGGAGCATTTCACCTTGCCGCTATCTAACACGTAAGTTCAACAGGGGTTGCTGACCTATTAATAGTGGGGTGGTGGGCATCTAAATTAGCAAGGCCGTTTATATACTTCTGTGGGTCGTTGTTTGGTGGTTGTGCAGAGCCAGATTCTGCAAAGCCAGAGGCAGTGAGTCAAGCAGGGACAGATTTTATGTGTCGCAACGTGATAAAACCCTGTTTAGAAAACCCCTTTTCCCGACGGTGCGCAGCCGTTTACTGACGGGGCGCGCTAGCGGCCAAGTCCCGGAGCCACTCTCCATTAGGCCGCTAAGTATTTGTCGATGGCATTATTGCCAGGGCAAAAGGCTTACCGGGAACCACCCCGCGGAATCGGTGCTAGCACCAATTGGGCGACGCCCCATCTTGTCGGGTGGGATCGTCGCTCCCGATGACAGTCCACGGGGGACAGATGGGCATCCGTCGGACCTTGTAGTAGGCCGGTAGTTACGAATTATCGAGGGCTACTGCGGTTCAAAACCATGCATTACCAAGCTGCTAATGCACGTTGAATAGCAATGGGAGTTAGTAAAAGTTTCCACATATTACTGCATACTGTAGTATGGCAGAAGTTGTGATAGGAAGGAATAAGACTACTAGCGTTAGAAAGCTACCCTAGGGAAGGGTCTCGGAAAAATAGTTTAAAAATAAAAAGTAAAAAGTATAAAAAAAAAAATATACATAAAAAACAACAAAAATTAAACTTCAAACCAACCCCTTTCCCTTAGAAACTATATAAAAAATTAAAATAAACAGGTTAAATAAAAAAAACCCACATTTAGGTTATCGCCGCGGTCTGGAAAAGATGCTTGTCTATCAAAAATAATAAAGTTTTTCAACTGCGTGAAACCCGCCGTAACGGAAAAAAAAATAGCGTTCCAAAAGTCGAAAAAATATATCTACTTAAAATTAATATATCTTAGTAATAAAAACGCCATCAAAAATCGCGACCAAAAAAAAAAATGGACTATCCACAGCTTCCGTACACCAAAAGATATGAAAAAAGATATTGGCGCCAGAAGATGGCCCAAAATAAAAAAAAATAAAAAAAATTTTGTTACAGGGCAGGTTTTAATTTTTTTAAAGGTATGAAAACATTATAGAAACCTATAACCAAAATTGGGTATCACGTGAATCGTAACTGACCCAAAGATAAAGTAGGGGAATGTATTTGGGAACGGCCGAGTTGAAAAGCGTAAAATTCCAAAGCCCCAAAGGGAAAACACGTCGCAACATCTGTGGTTTTTCACCATCCTTTTCAGTTGCATTTGGGAATTTTTTTTTCCGCCTTCCCAGTACAACGCCATGGGTAATATTACAATATTTACCGTTCCACCCTAATGAAGTGCCAATTTTGTTACACAAAGAAAAAAATAAGCCATAAAACACAGCTCTTTAAAATAAAAAAAAAGTTAAGATTTGTTGAAGTGGGTGAGTTGGAAAAAAACACAAAAACGAAAAAAGGCCAAAGTCGTTAAGGGGGTAATTTAGAGATGATGACGGAAAAAACCTTTACTCGCGAGCTTGATGCTCGGTTCGGCAATTTAGCGTTACTCGAAAAACTGTGCTCATGTGCTCGGATGAGTATTTCGGCCAGCTAGGAAAAAAATGGGATTCTCCGCGCGTTTTGCTTTTGGCGGCCACGAGAAAAAGAAAGCCCAATTCACCAAGCCAGGAGGGGACTTGAAAACTTCCAACCCCGCATGACGTGGTACCCTTACACGTTCGATTAGAGTTGGGTTGGCGTGGCCAGATTAAGGGTGACCCCGGGAATAGGGTACGAAGCCCCTGCCCGACGGCTGTCTCGCGCTTATTCTCTGTTCTGGATCGCGCTAGGGGAGAGAGCTGCTGGGTCAGTGAAAGCGTGGGGTGTTCTATTAGGAATTGGTTAAGGGCGGGAAGTATTCTACAAAGAAAGAACACCAAAACAGCCCTTTTCTAGGATTAAAAATAAAGTTTTAGTGTGTACTTCTTTTTTTTGGTGAGTGCTTGTGGGCTGGGCTTTCTGCGCACTATTGTGAGTGGCCAAGCTAGTTAACCATTATTTGGTGAGGAAAATTTGCTGCAGGACGCGAGGCGAGGAACTGCATGTGGTTAGCTCCTTAGTTGACATACAATATACCACCCTTTTTAAAAAAAACACTGAAAGTGGGGGGGACAATTTGATTGTTAGGGGGCTTTGATTTGGAATACGGCCGAGGTCTGCTGATTTTTTTTTTTTTACGTTTAATTTCTTGTTAGGGAAAAAAACGCAACAGTAATGACTGACTAAAAGGGGCGTAGTGTGGGCGTTTGACAGTGACTGGCTAGCAGGAAATAAATAGCCATGTTTGAGGCGAGGGGAAAAACCCCCTCACGGCTTATTTGTAGCGCATACAAGGTAAGCGTATATATTTTCCTTTTTTTTGGTTTGTGTGGCGGGCTGCTGGCATTAGTAGTTTGGCAAGCTAAGTTTTAACATTATTGTGAGAGAAATTGCGAGGGGGGACTTGCGACGGGTTTTGTGTTGAAGCCTCTTAAGGAACACAACAACCATTTATCCACCTCAACAAACACCAAAGTGGACATTAATTAAGGGGTTTTGATTTTGAATTTTACGCCGAGTCTTGCTGATTTACCTCTTTTTACGTTTATTTTCGTTTAAGGAAAACAATCACCAAGTAAATTCTGCCAAAAAGCAGGTTTTCTTTGGAGTGGTGGGCCCGCTAGAAAAAATTAGGGCATAGGAGGGAACCCCAAAACGGGCTTTATATTAGGGCCTACCAATAGCGTTTATAATTTTACTTTTTTTTTGGTTTTTGCTTTTGGGCTGGGGCCTTGCTGGCGCCAAAAAATAGTAGTGGAAGGAGTACCATATTGTGAGGGGGAATTGCCAGGGGAGGGGGGGACCTTGTGTTTAGCTCTAGTTGACACCACATATCCACCTCAAAACACCAAAAAGTGCGGGGAACAAATTTTTAGGGGGTTTGCATTTGAATTACGCGAGTTGCTATTTAATTTTTTTCTTTTGTTGATTTCTTTTTAAGAAACTACACCAGTAATATACCCCAAAAGAGTGGGCCCTTTGAGTTTGTGGCGAGAAAAGAAAAAGCCCCCATAAGTGAGGAAAACCCCAACTGCTTTATTTTAAGGGCCTAACAATGCAGTTTTATATTTTCCTTTTTTTTTTTGAGTTTTTGCTTTTGTGGTGGGCTTGGCTGGCATAGGTAGGCTTTTTGCCAAGCTAGTTACCATATTGTGAGGGAATTTGCAGGGGAAAGAACTTGGGTTTAGGGGGCTTATCTTTAGTGATACACATATCCACCCTCAAAAAACAACACGAAAGTGGGACAATGTATGTAGGGGTTTTTGATTTTGAAATTTTACTTCGTAAGTAGCAGGAGAGTAGGCATCACAGTGTGGCGCAAACTTTCACTTGGTAGGACTCTTGTTGACAAATTTTTTGACAATTTACGCGTTTCGGACGCTTGGGAACCAAGCCGCCTTGTTCACGGGGTTCGGCAAACCAAGGTCTTGTGTGGGCCCAAACCTGACGGAAAGAAAGGCGCTGGTTTTTCCAAGCGCGAAAAAGCCGTTAGTCATTTTTGCAATTAAAAGATTCGGTACCAAAAAAGTGAAATTGAGCGACCACACTGGATCTCTATTCTGGTCTTGTCCTGCTTTACTTCAAGAATCTTCCACAACTGAGGGGGTATTCTACTTAGTATACTGGGACCCCTTTCAATTTCCTCCGTGGGCCTCCACTGGCAAGGGCGAGCTCGCCTTCAACATTAACTTGGGGAACTACATTTGGCCCGAGGACTAAAAAAAAAGATAGGCCGCAAAAGGGGAGCAGGGGCTTTTAGTAGCATTTTTTAACTGAAACTCTGTTTTAATCAAAAAAAACCTACCATTGGAGTTCGAGGCCGCCCCCACTGGTTTTTTTCCCTTCAAAAAAAACAATCCTTGATTCATTTAGAAATCGTCATTCCAGAACCCTTTTCTACATTGATTGAATTTAGGCACACCAAGTCTGCCGATTATTTTTATTTTTTACGGTTTATTTCTATATAACTTCAAAAGTGTGTCTGGCACAGGCGCACAAAAATCCAGTTTGTGTGCTGGTCACAGGTAGGTTAAAAACTGCGGATAAGCGCAATTGGATAAGCCAACGGTATGTTAAAAAACAAAAAAAAACAACAGAAAACAAAAAAACAATTAAAAGTTTACACTTAATTGTTGGAAAATGTTAACTCCGAGGGCTAGGGTGTAAGGAGAAACGGATGGGCGGTGGGACGTGGGCAGTCCAACATCACCTTGCAGGGGTAAGGAGGGCCGGTCCTGGGAGCGTGGGTGAGACACCACCTCTGATGGCAAAGGAGCAGTAGAGTGGCTGTAGGGAAACCGCGCCAGAGCTTTACAACCTCACCTAGTTCATCATTGTCTCAACGGTTAACTGGTGACTCGTGGTAGAGTCCTGTTGAGGGCCAGCAAACACAGTGCGGGGAAGAGAGGAGGATGTCGTGGAAATTTGGGCGGGGCATCCTTCTTAGCCCATTTGTGCACACCCAGGTCTTTCCACGCCATGGTCCAACCCCACATTGTCCAACCGAAATCAGCAACCTTCACGGCTTCTCCACCACCTCAGCCTCCTTCCCCCCAGTCTGCCCCCTTCCCACAAAATTGTGCTTGAAAAAAACCGCGCATACTGGAGGAAAACTGTTTTGTTTGGTTACCTTTCCCACAGTCACAAAAACCAAACTTTGGTCGCCGGTTTGCTTGCTAGCCGCAATTTCCGATGCCCAGGTTTTCCACCACTCCGCAGTCTGTGAGGTGGATGATTGACCTAGAGTCGTTGTGGAAGAGTTTTAAGAGGTTGATCGGCGACGAGGTGAGATACACGGTTGTCAGGACGTGGTTGAAAGTGTGTCAGGGAAGAAGAAGACGGGGCGAGTAGCCTGAGGGATCGGGAGGTGATGATGAGGGGACCCAGCCCGATGCGTTTATAGGCGCGAGTGAACCAGTGCTTCTGAGACTGGAAAGCAAGTCCACTATAGCAGGAACGTTGGACAAGACGCGGGCAGTGTGTGGGGCCAGACCG